>CM076584.1:1196970133-1197332211 GCA_034641835.2 Pinus albicaulis | reverse complement strand
ACAATGTTCACAGGTCACAAAATGGGTCATCCATTGTGCGGGATGGGGAATGGTAGGGACGGTGACAAATTACTGTGTAACAGCAATAAAACTTGTTTCTTGAAGGCTCCAAAAATGATT
Source organism: Pinus albicaulis (assembly GCA_034641835.2). Lineage (NCBI taxonomy): Eukaryota > Viridiplantae > Streptophyta > Pinopsida > Pinales > Pinaceae > Pinus > Pinus albicaulis. The sequence goes on along the minus strand of CM076584.1, from coordinate 1,197,332,091 downwards.
TAGCCACCATTTGATATGACAAATTTTATAGGTGGCTAACATTATCATTTGAAGCTGCTCCTGCATTTCACAGGTATGATATCACTAGATTTTCCCTTTTATTTGCATAGGAGCCTTGCCAAAATGGCTGATAAAGTACAAGCCAAATATGATGGTTGTGAAACATCTTTGTTTCACCATGGTTTGATAAAGTTATTGGTTTTGAATGAGCTTCAGAAAATAAGCAGGGATTGGTCTTCCTTTTTGTTTATGAATGGTTTTGAACTGGAAACCCTAACCCCAACTAGAAACCCTAAAACTAAAGAAACTCCTTCACCACTAGTGGCAGAGTCTAGTCAGCCTGTGGTTGAAAAATCAAAGAGGTTTGTAAAGTTGAAACCAAGGAAAAAAGTTGAGAAAAGGACAGAGAAGACACAAGTTCTTGTAGCACAAAATCCATCACCTGCAAAACAAAGGTCAAAAAGTGTCAAAGAGGAAAAACAAAAACAAGTTGCCAGCAAGTAGGAAATCAAGAGAGTGACAAGAAGCCAAGCCATGGCATTTAAGGGAAAAATAGTTGCTACAGCTACAAAGGAAAACCCAGTGATAAAGGGAAATTTATATGACATACTTCATGTAATTTCCATAGAGGGGTCACCCATTGTGCAAGCTGATTTCATTGGAGTACATAAACACAAACAGAAAAAGGTTAAGTCAGCAAAGAAACTTGAATTTGAGGGTGAAAATTCAGCGTTTATATTTCAAGCAAGGAAACATTTAACTAGGCATTATAAGAAGCTCAAGGAAGGTAGCAAGGAGGTCCAAGAAACTATTGAAATAGTTAAAGTCCCTGAAGAAGTGTTTGATCTCTCATCACCAATAGTAGAACATGCAGCCAACAAAACAATGAAGGAAAAAGAATAAATGACAGAGTGTCAACATCTTTAGGAGAAATTGAGGTTAGAAAATCAAGAGATTTCTATGATGAGAAAGAGGGCCATAAAGCATAGTATTTAGAAAATATAGTTCAAAATAATGAAGGTAGTATGGGAAGGTCAAACTGGTTCTAGGTTTGAAATTCCAAGTAGTGCAGAACATTTTTTCACATGGACAATTCCAGTCATCAAGGAAGCTAAATTTGTCAGAGTAATCAATACTCACTTGAGAGCCATTAATAGAAGACTTAGAGATCACGTGGAGGACTTTCAGCAACAACTGAAAATGATTCAGGATGAGCTAAAAAACAAAGGTGCATAATGACAATCATCAAAAAGGTCAAAAGCTAAACCAAGTGAAAAAATTAAGAAGGAGCCTCATGAAAAATTTGTTTTTCAGTTCATATGACTTTTTGTTTTGATGAAACTACTGGTATTATGATTTTTGGCACATTTTTGGTTTTCATTTTGAAAAAATATGTGGTAAAATGCTCACTCAGCAGTTTTGTAGCGTAAACAGTGCAAAAAGAGTGAAAAGCGCTACAAAAATGTTGTAGTAGCTTTTTTCATGCTTTCTCATAAATTTTTGAAGGTAAAATTTATGTATTGACTTGAAATTGCTAGAGGAGTTGTGTTAAATGATAATGAAGATAATCCTGGAGGAAAGAAACCAAAATTTTGAAAGTAAATGGGTAAAAAGGCTGCACTACGAAAAGCGCTACGAAACTATGTTGTTTTCATAATGCAGGTTTATTTCAGCTATTTTGAATAGTTTGATGGTGGTTTCAGAAAACTGGGACTTAAGAATTATTTTGGGTAGGTATTACTTCAGTTTCTAACAGTAAATAGCCTCGAAATGATGGTTTCATGATGGTCAGAGTGTCTCAAGAATGAAAAGAATCCTTTGCCTAGAAACAGGGGATAATTTCCTAGTTTAATGGAGGTCAGCATTATGGTCATCAAGACTTGGAGCCAATCATATAGATTTGACCAGGTGTTAATACATTTGGAAAAGAATGTAATTTAATTAATATAAGGTTGTTATATATAGGTGCTTAAGAGTTTGAATCCTATTTGTAATAGGATTGTTTAGTATATTAGTTGTCCTTTTGTAATAAATACCATGTCACATGGTTAGGAAAGGTGTCAAGAGTCAGGAGTTCAATGTATCTAGCTGTAGATAAGGTAACCTTATGTTTTCAATGATCTATAAAAGATGAAGAAGTCGAATATGCTAGGGGTTGGACATTTTTAGCAAAAGATTGTGTTTATTGTAAGTGACTGGTTTTCAGTTTAATACAAAGTTTTCTACTTAGCCAATTTGAGATTCATAAAGAGTTCTAGTGTGTTCTTGTTATAATTGCATCTTTTTACTACCCTATTGTAGTGATGTTTTCTTATGTTACTGAGAATTCATCATTATGCTCTGACTTCCTTCATAGAAAAACTGACTGTACGTTTTACAGTTTCACATGTATATCTCTTGACTAGAACTCTAATATGGCTTAACTTCCATGCTAAGTAGATTGTTTGGTTTTACTGAAGCTATTTTGATTCCATAATCCCAATGTGCACTTTATAATGTGATTTACAACCAATATCTATCATTTATCTTCTTATTAGCCCACATAGAGTTAGCGATTTATATTTCTATGAAAAATCATTAATCCTTGAGAGAGCCCTCTCAAGTTGAGGAGGCTAAGCCTCAATCAAAATATTGGTTTGAAACAGTTACATGATATTGATTTGATTGGCAGCCTATCAGGTCTGATTTTTTGATAACACAATGGAAGCACTTCGGGCCCGATAAAGTTACTTGGGAGAGTGGTAATTAGATACGAGATTTGTATCCTTATTTATTTGTTGGTTGAGCATATGTCCCTGGTTTATATTCATATATGTATCTGCGTATTGTAAATACTGCAATGAGTTGTGTTATAAATATCCAATGAGAAATATGCTATAAATATTGCATCGAGTTGTGTTATAAATATCCAATAAGAAAAATGGTGTTCATGGTTTTAAGAATTTGGTATGATGTAAATGTTACATTGAGTTTTGTTATAAAGCTACAAGGGTAGCATGTTTTTTGGTTATAAGAATTATTGAAAACCGATAATGGTGCTCCCATAAGGGGGAGGGGTTTGTAATGACCACTAGTTGATTTTCCATGTAGATAAAATAAAAAGAAGGTAATGGGACACATATTCCAATTATAATGGTGGAAAAACATTATAGTAGGCATCACTTGTGGTTTAATTAGTGGCTATGAAAATTAGAAAAGGAAAAGACGCAATAATTTGCATTTAATTATGAAAATAAAGGAAAATAGGAGAAAAGGAATGTGAAAACACACAAATTTTCATGCAAGGGAAATTAGAAGAAAAATGAAGGAAAATGAAGAAAAGGAGACATCAATGATAAAAAGGCATTAAAGAATCAATGTCTAGGTTTTTTTCAGTTCTAGATTTTTGACATTTTTGAGTTGAGCTCTTGTTCATTCTCTCATACGCTCATACACTCTAGCATTATTGCAGTAGTCTAGAATTCACTTGGATTTAGAGAAGAAATCAAAGGAAAAAAAATGAATTGGTGGGAAAAAGAAGAGAAGACTGGATCAATAACTACAGCATGATTACCTTGTAGGTAACATGTTGCATGTATGATTTCCTTGATGATTTTTGGATGCATGGTATATTCATGTGGTTCCTTGGCTATTTTTTGTCATTGGTATGGATATTTTCCTGGATTGACAATGGTTTCAACCACACCTTTCCATTTATTGGATAGCCATCATGTATGGGTTCCCCATTTGGTTTTTGATTGGTTCTCAGGTTTCCTATGGTTTTGGGTTGGAACAAATTATTTGGAGCCTTGAAATAACTTGGGTTCCCTAGAGGCTATGGGTTGAATTATTAGTCCTTGAAGCCTTATGGCTTGGGAAAAATTCTTTGGAGCCCAGAAACAACTCGGGTACCCTGGAGGCTGTGGGTTGAGTTACTAGTTCCTAAAGCCCTAGAAAACTTGGGTAGAGACCAATCTAGATGATGATAGTAATTTTTGGACCATCTATCTGTGACTATGCTTGAGGGTTGAGTTGATTTGGCCTTTGGAACCCCTTGTTGGTTTTATTTTGGTTTAACCCTTATGATCCCACATTCATGCTTGGAATATTGCTTGGGGGTGATTGGATGAAAGATATATTTGTTTCAACCCAATCTATGGTCGAGTGGGACATGGAAGTCCGTAACTTGGTTGGAATTTTCATATGTTAATATGAAATATTTTTCTATTGTGATCTATGAACACTTTTATAGGTTATCATGGTGATCATATCGTTGATTTCTCATGGGTTCTATTATGGTTATATGCATGTTTCAATTATCTTCTCTATCTATGGCTCTTGCTCATGATTTGGTAAGTTACTAGATGGTTGATGAATGCATGGGCTAACAACTATTTTTGCAACTAGCTAGAGAGGGCATAAACCCTTCTTGGTGATTCTTAGATGAAGTTCGAAAGTTTATGATCAGATATGCATTCATGGCCTATTGCTTATCTGTTTACTATGTGTTTGATGAAATTTCTAATGTGCATCAGGCATGTATAGGTCAAGATATTTCTCAAGTTTTTATTATTTAGCAATTTTTATCATCATTGTTATGATTCTGGAAAGTTACAAGAAGTTATGGGCATTGGTCTAGAGGTTAGTTTGAAAAGGTGGCATAGATCTCACGACTGCATGAAGTGAACATGGAAAATTGGGTCATAACCTCATGGAGATAGGCATGTGGGTGCGGTTATAGCCTCCCAACCACATGCATGAAGTGTTATGGGTTCAGTTTGGGAGTAAACCTAATGAAAAATAGTTTCGTCTTATAGATTGATCACCTGTGGTGGTTGGTAGGATCTTGAATGATTTTTAGTCTCTAAGGGATGTTACTTTAATTCTAATTTGTGGACCCCAATTCCATAATTTGAACTTGGAGGTCAGGTTATATCATAGTGAAACTCATCTTATGTTTACCCTGGAGATCTTTCCAAAGTGGGTAAATATGGAAGGATTAATTACAATAATGTCATAAACATAAATAACAAGGATTATGAGATGGATTCTTACTTTTTGTAGACATAGAATGATGCCTAGAGAAGACACTATAAAGAATAAATCTATTGTTGGATTGATGGGGCCTATACCCAGGTTCAATATGGCTGTGAAAACCAACAAAACCCAATATTACCAGCCCTTTTGGCAACGATTTTTTTGTGCAGACCGAAATCTCACCCGAGAAAATATAGGGGGATGCTAGAACTAGATTTCTGCATCTAGAGGGATAATGGAACGTGGCTTTAGGAATTTTCTTCCTTTCATTACTCAGAAGATCTTCGCGAAACAAATCTATCAACTATATCATCGTTGTTCAACACATCTATTAAACTAACTTGAATACTGCACAATCTTACTTATTCAAGCATAAAACAATGTAAATAACCATAAATAGAACTTCGCTATGCAATTATAGATCAAAACCCTTACTTAGCACATATAACATAATATACAAGTAAATACAACACATCAACTCACAAAACTGATCTTTCTTCATAAGTATTTCATTAATGCTCAGATATTTCTCATACAATCACTTCCATCCTGCGCACTCAACTGCAGGGGTCTGCGCACTCAGCTGCAGACTTCCTAAGATATATGTGCACTTATCTGCAAGATCCTTTCCTCTAACCAAAACCCTCAGAATCAGACTGAAAACAATGTCACATCCAAGTGCATCTCGTCAAGTCTCTATCAAATCTAATCCTCGAGATCTAGGCTAGAATCCTTATATAGTCTTTTACATTACAATACCATGGTCTAAAAACCATGGGCATATTTCAATGTTCAGAAAATATTCTCATCCCTTTAAAAAATAAGGAGTTTTCACCCACCCCAAAGCTCGTCAGACTCAAAATATACTTCACGTTGCGTGCTCTGCTCCTTGATCTACGGAGTCTTTCTCTAACTTTATTCTTCCAGGGGTACTACCAAATGGGGGGTGATTCTCAGAATCAACGTACCTGCCTGGCAGGGGGCCGACTCACGGGCTCGGGCAGACACCATCCTATGGGTGCATCCGCTCGTAGCAAGGGCATCGTGGGGCATTGTGCTGCGAGCAGATGCACCCATGGGGAGGCGTCCACTCGAGCCTGAGGGCACCCTAGCCCAAGTGGGCATGCCCACCAGCCCCCTGGGCAAGCAAGGGGGACGACTCTGATAATTTCCCCCTGCTTGCCCAGGGGGCCGGTGGGAATGCCCATCTAGGCCATAATGGGCACGTGCTGCCCCTAGGTGGGCCCACCCACAATTTCCATGTTAATTTTTTTTAATTTTATATAAAAAATAAAAAGTTATTTGGTTTTCTATCGTTATCTGGATGTGGCTACCAAAAAAGTTTAAAGGTAAATGCTAGTAAATTTATAATGGTTTAAAATATGTACTAAGAGATATTTGAACTTGAATCTCATTTATTTTAACAATTTACTAATTTTCATAATAATAGAAGGGGAACTAACCTTTCAAAAGCGAGAATCTCCCGTTGACAATGTTGCTACTCTAAAAAATCGTTCCAAGATTTTAAACAAAACCTCGAGAAATATTGATGTGATGTGAGGAATAGTGAAAATGAAAGTTCTTATGAAGCAAAAATAACGAAATTGGTTTTTGGTAGGGCAAATGTGGGATAAAAACTATGATAAATATTAAAAAATAAAATCTATAATGAAGTAAATTTTATATAATTTAATTAAAAATATTTTAGTTTGAAAAAAATTATTAAAAGAAAAATGTGTAGGGAATTTAATTTGAAATTAGGGTCCATATTGAAGAGAATATTTTAGTAACAAATTTTCAAATAAATTGTAGAAATACAATTTGGAGGGACATACTTCAAGCAAAAAATTTCGGCAAAAAAATTTTGGGGGGGAATTTTGGAGGGAAAATTTCATTCTTTCAGTTATATATTTCAATTGGTAGAGATATCATTAGAATCATTCAACATCTCTTGTTTGAATGTTATGGATTCCTTTGATACTTAACTTTTGTTTTATGAAGCTTCAACATCTTCATCACGTAACAACTCTACTTATATTGATGAATTTAATGAGAGAAATAGTGACAAAGGGCAGGATGACGATTTTCAAATGAATAGAGAATAAAATTTTCCACTTAGGCCTAATCCTATGGACTATGAGAGAAACAATGATGAATGGAAAGATGAAGAATTTTCAAAAAATAGAGACTCACAATTTCCACTTAGTCCTAATCCTAAGGACTTTGAGAGCAATAGTGATGAATGACACAATGCAAAAATTTCAGTGGATAGAGAGTCACATTTGCCACTTAGTCTTAATCCTAAGGACTATGAGAGCAATAGTGATGAATGGCCAGATGAAAAAATTTTAGTGGATAGAGAGTCACATTTTCCACTTAGTCCTAATCCTAAGGACTATGAGAGCAATAGTGATGAATGGAAGGATTAAAAGTTGTTAGTGGATAGAGAGTCACATTTTCCACTTAGTCCTAATCCTAAGGACTATGAAAGCAATAATGATGAATGACAGGATGAAAAAATTTTAGTGGATATAGAGCCACATTTTCCACTTGCTCCTAATCCTAAGGATTATGAGAGAAATAGTGATGAATGGCAGGATGAAAGTTTTTTAGTAAATAAAGCATCAAATTTCCACTTACTCCTAACCTCATGGACTTTGAGAGCAGAAGTGATGAAGGGTAGGATGAAGCATTTCCAATAAATCGAGTCTCAATTTTCACTTACTCTAAATCATATGGACTATGGGAGCATCCGTGACGAAGGTTAGGATGAATAATTTCCAATAAATCGAGAGTCATAATTTCCACATAGTCCTAACCCTACGGACTATGAGAGCAGCAGTGGTGGAAAGATAAAGATGGCAAATAATATCCTCCATTTCAATATTTCAAAACAACAGATGATGGTATTGAAAATTTTCATGCCACTGAATATGGTAATGAATAATTTTCAAACAATGATGGTGGTGAATTTCCTAAATATATTGAAAATGATCATAGTAAGAATAGTATAGGTGGGAAGAAAAAAAAGTTGCACCACCTTCCGAGAAGACAACTAAACTAAGAGTTTTTTTTTTTCACTACACAAATTACTTTTTTGTTATTCCTTAGAATAAAAAAATTACAAGTTCTTGTTGCTTTGAAAACTTAACATATTTTGAATGAAAGTGCAGCAAGTGTAACAACACATAGTTAAATATTTCAAGACTTTTTGAGAAAAACCAGTTTACAATCATCGATAAAGCCAAAGAAATGGACAATTTTGAACCCGAAAAGATTGTATCGACTGATGTAATTACCAAGTTATAAAAAACGAGAACCAAAATAGTTAATATAATAATATATTGCTCAAGAAATGTAACCTTCCATAACCTGGGTCAGAGTTAATGGAAAGGTTTATTACCCCCTCTGTATATAAAAAAATATTGATGTACATAGGTTAGGATTGAGTAGGTAGTAGAGCTAGATAACTATATTATTGACTCGACCTGTTAGACAGGTATAGAAAAAACCACCTTAACATGTTGAAAGGAAGAAGTATAACATGGATGCAGGCCAGTGCAAGGGTAATGTCATATATAGACAAAACGCCATGATGAAGGTAGCCCCACCAAAGAAAAATCCTATGAAAAAATTAATATGGGAGTTAGGTGTCACAGTCTTGTAGTTCAGATGCAGTAGTGACGGTGTACTCTAGCATGTGGAAGCTCAAAAACATAGGTGGAGGTAAGAACTGTGTGATAGGAATTATAAATAAATGACCATTCCCTACATGGAAATACTAGCTGAGATGAGATAAAATGGCTGGGTAGGTTGTCGAATATGATTTGGGCTATATGAGAGAGCACACGAGTAGTGAAGATGAACCATAGATTATCGGGAATATGGGACCAAATATGGATAGTAATGAGGTAAAAAAATAAATTAAGATGAAACTAAATAGGATAAGGAATGTGGAACATGTAAACAATCTCATCAAGATGAGATGAAGGATGATGTTTCACATGGCTTGAACAAAGGTAGTGATTCATATTTGGGATCCATAAGGACTAAACCAATGTCACAATAATATAGAAGAATTAAGAGGGATGCGTGAAGTGCTATAAAATACCACTTGAGTGATGAATAAGGAACAATAGAATTTTTAAGAGGAAGTTTTAGAGTAGTAGAGAATTAGATGAGATGAGGACCATTCATATTTTAAGCATGATAAGTAGCAAAAGGGTTGCATAAAGAGGGCATAATATGATGGAGCACACAGAGGGAGCTAGAGGAGTAATGAAAAATATTAAGGAAATGACAAGAGAAAGAGACCCAAGTATAGGTGATGGTAAGGTAACACAACTATGGAAGAGGAGACTACGTCAAAAGAGTCTGGGATGATAGATTGTGAAAATGATATCTCATCCAAAGGAGGTGGTTAGTTTACATCAAGAGACCCATAAAAGGGAGAGCCTCCTCCACTCACAAGGATGGTTTTCATGTTATGCTACAGTCTCACCAGTTAGTGAACCCCAGAACAGATTTTTGGAATGCTTTGCAAGTATATTCAAATTAACCGCATCGACACAGTCTCTATTATGGGATTTGTAGCATCTGGACACTACTTGTCCCCTTGAATTATTGTGTGCCATGTGGACATCAGGGGAAAAATGCCTACTTTGGAGAGTGCATGGAATCGTAAAAACCTCAAGGGTGCATGGAGGTTGCACAAAAAAATATAAAATACCTCGTCACAGTGACCCTCGCAGTACCACGGAGAACGCTGGAAGATCAAAATATAGCCACCACTCTCCAGAGGAAAATGGTCAAGGACATACATAGAAATTGGACCTAGAGAAACAATGGTATAAAGTATTCATTTTTCGAGCATGTCGCTATGGAGAGGGGGGGCGTGGCACTTCCCTCGTAGGTTGTGTTTAGAGCTCCAGAGAAACTAGGCTCCCTCATCGCCCCTACAGTTTTTGTGCCTAAGGCTTGAAGACAATTTTAGTAAGGGAAGAGGCTAGCAGATCCATGAGTATAGAAGGAGGACTGAGTGGTTTGAGCGCAAACCACATTTTTTTGTAGGGGGATTATTGGAGCCCCTAATGTTTTTTTTGAATTTTTTACAAGTATGAGACCGTGCAGGAGGATTGAGGATAACAAAAGGTATATATTGTGTTCAGCAAGGGGCTAGTGAAGATAAAAGGGAACATTCAGAATAGGTATTGGGTTAGAGAGATCAATAGGGGAATTTTGAGGTCTAAAATGGGCCTCCTAAGAAAAATATACAACCAAAATAAACTTTATATGAACCAATAGGATTCAAGATGATGATATCAACCATGGGGAATGATTCACCATTTTTGAAGTAAAAAAGTGAAAAGATTACAAAACAATAAAATAATAAAACTACTTTTCAACTTGTATTTTTAAATTATCTCCTTGATTTTTTACTCAAATTTCAAGTGTCAGTACTCGTTGGATGAAAAATTTAATTCCTCATCCAAGGAGTACTCATGTTTCATACTTTCGTTGGCCCCACTACACAAAAAATGATAAATACATGAAAAAATGTGATTGCAGTCACGATTTTTTTATGTATTTCTAATTTTGCATGTAGAATGTTCCATTGAAACTATGCAGCATGGGTAGTCCTTGGATGAGGAATCAAATATTTCATCCAACGAGTTTTTCCGATTGAAATTTGAGTAAATAGGGAGATAAGTTAAAAATACAAGTTGATTTTTTTTTTCTTTTTTTTCCCATTAAAAATTGATGATGTAATCTAATATTATTTTATCATTTCCACTATTATTTTATAATTTCCTTAGGAGGCCCATTTTAGACCCCAAAATTCCCCTAATGAAGATATAATCAAGGATCTTTCTAAAGGAGAATATATAGAGTCATTGCTTGCAAAAGGAAAAGATTATTCCCCTCTTTGTTATATGTTTTTATGTTTTTTTTTGTAAGTAGTCATAGACATGTATGTATGAGTCTATAGTTGCTATGCATCCCCACTATAATATTCATTGATATACATATATATTGTTGGTTCCACATTGTGGATGTTTGTTTTTCTCTACAAAACTCAATGGCTAGTGAGCCCAATTCTGTAATTAGTATGTTGTAGTGAATGATGCCTTTTACTTATAGAGAAATATAATACAGTGGGCATTTGCGTTGCTCCTTATGGTTTGAGTTATTATCAAAATGCATGTTTTTGATTATGGCATATTGTGATATTTTCAATTTAATGCTTATTTGTGGCTCTATGTTCTCATGAATTTCTAGAATGGTCTGGTTATTTGGAAGCATGTTATTTGGAAGAATATTTTTCACATATATATTAATGTTGTTCAAGAATACTCCAAATTTCATGAATTTGATAGGGTAAAAGACATGTTTTGTGTGTCTCAAATATATACACATCGAGGTCTATAATTAATTTGAATTGATATAGTTAACATTCCATCCTATGGGTCTGCGAAATTATACCGCAGTCTTGTGGTGTAACAACACCCTAATAGGCCTCAATATTGTGGTGTAACAACTCCCTAATGGGCCTCAGTCTTGCAGTGTAATAGTGCCCTAATGGGATTTAGTTCTTGGGTATGAAAATTTCCTCTTTGGGCCTTCTTATCTGTGATATGAAAAAATATTATGAAAAAGATATGAAATAGATATGCTGAGCCCTATGAAAAAGATATCATGACAAACCTATGATAGAGATATCATGACAAACCTATGTATTTTCTGTTTTATTGTTATTGTTGATTTTCTCTCTACATAATTGATTATGGTGATATGGGCCGATGACTGCAATATGAAAATGTTGAAGATGTTTTAAAATGCAATTATCTACAATAGATACTTATAGCCCTAAGAAAATTAATATGGTTAGTACTCTATTTTTAATGGTTAGTAACGAATATTCTTGCGTAAATGTTGAAAAATGAAATAAGTTATATGGTTTTCAAATTTGGTCCATAAAATTAAACATCAATGTGCGTAGGGAGGAAAAATTAAAGTCACCTATGGATGGTAATGAACCATTTTTCCTTGTCTAAAATATCTATAGGTTTTCAATTTTATTTTTTTGTTTATATTTTGATTTTAAATTTATTGTTGATTTGATTGGTATTGTCAAATACTGAAGAAGGCTGTGTCCTTCCAATGATCTTGTTTTTTTATTTTTGATGTGTGGTCGTAGTCTTAATTCTGGAAATACTTGTAGTCATGGATTTTGGAAATTCCTCAATATAATCATGCCATGACTAGCTATCCTCCTCCTAGAAGGTGTTATAGTGAAAATATGCATGAGATAAGGAAGGAGATGAGACACATAGCCAGTCAATTAGAAGGAATACATAAGGCCATGTTCTACAATAGTATGATGGGGGTGTCACTGACAAACAAATATTATATCACGTTCGTTCATATTGGAGTAAAAAAAATTAGAAAATCATAAAAAATTATATTTGTTATATAAAAAGGGTTTAGTGGATTTTTATTTATTATATAAGAAATATTAATATTTTAAGGTGTTAATTTTTTTATTTTTTGGGCCAAGCAGGGTTAGTTAAGGAAAAAAAAAAGAGCACTGACAAAAATTCAACCTATGGATTTGTGACAGATCATTCGCCTTTGCATTCCGGCAAGAGAATTTTACTGAGCAAGAAATAGACATCAAATTTGAGTAGATCGACTTTACATTCAATCAAGATAATTTGACTGAGAAAGAGATCGACTTCGCATTCGAGCAAGATAATTTGAGAGACACTGTGATAGAAGGCAAGAGAATTCGTCAGACATTGTGAGAGAGGGCAAGAGAATTCGACTCAGAAATACCATTCGACAGATGCTATGAGATAGGGCAAGAGATTCCGATAGACGTTGTGAGACAGGGAAAGAGAATTTGACTAAGAAAGAGAATTTGAGAGACACAGTGAGAGAGGGAAAGAGAATTCGTCTGAGAAAGAGAATTCGACAGATGTTGTGAGAGAGGGAACGTGCATTCGTCTTCAGATATGATAGGGTTGATATAGAGAGGGAATTCGACTGTGAGACGAATATGAGAGTGCCTTTAAAGGATTTCACCCCTCAAGCCAACAAACGAGATTGATTTATTTCCACAAATTGAGAATTGAATACTTATGTTGCCTTCCAAAGGTAGGAATATTTCTTTCTTTATGGATATTCCTATCCAACTTGTAACTGTTTACTTGATTTCTCATTGTCCCCATACCACCCAAAGAGAAGAGATTGAGCCAAGTTGTTATGATATAAGAATATTTATTTCACCATGTTTCCACCAGAGGAAATATAGATTAAGCTAGAGTAGAACCAATTGACAAATTTCAACATCAAATGATAACCAAGAGAGTGAGTACTCCATAAAAAAATACCTTAAATAATATGTTCCCTATTGTCCCCTTAAAATGATGGGTTTGATCCCCCTTCTAGAGTAGTAGGCCTATCATCATGCTCCTGCAACAAGCCTACAACAAGCCTATGATAGGGTCATATTCAGATGTGTTTTTCTCTTTATGGTCATCATCAAACCTTGGTGGACCATTGAATCATATTATATATGATTTTCCCTAATCTTGTTTAAAATACAAGTTTAGGTCAAGTGCACCGAAACTATCTTATTTTGGATCTATTATACATTCATCATGGGACTGTACATATTGAGGGTACATATTGGTGGTAGTTTCAAAATATTCAAAGGGGTGTTGCACACTCTCTCCTAGAAAAATTTACACATCACCAAAACCATCAGTGTTTAAGTAACTAATACTCATACTCCTACCAAGGTTCTGCGTAGCAATGCGGTCATGATATTCATAGTGGCCTTCCTTGGAGTAATAAAACATGTTTTCTTCTTCAAAAAAAAAGACTTCATGTAGTGGTTTCATTACTGTCTTCATGGTAAAATTCATTTTTGTGATCATCAATGTTGTCCCCTTCAAACTCTGGGTATGTGCCCTCTTTTAGAGTAGTGGGCCTGCCATGATGTTGCTGTAACAGGCCTTTGACATGGTCATATTCAAATATATTTTTCTCTTGATGGTAATCATAAAACCTTGGTGGAACATTGAAATATATAATATATGACTTTCTATAATTTTGTTTAAAAGACAATTTTAGATCAAGGGAACCAAAACTGTCTTCTTTTGGATGTATTGTATATTCTTCATGGGACTATACATCTTGAGGGTGCTTATTGATGGTGGTTTCAATTTTTTTAAAAAATTTGTTCCATGCCTTCTTATGGAGAAATATACACATCACTAAACCCATCAATATTTAAGTCATTGGTACTTATACTCTCTCTTCTCTGTCACCAAGATTCTGTTTAACATTTTGATCATGATCTTCATGGTGGCATTCATTAGTGTAATCAACATTGCCATATTCTTCAAGTTCTTGGTACAAATGTTGTTTTGGATTAGACTCACCATCCATTTCTTATTCATCATCAAGGTTTAAATGGACTTCAAGGGTGTGTTCCACACCCTCTCCAGAGAAGTATGCACATCGTCAAAATCTGGAACAAAAACTCTAAACTTTCTTCATGCTTTTCAAAGGGAAAAATAGGGACTTCCTTTGGAAGTTATTTTCCATAACCTCCAAATGATACAATAAATGTCCCCTTATTATGATGTTATTCATCATAAATTATTTGTGTAGTGGTTTCATTATGGTCTTCATGTTCAAATTTATTTGTGCGGGCATTAGTGTTGTCCCCTTCAAACTCTAGTTATGGGCCCCCTTAAAGAGAAATAGGTCTATCATCATGCTCCTGCAACAAACCAATGACAGGGTAATATTAATATATTTTTTTTCTCTTGATGGTCATCATCAAACCTTGGTGGATCTTTAAAACGTATTATATATGTTTTTCTCTCATTTTTCTTAAAACACAAGTTTAGACCAAGGGAACCAAAATTGTCTTCTTTTGGATATTTTGTACACTCCTCAAGGGATTGTACATATTGAATGTGCCTATTGATGGTAACTTTAGTGTCTTCAAAAGGTTGTTACATGCCTTCTTTAAGAAAAAATATACCCATCATCCAAACCACCAATATTTAAGTCGCTTGTACTAATATTGTTACCAAGATTCCGTGTAGCATTACGTTCATGTTCTTCATGGTGGCCTTCATTGGTGTAATCATTAGGGGAATTTTGAGGTCTAAAATGGGCCTCCTAAGAAAAATGTACAACCAAAATAAACTTTATAAGAACCAATATGATTCAAGATGATGATGTCAACCATGGGGGATGATTCACCATTTTTTATGTAAAAGGGTAAAAAGATTAAAAAATAATAAAATAATAAAACTATTTTTTCAACTTATCTCCCAAATTCGTTACTCAAATTTCGAGCAGGAACACTCATTGGACACAAAATTTAATTCCTCATCCAAGGAGTACCCATGTTGCATGCTTTTGCTAGACCCTACTACATGAAAAATGAGAAATACATAAAAAAAACATGATTACAATCACGTTTTTCATGTATTTCTGATTTTTCATGTAGCAGTATCCATTGAATCTTATAAAACCAACTCCAAAAATAGAAGAAAAGAGAGATCATATGTAATATCCCCAAAATGGGACTGCTAGCAAGGCATGCCTGAAAAACACATTTTTTAGGAGTGTATGCTACAGGATTGGAAACCAACACTTCGATCCCTTAGATCTAGAAATATAAGACCTGAATCCAAGAGAAGATCAGAAACAAATCCTTATAGGTGGGTTAAACAGATCTCCCACACCTAGTACAGCTTGGAAAATGCCCCGGAATGGGACAACAAGAAGATCAAACAACACTGCTTCAGAAATAATGCAGTTCAGCAAGATAGCAGCAATAGTCAAATATGAAGGCTCAATAATGTCATATAGATCATCAAATAAGAATTATATCGAAGCCCATGAGTCTTAGAACAGAAAATAGAAGACTTATACATAAAGAAACCCTCAAAAAGAGGTACTGCAACACATATCATTGACTGCAAAGGCTTGACACCATTATTTTATTGAGTGTACTATAACAGTATATTAAATATAAGATCTATAGAAAAATAATGCATGAACAGTGAGATCCATGATAGATCCATACACTATAATGTCTTTACTTTACATTCCCCTTGAGGATTTTAGAAAATCATGAAGCACATGGAGTAGATCTGAGATTCTATGCAAAATATCTACAGATCTATTCAGAATTTATGAAGCATATATAGGAGTATTCAGATTATATCTGAATATGACATGGATAAGAATAGAAATCCATGGATCACCACAGTGAAAGGCAAATCCCCAACACCAGAGATCACTCCTCAAACTTTTCCAAAACACTCGTAATCTTCCTCTTCATAATGCAAGATCGAAGAGGGGAATATGTCAGAATAAGAACTATTTGGCCTGATGCCAAGATGTAGATCTGAAGCTCAAATAATCCAGAACACTCTTGCCAATGGGATTGAAGCCTCTCCCACTAAAAAGGGGCACTAGATTGGCCTAGATCTGAATAGATCTAGCCTCCACTTGCTACAGCTTGCAAAGACAAACAAACCCTCAATAGGATTTGAGTTGTAGTTGAAAGGAGAATCTTGGCCTTAAGCCTAATAGTGAACAAGTAATACAAGTCTCTCCCAAGAGCTACTCAAGGAAAGAGAAGGATTCCTAAACAGGAGATATTTGTGCTAAATAGCACTATTCTCTGCTAAACAGCCAAGAGAATGAGAAATTTCTAAACATACATATTCTTCAGAAATAATGGTCATCAACAACCCTTGTCTTGTTTTCCTCCCCTTCCTTTTATAATATTGAGATCTTGCAAAACCCTAAACCATCTCAATGATTTAACTCCTTTCACATTTGTGGCCTCCATCTAAAATTGTGTTGTGCATCTAGGAGGTTCACTGAATTTGGAAAAAACTATTGATTTGGTCCTGTTGACCCAGTCAAAAGTCTCAACCCTTTTCACACATAAGGGTGTTTTATTAAAGTAGCCCAGATTTATCCTTGTTCACATGGGGCATTGATTTATTCATTTATTTTAGGAGTTTTTATGTTCCTCCCTTTTTCATTTATTCATGAATAGAAAAGTAAAGAAAAAGTTAATATTCCAATTAGCTTGAGGCTAATTGGGAATATTATAGTCCTCCCCTCCAAAATGTTGCTTGTCCTCAAGAAACTCACAAGGACTTTGCAAAATCTCCAATGGATTTGTCTCCTCCCAAGAATACAAGTTTGCCTTTGGTGAATAACCCAAATAGTTGTCATCATGAAGAAGTGGGATATACATAGAAAGAAACATATGATGTCCATTGGTCTTCTCAAGGCATGGGAGATGATTAAAATTGGGTGCTTCAACCCTCATGAGGAACTTCAATCTCCATGCTATCATCCAAACAAAGTGAGCCATATTTGGTAGCTCACAAAAATAGTCACCCATCCCCTCCTTATACAATGTATAGGGGATGCATGGCTAGAAATGAGAGGTAAGATGTTCAACATATACTATTTCTCCCTCTATTTATGAAAAATGTGGAGCTGTTGATCTCAGGATGCAATAATATAGTCCTCATGAAGCCAAAAGCTACTTGGAACCTCATGATTCCCTTCATTGTTTCTAGGGACTCTCCTTGCCCAATATTCTATGCATATAGTGAATAAAGTATCCTCACCATATGTGCTCCCAAAGAAACATGTACTAAGTGTCATATGATATATTGGATGGTGACAATAGTCCCTCCATTGAGACCAACGTTGTTCTTATTCTTACTGCCTCAAAACATAGTACAATAAGTGGCCATTCCGCCCCCTTCTTGCTGCCATAAGCTTCTTCAAAGCTTGAAAATAGTAGAGGATAAGAGGTGTAAGCTGAAGATGACTCAAATAACACATATCTTGCCAAAAATATTCCCATGTGAGAGACTTTTCCCAAAGACATAAGACAATCACATGGCTTCTTACATAAGGAAATAAAAGACATAGTATAGTAGCCATACAATGTTCCATCCTCTTGTTGAAGTATACATAAGTATGGGAAGTTTCATTCCCAATGGACACATCCAACCAATGTGTCATCCCTCCCATCATGTTCCCAACAAATATCAGAGCATCATTATCATCCTGATACCAACAAGCTCTCTTATGCCTCCTCATGTGAGAGTTACATTTTCTCCCAAACCCAAGTACATGCATGATCATGAGATACATTCCAAATAGAAATACATGTAAATACATGAGATACATCCTAACAAAAATTATGGACATGAGATTTAACATGTGATGTCCAAAATATCTTCTTGTCAACCAAATCAACCATGCCTCCTTCTTATGCATCCTTCCATTGAAACACGAGGCATGAGACAAGAAAATATAAATCTTTGGGTAGTACCCAAACTCACCCAAGAGTAACCAGCATAGTGCATCTCCTGCCTGCCTCAGATCTAGATGTGGCAAGTGGTTTTCCCACAAATTACTTGCTACCCATAACATATCTCCATGGCTAAAAGTGGAAGATATATTTGGTGCCTTAGGAAAGCACCCATCATGCTGCAAAATCTCCCTTTGTTCACCAAGGGAATGGCAATAATCAGAAATATTTTTGGGCCAAAGTTGGTCATGAATTTTATACGGTATAAACATCCTCTTAGGAGTCATGGCCTGCATATACATAGTAAAATAATTCATATAATCATAAAATAAAACATGATTTACATAAGTATGCTCTTCAGCAATAGTTCTCCTTATACAAGTGGAGTGGTGTATGGATCTTTCTCCTCCTCCCAAGGTAGGAAGAGTTGGCTGAAATAACTCTATCTTAGATTCTGGTTGTTGCTCCAACTCCACAAGGTTCATGCATCTTTAACAATGCTGATATAGTTCTTTTTCAAAGCCCTTCCAATAATATCTCCTCAAAATGACGTTGTTGAGCTTCATAGAATATGTGTGGCTAAAACAGAACTCTTCATAGGCTCCTTGTAGTAACTTCTCCTTGAGCTTGGAAGCTCCAGATAAGAAGATCCTACCATGATCACAGATGACTCCATCTTGGACTAAATAGCCATCATCTGGTAGCTGGTCATCAAGAATCATGCATGTGTGAAGATCCTTGGAATATTCCACCAACGGTTGTGATTTCCAATATGGATCCAATCTCTTCAATAATGACAACACTGTAGAATTATGAAATGAAGTAGTTGTCACATCATCATGCTCTCCTTTGACATGCTCAATGCCAAAGTAACATGTTGGAGTATTTTAGCTCCATCTTTGCTTCCTCTCTTGTAGCTGATCTTGTGCAAGACAAGATTAAAGAATAGGAAGATCAACCTTCTTTTGAAAGGTTTCTCTCTTCCAAAACTTCCATAGTTTGGCCCATGCATACAAGAGTGTTGGCCCCCTCTTGTCTTCTTCATAAATCTTCTTTGTATGTGGAGATATCATTTGCTGCCCCAAATCTATGGAGTGGCCATTTGAAATCATGCTAATATCATCATAGATCACTGATTTCTTCTTTTCCAGTGAAAAATATGAGTGAGGAATAGAAAAATCAATTTCAGAAAATCGTTCAGCCCTCCTTGGAATCCATCAATAGATATCAGTGCTGTGGTAGCCAAGTATGTCACTGCTGCACAATGTTGAGAGAACATTTTATTCTTCTTCCCATCAGGGGGTCTCCCTGGTGGAATGCCTCCATGTAAAGAGACATCAAGATCTGAAGTAGACTGTAGGAATTGTTGGAATGATGTGTCCCTTTCCTTGCTGCATATATCAGCCTCCTTCTCATGAATAGAAACCCCTTGAAATAGAAAAGGGTGCATGCTCCTCATCATCAGATTTTGATTCATCCTTCCTCCTCTTGCTTGAAGCAAGGTATTACTACCCAATAATGTTGTCACAGAATGCTCCTTGGGAATCATTTGCAAAGATGCAAAAGATCTTTCCCTTGGAACAATAACTTCATGTTCATCCCCATGTGATGATTGGTCTTCCTCTGAAGTGATAGTGTTGTTACCACCCTCTTGTTCTTCCTTCTCATAAATATTTCAGAATGCCTCATTATCAATGAGAGACCTTGGATCTTGGTCTTCCTTTGAAAGAGGAATCTCCATGATTTCCTTTTGAGAAGAAATCTCTTCATGCAATGAGGATATTTCCTTTGACAAGGTATCACAAATTTTTTTATCCCCTTCAATAGAAATCTGAAGTGGAGTTTGCACAACATATCTTTCCAACTCATGCAAGGGTTTTGCATGCTCATGCTTTGCTAGCTCAATCAAAGATATTTTACTTTGCTTTACATCAAATATCTTCACCATTCTCCTAGTGAACTTTGCATAGGTAGATATATTTGCATTCTTCAATGATAAAGATTCAAACAAACACCAAGAATAAGCTTTACCTTTAAGATGTAGTGCTGCTACCTTAAGGGCTTCTTTCTCTGAAACTTGATGTAGATCCAAATATGAGTCTAGCTGATCTATCCATTCTTTGGCTGTGCATGTGGAGGATTCGTCAAAATTTGGCAGAAAGAATCTACCTCTTCTTCTTCTATTGTACTTGCTAGATCTCCTTTCCTCCTTGAGTTGGTAGAACTCTTGGAAGCTCAAGTTCTCCTTGATTTTCCAAGATTTAGATTCATACTACTGAAGATAATCGCTCAAATTCTCCTCCTTTGGTGCATCTTCTTCCTTCATCTCTCTTGCAGTAAATCTGGGCATAGAATAATGTTGTGGATCTGATTGTGTAGCTGAGTGCTTGCACATATAATATGAAGAACTAGGGCCTTATTCATGTAAATATATTCTTGAGGGACCCTTCATTTCTTGCCCTCTTCATTTCTTTTATTTCTCCTTTAAGCTCATACAAAGTTTGGAACAGAGTTTTTGAGAACTCTTTCCCTTTCATTCTTCCAGATAAAGGGGTTTTACCCTTTTCTTATGTTCCTTCAATGTAACCACATTTCTTCATCGGTATTTTCTTTCCATGAAAATACATATTGGCTCTTCAATAAGCACAGTTTGTGCCAAGATTATGCTCTGATACCACTGTAATATCCCCAAAATGGGACTGCTAACAAGGCATGCCTAAAAAATGCATTTTCCAATAGTGTATGCTACAAGATTAGAAACCAACACTTGGGTTCCTTAGATATGACAATATAAGACCTGAATCCAAGAGGAGATCAGAAAAAAATCCTTCTAGGTGGGTTAAACAGATCTCCCACACCTAGTACAACTTGGAAAATGCCCCGGAATGGGACTGCAACAAGATCAAATAACACTACTTCAGAAATAACGCAGTTCAACAAGATAGTAGCAGTAGGAAAATATGAAGGCTCAATAATTTCATATAGATCAGAAAATCAGAATTATATTGAAGCCAATGAGTCTTAGAATAGAAAATGGAAGACTTATATAGAAAGAAACCCTCAAAAAGAGGTACTGCAACACATATAATTGACTGCAAAGGCTTCACAACGTTATTTTATTGAGTGTACTGTAGCAGTATATTAAATATCAAATCTAGAGAAAAATAATGCATGAACATTCAGATCCATGATAGATCCATACACTATAATGTCTCTGCTTTACAGTCCCCTTGGGGATTTCAGAAAATCATAAAGCACATGGAGTAGATATCAGATTATATGTACCAGATCTACAGATCTATTCAAAATTTCTGAAGCATATACAAGAGTATTGAGATCAGATCTAAATATGACATGGATAAGAACAGAAATCCATGGATCACCACAGTGAAAGACAAATCCCCAACACTAGAGATCACTCCTCAAACTTTGCTAAATCACCCTGCAACTTTCCTCTTAGCAGATAACGCAGTACCGGAAAAGGGACTACACTGTAGGCTTGAATAACTATTTAGCCTGATGCCAAGATTTATATATGAAGCTCAAATTATCTAGCACACTCTTGCCAATGGGATTGAAGCCTCCCCCACTGAAAAGTGGAACTAGATTGGCCTAGATCTAAATAGATATAGCCTCCACTTGCTACAGCTTGCAAAGACAACCAAACCCTCAATAGGATCTGAGTTTTACTTGACAGGAGAAGCTTGGCCTTAAGCCTAATAGTGACAAGTAATACAAGTCTCTCCCAAGAGCTACTCAAGGAAAGAGAAGGATTCCTAAATAGGAGATCCTTGTGATAAACAACACTATTTTCTACTAAACAACCAAGAGGATGAGAAATGTCTAAACAAACATATTCTTCAGAAATAATGGTCATCAAAAACCCTTCTCTTTTTGTCCTCCCCTTCCTCTTATAAGATTTATATCTTGCAAAACCCTAAACCATCTCAATGATTTAACTCCTTTCACATGTGCGACCCTCCATCTAAAATTGCATTGTGCATCTAGGAGGTTCATTAAATCTGGACAGTGCTTTTGATTTGGTCTTGTTGACCCAGTCAAAAGTATCAACCCTTTTCACACATAAGGGTGTTTTATTAAAGTAGCCCAGATTTAGCCTTGTTCACATGGGGCGTTGATTTATTCACTGATTTTAGGAGTTTTTATGTTCCTCCCTTTTTAATTTATTCATGAATAGAAAAGTAAAGTGAAAGTTAATATTCCAATTAGCTTGAGGCTAATTGGTAATATTACATCATAGCCTTATAACTTAGCCACTTCGATGGGGAAACCTCCAATACATTATATAAATGAACAATTCTTGGATGATACAAATTACCAATACCTCCTTCTATATATAGGAGTCCATGGGGTCAGAATATAATCCTAGCCGACCTAACAAATATAATTTAAGGGCAAAATAATAACAATATTGGGGTTACAGGGGTACAACAATAATAATAAGGGGGTTACACTAACAACAATAAGGGAATAAACTAGTAATATAACGACCTAACATGCCCCTCTCCTTCACAAAAGTGTTGTCCTCAACGGTTGAGTAGCTCTAGATGCTTCTGTATAAAAGTCTCATCCTCCCATGTAGAATCTTCAATGGGTAAGTTCTTCCACTTCATGAGATACTCTTGTTTCCGTGACTGCTTCAGGTTCCAATATGATTTTTCCTTCCTCATCAAGTTCTGGCAATATTGTTTGGACTAGAATTTTTTCACCTATTACGTTCTTTAAGCACGAAACATGGAAAACTGGATGCACTCACGAAGAAGCATGAAGCTCCAATTTGTATGCCATATTAACAATATTTTGCAACACCTTGTAGGGACCATAGTACTTTGGCTATAATTTATTATCCTTTTTAGCTTGCTTGAGGGACATTTGTTTGAATGGTTATAGCTTTATAATAACCCAGTCTCCTACATCAAAACTTCTCTCGCTGCGATGTTGATCTGCCTATTTTTTCATTCGATTTTGTGCCAAATTTAGGTTATCCTTTAAGAGTTGGAGAAATTCTTATTGATGCTTGATGTGATTTTCCACTTCTTGAACCTTATAATTTTCTCTTAAAGATGATGTGATTGTAGGTTTTAACCCTGAACAGAAATTATCTACTCACGAATCTTATAAAGAAAGATAAACAACAGCGAGAGCATAAAACATAAAACAGATAAACACAGAAATTTTCCCTTGGATCCCAAATCGGGACGACCAACTTGATTTTTCATTATATTCCTTTTAGTGTTACAACACATATATATACATGCCGAAGCATACATAAACCCCAATCCATAAACACTGGATTAGAACATAACCGTAGTTCCCTTGACCGGATCTACAAAAATACTAAGGGACGAAAACCATCGTGCCCCAATACCATGTGCAAAACCATGCACAAAATCATGGATGTGGACTACCCACCAGAAATTAAGGACCAAAAATTTTCGCTGTGCATGCCGCCTTCAAAGACTCTAATGGGGGCTAATGTTGCCCCCCCGGTGACCCCCTCGTTGCGCCTAGCGCAAAGGGGGGGCTATCGCCCCCCTGTGCGTGCTTAGTCGTGGAAAGAATATAACAAATACCCAACATTCTTCCACTTGTTGTTTTATTTCCATAGGGGGCCACAGGAGAGCTTAGTCATTGGCCAAATTCTTCAACACCCATTGTTTCTCTACACCAAGAGAGCTTCTGAGTGCTCACAAACTTTTTCAATGCATCTGCAACATTCTTCAAAGTGTCCACCTTTACTAGCAACACCCTTTTAGCCTCAACCATATCTCTAATAAAGTGATATTGAACATCAATTTTCTTTGTCTTTGAATGATAAGTAGGGTTCTTAGCCAAGAAAATTGCACTTTGGCTAAGTCATACCATCCTTATAGCTTGTTTTACCAACCCCATACTTGAACACAATCTCTGCAACCAAATTGCTTCCTTGCTTGCATGAGTGGCTGCTATGTATTCTTCCTCTGTAGTTGAAAGAGCCACTACAGACTATCTTTTAATCATCCAACTAATTGCGCCTACAAATAGGCTAAACACATACCCACTTGTAGATATTCTTTGGTCTAGATCTCCAGCCCAGTCTGCATCAACAAAACCACGAATGTCCAACATTATTTCCAATCCTGGTCTTCCCTGGTAGCACAAGCCATAATCACTAGTGCCACGTAAATATCTGAAAACCCGCTTCACTACTGTCCAATGCTCCTTCCCTGGGTTTGACATAAACCTGCTCAATACTCCCACTGCATGTGCAATGTCTGGTCTAGTACAGACCATTGCATACATCAGGCTACCCACTGCACTTGCATATGGAACACGGGACATATACTCCTCTTCTTCTTGTGTCTTGGGACACTGTTCAGCAGACAGCTTTACACCTACAAGAATAGGAACATTCACCGCTTTACTATCCTGCATATTGAACCTCTGCAATATAGTCTCGACATACTTCCTCTGGTTTAACCAGAGCTTCCTCTTTGCCTGATCTCTCTTAATTTCCATGCCCAAAATATAGTTTGCAGCACCAAGATCCTTCATGTCGAATTTGGAGAACAGTTGGGTCTTCAAATCTTGGACAATTTCTTTGTCATTTCCAATCAACAACATATCATCCACATACAAGACCAAATAAATAACACGATCACCAATTAATTTAAAATAAACACAGTGATCCTCCTTGCTTCCGGTGAAGCCAAGTCCCTGTATATAGGTATCAAATTTCTGATACCACATCCTTGGTGACTGTTTTAACCCATACAGAGACTTCTTCAACCTGCATACTAGTTCTTTCTTACCCTTCACCATAAAGCCTTCAGGTTGCTTCATGTAAATCTCCTCTTCTAGATCCCCGTGAAGAAATGCTGTCTTCACATCCATCTGTTCTATCTCAAAATCAAATGCAGCAGCAACAGATAAAAGTAATCTAATAGAAGTAACTTTGGCAACAGGAGAAAAAATATCACCAAAATCAATTCCTGGCACCTGGGAATAACCTTTCGCTACCAACCGAGCTTTGTATTTCTCCACCTTGCTTTCTACATTCATCTTCTTCTTAAACACCCATTTGCTTGCAAAGGGCTTCCTTCCAGTCGGCAACTCCACCAGATCCCATGCATCGTTTTTGTGCAAGGATGCCATTTCATCAACCATGGCCTCCTTGTTTGGTCAATTTAGTGTGTCCTAAATTGCTAAATTTAATTTGTCAATCCGGGATTTGTAAGCTGATGAAGTGCGACGCACTATATGTGCAAGATAACCTATTTCTTAAATTTTTGTCATTTTTGGTTTTCTAAGATGAAATGGAAATTCTAAAATAAAAACAAGTATGGTTATGTTTGTTCAAGGAAATGATATCCTCTATAATGATTTACCAACTTGAAACTTAAAAAGGAATTTGAAAATTACAATGACAAAACTTGAAAGGAAATGAAAATGCGCTGCTGAAATGAAAAGATGCTGCTAATCTAATGAATCAAAACAGTGAACTAGTGAGCATGAAACCAAACTATTCTTGCTGCTATCTAAACACAAAATAAATTATGCTGAAAGAAATCCAAAAGTTGCAATAAAGTAAATTTAAATCAATTTACATCAACTTGTCTTATGATCCCTCATCATTAGTCCAACTATGATTTTCGGAAGTAACCATAAACAACTTGAGTAACTGATATCTAATTTGCAGAAAGTAAACTAATATCAAACCATACATTCATAATTCAATCCCTCACCATTAGTCCAGTTGTGGCTTTCAGAGGTAATTGAAGATGTCATGCACAATTTAATATATCTAAATTTGTAGAAAGGAAACTAATACCAAACTACACATTTCATAATACAATCCCTCACCATCAGTCCAGCTGTGGCTTTCGGAGGCAACTGAAGATGTTATGAGCAGTTTAATATATCTAAATTTGCAGAAAAGAAACTAATACTAAACTACACATTTCATAATACAATCCCTCACCATCAGTCCAGCTGTGGCCTTTAGAGGCAACTGAAGATGTTATGAGCAGTGTAATATATCTAAATTTAACTACTGAAGCAAATGAGCAAAACTGAATTAAACAAAGTAGTACTGAAATTAAACAGAAACTAAGAAAAACAAATTAGTAGCAGAACAATGTTAATCCCATGTCATTAGTCAAAAAGCTATGAAAATGCCCGGGTTGCCTATCTATAACCTGAAACAAGAACACTGATCAGTGATTAACAACATAAAACATGAAAGACAGAAGTGAAATGGAAAGCATGAAAGTTTATAAACAGAAATGAAGCATATATACCAAGAAAGATGCAATGTATAAACATGTGAATGGATTATGGCACAATGAGCTTTAAAGAAATAAAACAAGAACTATACACTAATGCACAAAACCTTAGCTGAGCAGGGGCCCTCTACACCAGCCTTGGCAACAATCTTCAAGTACGAATTAAGTCTGAAAACAGAGTCTTCTTATATTAAAATGCAGTCATAACAGTAAGGTGGTATTACGGCACTAAGGCAGCGTAATTACATTACAGAGAAGACTAATAAAAGATAGCAAAGACTAACATCGACTAACTCTCTATGCGTATGCAAATGCATTATATTATAACAAAGAAATATAACTATCTCCTAAATTTTATGTCAGGAGAACACGTAGACCATTACGTCCACGATCTAGGATCATGGCCGTATTGCAAAGTAAATCTATGAGGAGTGGATGTTAATTCGGCTATGGAGCCATGTAAAGATGTCGACTTGTCCTCCGCAAGCTCGGGAACGGTCATATGAACCTTCACGTGACACGAAACAAGAGTCCCTGCCACCGCAGACTCCATGGTTGACTTCCATGTGGACTCCTTTGACTGCTGCTTTAGATGAGTTTGCCCGAACCAATAGGACACAACCATGTCCACATCATTTCTGACTTGCCCATGTGGCTCGTTTTTCTTGTAGACACCCGTAACATAGAGTTTCACAAAAATGGCCGCGGAAATTTGGCAGCAGCTCGCGGGAAAGTGGCAAGATTCCTAGCCTAAATGAACAAAATCTAAATCAAACAAATAGCATACAAAAATATAGTTAAAAACCATGTTAGATGCTCTTTTTCAATTAACATACAATGATATTGACAACTTGGGAGGTTCGTGAGTGGGAAAGTGTATAGAAAAGTGTATGGAAAAGATGTAGAATTGAGACCAACATACCCCCACTCCGTGAAGGTGTTGTATGTCCTCATGCAACCAAAATTTTGATAATCCTTCTCGCCATGTCTCTTTGACACTTCACCAAAGACGTCATCCTCTCCTCCTCTCCTTGGTGCTGCCAACATTCTGGGGTTTCTTCATTAAGCACCTAAATTTGATATTAACCGTTGCTCGTCTCAACTTCCTCGGCATTTCCTTTTCAATTTCTTGTTATTTTTCTGCCATATTCCCGCATGTAGCATGGTATATCATGGATGATTTTGTCCAATTTAATTCTTTGCTCCTTCAATGTATCATTTTCATTTTTGATGTGCCTATTTAAAAGCTCTAGCTCAAAGACTTCCCCTGCTTTAGTGATTGGACTAAATCATCCTATACCGTATGAGGCTGAATGGACGAAGACCGGGACCTCGTAGCTTCCTTTTCCAAAGATTCTATATAGTCATATACTTCCCACGTTTGGGGTCTATTTAGGTGTCATTTTACTGGGGTTGTCCCCAAAATGGCGTGAAGGAGAGTTATCTTCAAAATATGGACAGAAGGGCTCACATCAACATTTTGCCGAGAATGGGATGGATTATGTTCAATGTCCGACCGAGAATGAAATGAACCAAAGTTCACTAAGTGACTAAGATGGACTATGGTTAGTCAGTCAGCTCGTATGCTTCTCTCCAAGTCAATGAAATGAGGACCCTTCATTTGCGTTTTCCTCAATTTCCCCTTAAGTCCTGGTCGGCTTCTTCGTCACACACATTGTGGTACACCGTCCTTGTTTTTAGTCTGCCTTCTTGGCCAAAGATGATTGTTTTTGAAGATAAATTAATATTTCGTATAACACTTGGTGATCTTCTCTTCTTCTAAGAAGGGGTTTTATGTATAGCCTCAATAGTTTTTCTCTCTTGTGTTATTGGCTTCTTACCCCTTGATTTCTTTCTTCTTCCTCTTTTGACAAGCTTCCTCTTCCCTATCAGCTCTTTCAATTGGAGTAGTAGGAGTATTTTGGATTTCATCAATTGTTCTTTTTCTCCTACTTCTTCTCACTGTGCTACCTTCTCGAATTCCCTTGAGTAGAGTAATTTGGGTTTCATCATTTATTCTTTTCTTCTACTCCTTCTTGTTGTACTACCTTCAGGAATTTCCCAGGTTCTCAAAGAAATTTCAAACTGTAAATTGTTCCCATGTGTATCTTTTTCCTTTAACTCCTTTCAATCAAAATTTTTACAAGGTCAAAAAGGTGACATGACATGGGGTTCTCACATCTCCTAAATGCTTCGAACACACGACATTTTCTTCAAAAACTATTGAATAGAAAATATGGGAGATTGAGAGTTTGATTATCTAGAAATTCATCGTATCCGTAAGTACATATGTATGGACCCAAAACGGCCTTCACATGTAATGAATTTATGAACAACTAGCAAAGAAAGTAGCCCATTCCTCTTCAATGCATGCATAGGAATTCCTCTTTAAAATAGTTATGTCCATACCTTGGTTTCGTAAGATTGTTCTCCATGCTTCATCACCGATGCTTTTATTCTCTAAACCAACGCTCACCCTCCTAAAGAAGTTCCGTGGTCGTTGCTATAGATGCTTCATTGACCGCAAAACTTAAGGTCTCCAATCTCTACTTCCAAGCCATTAAACTTAATTCTTAATGCCTTTCGCTACTTCTTTATGATAACCCTCTCGACTTCGGATAAACCGCAGCCCCAATTTTTCTTTCTTCAATATATCCCCATTTGCGGATATCCCTCCATAAACTTAGGTCCTCCGGTCTCCGATCTTAGCAATTTTCCCATTCTTCTTTCTCGCTTCACAAATTTGCCCGCGTGAGGGTTTAATGGAAATCGTAACGGTTGAATGCATAGAGATGAGCACAATGACTCGTGGGTAAAATGTCGTAGATTGGGTATACAGATTATAACGTAATAGAGAGCGGAATGGAGGAATCGTAACAGCAGAGGGGTTTTCGTGAGCACAACCGTAGAGCACGACAGAGAGATTAACAGAAAGTATAACACATCCAAGAACGTTTTGAATTTTGGTGGTCGCACAATAAATATGAGCACGTTTTCAACAACCGTTATGGATTTATGCGCTCGTAAGAGTCCATGGTCAAATCAAATACGTCTCATTGTCACCGGTGGAATATTGGAACATGAGTAAAATCGGGGTTTTAATGATGGAACCGATGAGAATGAATGAGAGGATAATATGAGATCGTGAAAGGTTAGTTTTTTAATTGTAAATATAATCATTGTACATAATGGATAGAGCTCATGGTTCAACTATATAAAAATGTGTTTTTCAATGCTATTTGAAATAAATTTTATCTATACCTTGGAATATTTGCCTTTTTCCCTGTCTTCAACTAATTGCTCTTCATTTTTGTCTTGAATGCTCTAGGTCTTCATTTCTTTTGATCCTCTCATCCGCATTTTATTTCATGATTATGGAAATAACATTTGGTCAGATATTCTTTTGAAAATAGAGTTGTAATGCGAATCCTTTCCGGGATGCGGAAACCAGAGTCACCGTGGGAAACGATGTCGCCTATGGAAACGACACACGATTATTTGGATGGATGGAGATGAACAGATGACAAATGACCAGATGGAAATGGTCATGAAAATATTTTTATTGATGAAATGGAATGAAACAACAGATAAAATGAAATGGAATGAGTGAAATGGAAGTGAAATGAAATGGAATGAAGTGGGATGGAATGGAGTGGGTGGTCACAAGACTTGTGACAAAGAGAAGAGATTTTTTTGGAAAACATAGAGTGTCGTGTTCCTAATTTTCACCCTATATTTTATGTATAAGACCGCCAACTGATTGGTTTTCAGTTTATACATTTTATTTTATTTTTTTTAACCGAAAAGAACAAAAGCTAGGGCCGGGTGGGAGAAGAAGAATTCTTCTCAGACTGCTCGACTGCGTAACTTTCTTGAAACATTTTGACAAAATCCTCTTTTGAGAGTGGCTTATGATAAATTTTCAATCTATGGCCATTCACAATAAGTAGAGTTTGAAACTCATCAATGGTCTTGATTCTTACCGCCTATCATAAAGACTATTAATCTCATATGGCCCAAGCCAATGAGTCTCAATTTTCCTTGAAATCTTTAAACTTGGAATCAAATAACAATGCCCAATCTCCTTCTTGAAACTTTCTTCTTTGATGTACTTTTCATGCCATTTAGCTCTTTTATATTGAACTAGATCGCCTTAAAATTGCTTCGTCTCGATCTCATCTAGATCATTCAACTGCTCCATTCTATGCTTTTGGGCTTCGATGTCCATCCCCAACCGAACCGCTATCTGAAGGTCTTGACTTGGAACTCAATGGGGAGCAAGACTTCTTTCCCATAAACAAGTTCATAGAGAATGTCCCGTTGTATTTCTCTCTGTATGTAGTTCTCAGAGGCCCACAAGGCTTCAGAAGCCTTTCTCGCTCAATCTCTTTCTATGTAGATGAACGCTTTGGTGATGATACTTTCAAGAACTTTATTTGTGGACTCCACTTGACCATTTTCTCACGGATGGTAAGGAGTAGATCTTTGTGCTTGATTTTGTATTCTTCCATCAATTTCTCCACCAAATTGGATGTGAATTGGCTCCCTGGATCCGTCACAATTTTCTTGGAACACCAAAGCGAGTAAAAATATCCTCATAAAGAAAATGAACAACTCGAATTTTCGCAGCGCATACTAATGCTTTGGCTTTACCCATTTAGTAACATAATCAAACATAAACTAATATATACTTCTTTTGCTTAGATGGTGGATTAATAGGTCCAATGAAATCTAAAGCCCATTTTTCAAAGGGTTCAATGAGCACTGTGGGTCGTTAATGGCATTTCACTTGAAAGGGTACGTCTCCTACTTTGTTCACACACCTTTTGACATATATTGTTTTGCATCTTTGAAAAGAGAAGGCCAATAATATCCTAAAGAGAGGATTTTATAGGACGTCCTTTGTCCGCAAAGTGTCTCGCCGCATGGTTCATCATGACATGCCTTAAGAATATCGTGCATTTATCTTCCTTACACATCTTCTCGATCACAAGATCTCGCCCCGTTTAAAACAATTCATTAGAAATCCATGAATATTTTGAACTCTCCGAATAATTTTTCGTTTTTCACTTGGAAATAAATGAAGGTACCCGTAACCAAATAGTTAGCAATATCTGCATACCAAGGAGTCTTAATAGTTACCGCAAACAAGTATTCATCAGAAACTTATCCTCTACAGAGAATCTTTTAGTATTCTGAATTCTAGACAAGAAATCGCTCATCGTATTCTCGTTTTTCCCCGGTCTATCCAACACAGAATATTGAATTCTTGCAAAAGTAAAAGCCATCTTGTCACCTCCGCCATTAGTAGCAGGTTTGTTCATTAAATATCTAATTGCGTAATGGCCGCATGAATAAAAGTTTCATAGCCTCTGTGATGTGAGCTGTCACTTATTAATTGCATGAACAACAGCTAAAAAACTCTTTTTCAAATAATAAGATAGTTCAACTCTGTGGGAGTCAAATTTTACCGGTATAATAAATGGCATAAGGAACTAAATCTTTTTGACCCAACACGCTCCTAGAGTCAGATCCTCGAAGCATCCGTAGAAATATGGAAAGGAGTTTCCAATTTGGTCCTCTCAAGATAGGTCAGATATTCTTGTTTTCAAAGTTTCAAAAGCTGATTGACAATCAGATCCCATTTAAATTCACAGTTTTGTAAGAAATTTGAAGAGTGGAGATGCAATTTTAGTGAAGTTTTCTATAAATCTTCATAGTAAACTACAGAACTTAGAAAATTTAACATCTCTTTGACAATTTGGAATAGGCAACTTGGAGATGACTTCAACTTCTTTGATCTATCAACCTTAATCCCATCTCTGAAATATGATGTCCTAAAACAATCCCTTCAGTAAAACATCATAAAGCATTTTTCATGACTTAATGAAAGGTTTGCTTCTTTACATCTTATGTTGAACTTTTTCCAAATTTTCTAATGCTCTCAAATGAATTACCATAAACCGTAAATCATCCATATAAACCTCTACACAATCATGGATTAGATCAAAATTCTAGTACTTCTCTTTGGAATTTTGCGGGTGCATTACATAACCCAAAAGGAAGCACTCGATAGGCAAAAACTCACACAAGTAAATGTGGTCTTATTCTTGGTCTTCGTGTGCTACTCGAATTTGATTATAGTCACTAAAAACCATCCAAAAATGAAAAGTACTTTTTACCCGCTAATGTGTCTAATACCTGATCGATAAAAGGCAAAGGAAAGTGATCCTTCAAAGTTTCTTTGTTAAATTTTAATCAATGCATACCCTCCATTTACCATTATTTTTAGGTACTATAACCAAAGGAGAAACCCATCGGCTATCTAAAATTGGATAAATGAAGTTTACATCAGAAGTTTTTTGGGAGCTCTTTCTTTCACTATCTCCTCAAGATTTGGATTCATCCTTCTTTGAGGTTGTCTGATTGGTCTACCTGTTTTCCTCAATATATGATGGATACAAGTCTCGAGGATCAATACCTTCATGTCACTATACTCCCATGCAAATGTAGTAGAATGTTTTTGGCAAGATTTTGGTTAGTTCTTCTTGTTGTGATTTTTCCAAAAGTTTGTTGATATTCAAGTGTTTTTCCTGAAAACCTCAATAGTAGAACTACCAAACTCTTCCATAGAGAAGAGACATTTGTCTTGATGATAAATATTCTATGTCGATTCCAACCGAAATTGTGTGGGTCATATTCCCGAAGATGCCTCAAAATTTTCTAATGTGTTTAGAATTTGACTATCCTCATCGTATTTAAATGGTAAAGACAGGTTGTATAGGTCTCATCATCAACCCATTCATTGTCTCCTACTTCGTGATTGCTCTTTTTCTCGGGAGGATACAAATTTAATTTCTTTGTCGAATTACCATTAGAAATGTACATGTCCCCGCATCTACAACTAATAAAAGCATCACCGTGGCTAGCCAAGGTCTTCTAAAATAAGTGGGTGCCTCCCAGATTATTTCTTGGGAGTCAAAATCATAAAATCTACTCGGATATTGCCAAGAATTCAAGGAGACCGAAATATCTTCTAATACACCATCCGTTTAATAATTGATTCTATCCTCAAGTTGCAAAGAAAGTAGGTAAAAAGAAGGTTAGGAAGTTTCACTGGGTCCATAGTTTGTCTACTCATAATGTTGATAGCAAATTTCCTAAGTCAATCAATGTGTTTGGAATTTCTATCCCATTTATATGTGTCTTGACAATTGGACTTCTTGGATCTACATACTGCATGGTACTTTTCCCATCATAATATCTCAATCTTTCCTACCAGTGGATTCTTCGTGTCTTTTAGTTTCCTTCCGGTCTTTTGAAACTCAAATCCTTTATGGTTTTTGCTAGAATAGGAATCTCTCGAATGGCTTGTAGCAAGGGAATCTTGATACAAACATTCTTCAATTCATCTAGAAATTCATAGTTAGGCAACAAAATTTGTTTTTCCAATCTCCCTTGTCAATTTGTAGTCTTTCAGAAAAGGAGGTGTAGATGAAGATGTGTGCTGCTCTCAACTATAGGAGTTGTGGGTGTTGCTTTCCTTTTTCTTTGAATGCTTGAATTTTGAAGAGATTCTTCCCTCGAACCCTATTGACTTGAAGAGAATCATTGCAGGTATCTTGCTCTTGAATATCTATAGAAGGTTTTTCAAAACTCTACCAGATTCGAGTTGTACATCGTTGAGAGGAACAATCATATAGGTAGGAAATTGTTTTCCTTCTACCATGTAAGTATTCTCGAGGATTCTTATTGTTAGGATTTGGAAATGGCTGAGTCGGGGGTTGATTTGTCTGTTGGTATGGGAGCATGAGTTGAGGATTTGGATTTTGTTGAGAAGGTTGTTGGCCGTGGGAAATGGCAATGAAAGCGTGGATTTGGGTTTGGGAAGTTGTGGAGCTTGTTGATTTTGAAAGATGGAGGATATTGATAAAATTGAGTAAATATCCCATATGATTTTGCATCCCTTGTACCCATGGGCTGATATGAATTTTGATGTTGAGGCCAAGGTTGTTGCTGCTGATTCCAATTTGGTGGGGTTTGAAAATTCATAGGGGTTGTTGAAACCTTGAGCTGTTGTCCCTGCCAAGGTCTTCTTGCAACAAAACAGAGACTCTACCTAATTTGGTCTTCTTTGAAAAACAGCTTTGAGTCCGGGAATTAGCGGACAATCCTTGATCTCATGATTCTCTTCCGAGCAACCATACATGTTTCTACAACTTTTTGCATCCAAGTGGACATTCCCTCAAAGCATGTTTCTTCCTACATTTTGGACAAAAGATGGCTAAAGCGTCTGCTTTCTTCTTTCTCGCATGTTTTGGATTTTAAGGTGTTCATTATTCACTAAGGCTCCCTAAGATATCAGTTTTGAACTCATCAAGCATATTACCAATCTCCGCTCTACTTACTCATCCAGCTGCAGATTCAGCCAGCTCCCAATAAGAGAAGGATCCTCAGGCCCTTTCCGTTTTAGATTTTTCCTCTCGAGAGATGGACACATAGTTCTATATCACTTGGGCGTGGGAGTTGAGAAATTTCTCCTTTCCCAATCATGTTTAAAATATCTATCCATTCATCTCTAATGGCTTTTAATATGAGGGCTTTCAAGGTTTCATCATCCAAGTTGCTTCCATCTTTGCTCTTTCAAGTTGTATTGGAAATCTTTCAAGTAAGTCTTCCAAATTTTCATCTTCTTTTTGCATCATTTTGAATACCTCACTCTTGTGATTGAGGGCATACAATAGTCCAAGTATCTATCCAAAATTTTTAATTTGATATCATTCCAAGTCCTAATAGATTGAGTGGCTAATCCCATGAAACCATTTCAAAGGTATCCCTTCAAAGTTGAAGGAAACAAGCTTTGAGTTTTTGAGAGTCTTCCATATAATCATAGGTTCTAAGACAACTTCAAACTCAAATAGAAATGTTTCAGGATCCTCACTTCGCAATCCATAAAAAAGTTAGGAGAACATAGTGGTGAGATATTTTTCATCGTTGCATGAGTTTCCTCATCAACTATAGGGAATCCAAACAAGTTGTTTCCTTCCTATTTCTACCATTATTTCTTCACCATTGTTGTCTCCATTGTTTCCTCCTCTTCTACCTCACTCCCACCTCCATCTATTACTTCCTCGCCATGATACTTTAGAGTCCTTAAAGTCCTCTAGTTCTTCTACCAAGGGAGGATGAGAGCCTCTTTGTTTTCTAAATGGATTGAGTAGATGGTATAGGAGAATCCTCTAATCTGGGCCTACCTTGAGTTCCAAAAATCTTAAGGCTAGGGGTAGATGGTGGTGAATCTGGTTCATGCTTTGAAGAAGATGGAATTGTGAAAATTGGAACTCTTGGCTTTAGCTATAAACCTTCCCTAGAATCTCTTGCTCTATGCATGTCATTTTTTTATTTTTTATTTTTTAAAATTTGGGCTAATAATTCTCTTTCTTAATCTTCCAGGTCACACTAGGTGTAAGAAGAGAGCATACTTAAGAAATTACTGAACCAATAACTCTCTTCTGATCCTCCAGATCACACTAGGTGCAAGAGGAGAGCATACTTCAAGAAGTTATCAAGTTTTCCCTCTTTATGATTTTGTGTTTTTTTTTTTTTTAAGAAATTGGCTACCTAGTTACACTTCCTGCAAGAATCCCGCGCCAAGGTCGTTTGGTCAATTTAGTGTGTCCTAAATTGCTACATTTAATTTTTCAATCCGGGATTCGTAAGCCGTATGAAGTACGGCACACTATATGTGCAAGATAACCTATTTCTTAACTTTTTGTCATGCTTTTGGTTTTCTAAGATGAAATGGAAATTCTAAAATGAAAACAAGTATGGTTATGTTTGTTCAAGGAAATGATATCCTCATAATGATTTACCAACTTGAAACTTAAAAAGGAATTTGAAAATTACAATGACAAAACTTGAAAGGAATGAAAATGTGTCAATGAAAAGATGTTGCTAATCTAATGAATCAAAACAAGTGAACTAGTGAGCATGGAAAACCAAAATAATTTTTACCGTCGTCTAAACACAAAATAAATTAGGCCGAAAGAAACTAAAGTTGCAATAAAGTAAATTTAAATCAATTTACATCAACTTGTTCCGATCCCCTATCATTAGTCCAGCTATGATTTTCGGAAGTAAGCATAAACAACTTGAGAATCACATCTAATTTGCGTAAAGTAAACTAATATCAAACCATATATTCATAATTCAATCCCTCACCATCAATCTCAAATGCAGGGCTTCTCTTGGACAATCTGATGTCATGCACAATTTAATATATCTAAATTTGCAGAAGGAAACTAATACCAAACTACACATTTCATAATACATAATCCCTCACCATCAGTCCAAATTGGTATTTTTGGAGGCAAATCAAGATGTTATGAGCAAGCTTTTAATATATCTAAATTTGCGTAAAGAAACTAATACTAAACTACATTTCATATCATTAATCACCATCAGCCTAGTCATGGTTTTCTGAGTATAAATCGAATATGTTATGAGTAGTTTAATATATCTAAATTTAACTACCGAAGCAAATGAGCAAACCGAATTAAACAAAGAAGTACCGAAATTAAACGTAACCAAGAAAAACAAATTAGCAACAGAACAATATTAATCCCATGTCATTAGTCAAAAGCTATGAAATGTTCCTCCTGGCTGCCTATCTATAACCCGAAACAAGAACATTGATCAAGGATTATCAAACATAAAACATGAAAGACAGGAAATGGAAAGCATGAAAGTTTATAAACAAATGAAGCATATATACCATGAAAGATGCAATGTATAAACATGTGAATGGATTATGGCACAATGAGCTTTAAAGAAATAAAACAAGAACTATACACTAATGACAAACCTTAGCTGAGCAGAGCCCTCTACACCAGCTTGGCAACAATCTTCATACCAATTAAGTCCGAAACAAACAGTCTTCTTATATTAAAATGCAAATATAACAAGAAGGTGGTATTACGGCATTCAAGGCAACGTAATTACTACGTATACAGACTAATAAAAGATATGTCAGACTAACATCGAATTAACTCTATATGCGTATGCAAACGCATTATATATAACAAAAAAGAAATATAATTGTCTCCTAAAGTTTATGGGCTGTGGAGAACACGTAGACCATTACGTCCACGGATCTAGGATCAAGTGGCCGTATTTCAAAGTAAATCTATGAGGAGTGGATGCTTGATTTCGCTATGGAGCCATGTAAGATGTCGATTTGTCCTCCGCAAGCCCAAACGGCTATATGAACCTTCACGTACACGAAACAGTCCCCGTCACCGTGAGACTCCATGGCTGATCATGTGGACGCCTTTGACCGCGGCTTTAGATGAGTTTGATCAAACCAATAGGGACATGAACCATGTCCACA
The DNA here is from genome assembly GCA_034641835.2 of Pinus albicaulis. NCBI lineage: Eukaryota > Viridiplantae > Streptophyta > Pinopsida > Pinales > Pinaceae > Pinus > Pinus albicaulis. The sequence continues at coordinate 1,197,294,017 of CM076584.1, read as the reverse complement.
TCATTTCGACTTGCCCATGTGACTCGCTTTTTCATGTAGACACCCGTAACATAGAGCTACAAAAATGGTCAAGGAAAGTTGCGCACTGCGGAAAGTGGCAAGATTCCAAATGAACAAAATCTAAATCAAACAAGCCAGACACAAAAATATATTAAAAACCATGTTAGATTCTCTTTGCAATTAACATACAATGATATTGACAACTTGGGAGGTCTGTGTGGAGTGAAAAGGTATAGAAAAGTGTATGGAAAAGATGCGTAACTGAGACTAACACTCCTTTGCGCAGTTTTCATCCTCTCCGAATCTACTTCCTCCCCGATGCGCCTGGTTCATCATTAGTTATAGTTAAGGCAAAACTCCGAATGCAAAGCATGTGGACTATACCTTCGTTTTCCTTCTTTCCCGAACTTATTTTCTCAAAGTCAGGGTTTGTGGCTCTTCATCTTCTCGTGTCTTCTTCTCGTTGTAGAGTCCGATTCATCCTCTTTTAGGCTCAAACTCTATCTTCTTGTGTTCCTTTGGTAGGAATTCATGTTTAACAACATCTTTCACTTCTCTAAACACCACATCTAGGTTGTACACAACCTTTCCCTTGCTTTCGCCTCCAAAGCTTGTAACCCTTTAAACCATCCTTATACCCAAGATTCACCTTTCAGATTTATTATCCAACTTGGTCCTTTTCTCCTTTGGAACATGTTGTTACACCATTTTGGTCATCTCACCTTTTCTTATTAGATGGACCCAAGTACACCATGTAAGCACCGCTTACCCCCAAATCAAGCCACTATGTTAATTAAGGGAAACCCCAAAAGGAATAATTAATTAAACCACAATTTAATTATTATTCTCTTACCATGTTTAACTCAAAAACAAAGAAATTAATGAGATACAATCTACCCATAGTTATCTTATTATTTTCTAGGAATAATTATTTAAATAATATTCCTCATAAAATATGACCAAATCAACCACTATTAATTAAATAAATCATTATTTATTTGATTATATCTCAACCACTTCCTTAAAAGGATAAACAAATCATTTATTTATTTATTCTTCACTAATCAAGGGATTTTGACCCAAGTCAAAGTCCCTTTCCCTCCAACAAATAATAAAATATTCCATAGAGGTGGATCTAGATTTGGTTAACATTATTTTAATCTTCATGCACCAAGATCTAGAATGACCCAATATTTTGTTATAAATAGGAGGGTTTTCCCCTTCATTCTTCACTCCTTTGTTGCATATTAGATCACTCGGATCTATACACTTGGTCTCATTTCTCTATTTGCTCCCATTGAGCTCTACCTTCTACATCGGGTTTTTTCTACATCTACAAGAGAGAGAAAGCTTAGATCTGAAGTGCTGAGGACTACAAAGAACCCATCCCATTGAGGAGATCTGGATACACCTTCTTGTTTCCTCCCAGGTGCCCTGTAATATAAAATTCATTCAAAAATCGTGTTCTTGTCTTGTCTGTTGGATGCATGGAGCAAACTCTTTACTTTACTGCTTAATGTCTTTCCATTTATAGATCTGTTTGTTGCAGCATTTTAACTACTAATCGCAGATCTGAAGATGTTTGGCGGCCTCTATTGTTGTTAGGGCTATTAGTTATGCGTAGCTAAAGTGGTTCTTTTTCGTACACTTCGACGAAGAATTCATACTAACAAATGGCGACTCCACACGGGTTTTAAATTATTGCATTGTCGTTTTCATATTCACTGCATATCCAGCTGTGACTAGGCTTCTTTTGTTACTTAGTTTCCTCTTTTTATGTCATTTTTCTCATAAAACCACAAACCTAAAATTTCTAACTTAGTGTGTTCGGGTCTATTGCGCGAGGTAAAAGCTTTGAGCCCTTATTTGAGCCGACAACACACAAAATGCGCGTGGGAACAGCTAGGAGCAGGGAGTGCACACAGCCCTAAACTGTGACTTGGACCTCCAGGTCGCACTTTTCAGCCTATTTTCTGCGACCTGAACTCAGATCAGGTCGGAAACTGCGACCTGCCTTTTTTCCAGCATTTTTTCTGCAATTTTTCTGGGTTCTGCTGCAGCTTCTGCCAGGGTTTTCCAGCCTCTGTCTCAGCCCGCCTTGACCGAGATCTGATCTGTTTTTACTCATCTAAGTGGGAGCCCAGCCCCTTAGGGCTTTAGTACCCTCCACTTTTTGTGGAAGATTTTTAGCTGTTTCAGCCGTCGGTTTCAGAGCTTCAGCCCCCTCTTTTCCAGATCTGTTACCTCCCTTTCAGATCCATTGAAATCAGCCCTTTTTCCTTTCAAATCACCTCTTGTCGTTTTGTTTGGACCTCCTTTGAAGGCCTCCGCCTCCCCCCCTCAGGTTATTTTCTGATTTCCCTCCTTTTTTCCAGCCACCTTGCCTCTGTCTCTTGGCTGTGATCTGCACCTCTTGCCTGCAGCTTTACCCTCCAGATCTCTGTCCCTTTTGACCCTAGATCTGTTGAGCTCCCTTTATGTGTGTTTTACATAGTTTTTCCCTTTCTTTTCAGCATAGTTGTGAGAGACCCACCTTCTTGGGTTAAATAGATGCATACGTAGCTGTTATTTTTCTGTTATTTCAGCATTATACTCTGTTCTCTGTAGGTTTATTTTCAGCTACGCAACACACTTTTTCTTGCTCTCAACAACGGAAAGGGTTTAAAAATTAAAATTAACGCACACCACACACTGACCCTAAGTGAAGAAGCGCCTGGTTAACACCGCCTGGAAAAGACTCTAAAATCAATTGTCACTGCACCTTATCTGCCCTTGACCTTTCTTGATTATGTCCCTTTCTGCCCTTGTCGGTTTCCTTCTTCCTGTCATCATTGCGCCCCCAAGGCGCCTTTCCCGGAGACTTCTTGGCCTTCACCCTCAGTTTCCGGTTGATCGACCTGCTCCGCACCACCGTCGTCGAGCCAGTCCACCTTCAAGTCCGCACTCCGACTCCTCTCCTGATTCATCGGGTCCTCCTTCTCCTTCTGGTTCTCCCCCTGTTACCTTCACTATGTCTGGTCCAGGGCCTAACGCTAGCGGTTCTCCCGGCCCCAATGCCGGCCCTACTTCTAGCGGAACCACCACAAACACTACCCCGGCCACCCCTGTGCTGCCGTACATTGCAGGCCTCAGCCTCCCCGATTTTCATCAGTTGATTAATGACCCCATTCACCACAATGCTACCTGGCCCGCTATGCCCACCAAGTTGCCCTCTGATATCCCTAAGTTCGAGGGCCTTAATGGAGAAGATCCAACCAATCACGTCCGGTCTTTCCACATGTGGTGTTCCTCCAATTCCATTACCGATGACTCCATCCGTCTTCGTTTGTTCCAACACACGCTTACTGGCGAAGCTTCTAAATGGTATGTCGAACAAGCCACCTCTACCCATACCACCTTTGAGACTCTTGCCCAAGCCTTTTTGTCGTACTTCCAGCTCCCCCTCCGATACGATACTGGCACGGAGCTCTTGAATTCCTTTAAGCAAGCCTCTTCAACACGCCTTTCCGCCCATGTTCAGGAATGGCGACGAAGACGGAGCTTATGTCGAGCCCCTCCCTTCGAAGATTGGGTTTACATGGACTGGTTCCTGCGCACCCTTCCCACTCCCATCGGCAAAGATGTTGCCTCCCACTTTCCTCAAACTGAAGAAGCCGCCCTCCAAATAGCTTTGAAATATGACCTGATCTACGCTCAGTCTGGTTATGTTTATACCGTCCTTCCTGACATCCCCAGGCCCGGTGGCGCTAACGCCCCGGGGGCATCTCATTCCGCCGACGGTATCGTTGGAGCCCTTTCCCATCCATACGCCCAACCTCCTATGGGATATGGTCTCCCTCAAGGAGGGGCCAGCTCCTCCGGCACTTTTCCCCCTCCCGGTAACATGTATCCAGGATATGGCATGCCTCCTCCTTTTGCCCAACCTCCTGCTTACCCTAATGTTGCTCACCCTACCCATTACCCTTATCCACAGCCTGGTGCGCCAACTCCTCCAGCATATGCGCTTCCTCCTCCCGTGCCTCCTCAACCCCAGCAACAGCACCTACAGCCTCCTCCAGGGCAAGTATTTGCACAGCAGGGCGCGACTAATCCCCCTTCTTCTCAAAGAAGGCGGAGAGGCAACCAGAACCAATCGGCCCCTGCTAACCGAGGACCCAATTCTGGTATGGACCCTAACACTAGCAACCAGCAACAGGGCATTCCGCCCAAGCCGGACAGGCCGCTTCGTACAAACAAACCCTGTTCATGTTGCGGTGTTTATGGCCATTACACGCACGATTGTCCTCTCTTACCCCAGATGCGGCAGATGTGGGAGTCTCAAGCCACATTGCGCGGACAGCACGCTTCCCCTCATGCTCCTCCCAATGTGGCCACTACCCAGCCGGCTGTGTTCACTAATCCTTTCCCTCAACAGGGATTCGTGGCCACCCAACCGCCCGACAGCCAGGTAGCCACCCCCCCTTCCATTTCTGGTTCCTCTGATTACCAGATCCTTATGATGCACTCCGATCCTTCCCCATCCGTCGACCTTCACCTTCAAACTCGGTCTCGCCAGTACCCCAAGCCTCTTGCTCAGTCTGCTCCCGAGCCTCCCTCTTCAGGTTCTACAGAGCCTCTTTCGACATCCAGTGGCCCTTTACACATCCCTCAACCCAAAGTTGAGGTTCATCCAAAGATTCCAAAGGGACCATTACGCCGAAATGCTGCTTCCAGCTGAGCCGCTCAGTCGTATAGCATAGTAGATGATTTGGCGCAATCACCCGCGGCCATTTCCACACTGGAACTCCTCCAGTCGTGCCCTTCCCAAAAGAAGGCTCTACTATCTGTCGTGGGTGCTGTAGATCCTGCTGACGACCAAATGATTGTTTTCGACGCCACTCAATCGGATCACCCTCCCCTCCCTCCTTCCGTCGCCTTCCAAATCCCAGTCAAGATACGGAACGCCATCGTTTCCCGGTGTATAATTGACGAGGGGGCGTCCACCTGCGTGATGTCCGCTTCGGTTTGGAAGCAACTCGGATCCCCTGAGCTGGCCCCTTCCACGATCACCCTTAGAGCGTGGGACGGTCATGCCTCCCATCCCATTGGCTTGTTTCGTAATTGCCCTATCACCCTCGCGGGTAAGACTGTTTGCGTTGACATCGAAGTCATTGACGCCCCACTCGACTACAACATTCTTTTGGGGCGGAGCTACACCTATGCTATGTCTGTTGTCCCATCCACGGTCTTTCGCAAGATGTCTTTCCCCCATAATGGAAAGATAGTCACCATTGACCAGTTGACATATCATGAGCCTCCCTCTCAGACCTCCCCTGAGACCACCATCTCTTCTGTAGCCAACAAGCAAACCGTCGATTCCCTGACCAGTGTCTCCCCCGGCGTTTACAAGGACTCCTCCCTGCTTGGAACTTTTCCTTGTCTTCCCCCTCCTCCTATCTCTGATCCCAGCTTGTCAAATGTTTGCATGATGCAATCGTCTCAGGCCACCCTCAAAAGGCCTGCTTCGGCTAGTCCGCAACCGCCTCTTCGCCCTCCGCAACCCGCTCCTAGCCATACTTCTCTGCCAACCGGACCTCCTCCTTCTGGCCTTCCTCCTACAGCTGGTATCCCTGAACCCCTTTACCCCCCTGGCTCGGTTTCCCCTGGCCTTAACCATCTCGGAGCCGTCCCTCCCGGCCATTACCCTTCTGGACATATCCCCTTCCTGGCTCCCCCTCCCGGAGTATATTCTATCCCCGTCATGGCCACCCTCTCCCTTCCTAACCTGACCTTGGGCATTCCGGTCTGGTACCTTGATCCCCCAGCCGCCACCCCTCCTGGTCACCCCAAACCCTACATGGCTTTGACACCGGTCCAACCGGTCCCCCTCGCTTCTTCCGTTGCTACTGTGCCTCCAGCACCTCTGCAGGATCCCTCTCCTGTCGTGACAGCTCCTGAGAAGAAATGCAAAGCCCGTAAGGGGGCACCAAAAGATAAGACCACCACGACTGACCTGACCCCTCCCCAACCTGCCAAGCCCTGGGCCTTGTGCGATGTCGCCGGTCATGCCACCCATGCTTGTCCCGAGTTGCCCCGTATCCAACCCATGGTTAAAGTTGCGTTCCCCGAGTCTACGGCCCCTGAAGCCTCCTCTTCGTCCGTAACCAAGAACCCCAAGACTCTTCGCACCAACAAACCGTGCGCATTGTGCGGTGTCCATGGCCACTACTCCCACCGCTGTCCTCACCTGACGCATTATCGCGCCTCTTTAGAGGTCATTCGAGAGTACGAGGTTGAACAGAATCAATCTGCCTCTCCCATCCTCGCGCAGTATGCTTCAGGCCAACCCGAGGATCCTCCCGCTTCCATTGTCATCCCTCCCCCCGATGTTCAGATGACGGAGTCTACGGTAACCATCCTTTACCCATCCTCCTCTGTGCGACACTCGGAGCCTAGCCCGCCTACATCCTCCCCTGTTGTGACCCTTGATCACTCGATTCCCCCTCATACTCGAGATCACTCCACTGGTGTCTCTGTTGACCTCCGCAGCCCGAGTCCTCACCATGTTTCTGATAGCTCTCATACACCACCTTGTTTGAATCTTGATCATCCTGCCACTTCCCCCTCCTCCCGTCGTTGCCGCCCGATGACTTCTGTACCCTTACGCTGTCGTCATTTCTTTTCATCCCCTCATTTATTGTCTTGTCACACCATTCTGCAGGACCCCCCGTCCATACCCTTTATCGGTTACGCCGATGGTGCAAGTCGCTACTCCAGGAATCTCGCCTCGGCAGGTTGGGCCATCTTCACCCCCTTGCATGACCTTGTTCTTTCTAACGGGGTATGCATTGGTTCTGCCACCAACAATCAGGCCGAATATGATGCAGTGCATGGCCTATTAGCTGATGCCCTCTTGCATCACATCCTCCATCTGCACGTTCGTTTGGATTCCCTGCTTCTTGTAATGCAACTAAATGGTGTTTATCATGTGCATAACCCTGTGCTATTTAGACGCTATTTACGAGTGAAAGTCTTAATACGTGCGTTTGAAACCATAACTTTCAACCATGTACCTCGAGACCAGAATCACTATGTAGATAGTATTGCAAACCATGTTCTAGATTGGCATTTATCACACACACTTCATACAAGACAATAACATTAAATCAACCATCAAAAGACGATACATATCCATAATATGTGTCGCAAACCATATAGTTAGAGTCCATCTACTCTGATACATCCGACATGCCCACAGCATGTTACAAACCAAAATCCAAAAACTAAGGGCACCACCTGCCCCTACATACATCATAGGGGACACCACATGTCCCTACATACATCATAGGGGGCACCACCTGCCCCTACATACATCAGAAGGGGCACCACATGCCCCCACCCCTAATCACTATCTGGAGGATCCCGAGCCAATGGCCTGCCCCTGCAGCCTGTAGATCGCGCATCGCCTGACCGGCTATCGCCATGCGCCGCATGACACCTCGCCACTCCGAGGGTACACCAACACACGGCTCGATGAACTGGTCGTCCAAATCCTGCCACCTGCGCTCTGATACTCCGGTCAACAACCGCTCGCATCTACATCGGATATCCTCCAGCTGGGCAGCTGCATCCTCATTTTGCGTTGCTCTCGAACCACTTGGACCTGTAGCCCCAGACGCTGCCGGTCGTCCCATATATCCGGCCGGTTTCACCGGTGCTATATCTGCATACCAAAAGTACATGAATCAGTACCTTACTCTACTATTCAAAATAATTTAACATGCCCATACAAGAATAGCAATCTGTCACTTACCATCGGGCCCCCAGACTCGACCAGGCGGAAGTGGCAGGTCCAGATCTCCACAATAACTCATCCCACTATAGGGATAGTCGTCTATGTACAAAGGCATCTGATCCCAATGGGCAAAAAACTCTGGTCGAAATACTCGCCCGACCGCCCCTCCTCCTCCTCTGCACAGTAGCCGTCCCCAACGGCGCATCCTGGGTTCTCTCGGGCCCCCATCTGGAAGCTGTACATGAGGCCTCAAGGTCGGGATCTTCTCAAAGAAGAAGGCGCACAACAAAGTCCCATATGCACAGTCATGATTCACCTGCCGCCTGCATAGTGACAATTGTCTCTTTAGCGACACCAACAGCATTTGGGCCCACCCATAGTAGGTCCCACCCAATACACTTTCCACCAACATCATCTGCCCCCCAGTGATGTGATGGAACGCCTGGCTGCCCAGGATTCGCAGCACAGCTGCGGCCACTGCACGAGTTTCTAGCCTCTCTAGATCCCCGATCGGTATTCGAGTCCCCTTGACTTGGAGACCCGGTCGACCATGGCATTCCACGAACTCCATGATATGTCGCCCACGCGGCAACACTGGCTGTGTGTTTCCCACCATCCCCAGTGGCGGGAGACCGGTCAGGAAGTACACGTCCTGGACCGTCAGTTCGATCCTGTGCCCCTGCACCACAAAGATCTCCTGATCTGGATCCCAATAACTGATAATCCGGGCCAGTAACAGTTCCCCTGCTCTCATCAATGGGTTCTCCACAAACTTGAGAACCCCAAATCTGGCCAATACACGGCGGACGCCCTGATCCGCCTGGATCTCTGTCCGAAGTGTCCCCAGATCTCTCTCTCTCCAATTGACCCGTAACTCTGCCATACTTGCACAAACACGTCATGCTTGTCAGCGTACAGATCGGGAAAACCATAACCAAACACCAAAACCCAACTTCCAGCCATAAAACAACACCAAAACCCCCTCATCTCCCAGGTCGCAGTTTTCTGCCCTTTTCTGGACCAGGTCGCACTTTTTGCCCTGATACCTGCGTCCTAGGTCGCACTTTTTGCCCCAAAAAGTGCGACCCAGACGTAGAGATTAAGGAGGGGCTGTTTCTGGGATTCTGGGCCCTAAACTGAAAAAGTAATCCATCAAAATGCAAGAGAAAGGTTAGGCCTCTTACCTCCAACTGACGGATCTCGATTCCAACGGTCGGTTTGTCTGCTACGTTCGCCGCAAGATTTAGGGCCTTCTCTCCTCTCCACATTCACCACAACAACAATAGCAAATGAATGATTTTGGAGGGAAAACTGCCTTATTAAAAGAGAACCCCTGTTTCTTCTTTCGACTGCTGCGACCACACCGTAGCCCCGTTCGACGAACCGTCAGAACCGCTAGAAAGATCTCACCGAGCTCTCAAATGGGTTTCTATTAGTTTTTGGTGATTTGATACTTCACCTGGACACATTTTGTCCAAGAAGGGTCACTTTACCGCTCCTTAAAATTGAATTTCCTCACTTACGACACTTGTACTTGGGGCACCATAATGCCCCCTTACTTGTCCATGTTTGTGACGATTTTCGTCATGAGTGCCCACCTTGTACTCATGTTTCCATGGTCCCCCATTGGGGCCTTTATTGTGTGGCAGCACTATCGTGTCACCCTTGTTTAGAGCATCCAAGTTGAGTCATCCTTGCCTCCATAGAGTCTATACCATATCCCTTTGTACACCATTCCTGCTCTCCATCATTCATTGCTTGGTCCCTATCTTGCGTCGCACACTATGACCTTCAGCCCCACTGTCCCCTATCCCTTATGATATCGTGTCAGTCGCTGCCATGTCATTCATGCCCTTTATGCTCTAACAAGGGAAGTCGTCCATTCGCCACCCCATCTTGTCCATTCCGCCTTCATCATTAGTGTCAGTCTGTCCGTCGCTCTACTATTTTCTCTCGTGCCTTCGTTGAGGGTCTCTCATTACCTCACCTATGGCGGACCTCCTTCTGTCAACATCAGCTCATTCATTCCAGAAGCCAGGTCTAGAGGGCGGTGTACCTTGGTTCCAACTTCCACTATCGTTCGGTGCCTCGGATCAGGCAAAGGGATCTCTTCTTCCCCTTTGACTTGATTGTTTCTCCAGCTCCTTTCAGCATGATCGAGATCCGTATACTCGATGGTTCAGTGATCCAGCAGCAGCTCTTGATGATTCCCGGGTGTGTGTGAGATGTCTCAGCCCTCATGAGGGTGTGGCCCTGCAGGTAGCCCCCCACATGCCTGGATGACCTCTTCTTTGCAGCCTTCGATGCCGCTCCAGATTTTGATGATGTTGGCCTTAGCCGCTTGCAGCACCTCTTTGATTTGCATGTATCAGTCAGATTTTGTGAGCCCTTCCCCATTTACGGGGGGCATTTGGGTTGTATTTATCTCATGTACTCAGATATTATTGTACTAGTCCTGGCTGTTATCCCAGGCACAACATGTATGTGAGACTCTTCATTGTATTCTTATCTGGCTCCTGATTATGCCAGCTGTAATCTATGGTTCGGTCCCTTGTTTACTGGACACACTATTCTTTTGTACTTTGTCTCGGCGGGCATAGGTATGCCTCCCCCGCCGCCTTCAGCACAGGTACCCTCTCATAAAAAGAGACTTGTCGCACCTGCGAGTCTCGTCTCCTCAGGGTCTAGTCCTCCAGCACACTATCTACCTCATATTTCTCTCTCTGACATCCCTTTTGTTGTCTAGTGATTGTATTCTTACAACGTACTTCGGTCATACGATTTTCTCCTGACACTCGCACGCTGGGGGGCAATCTGTTACACCATTTTTTGGTCATCTAACCTATTATCATTAGATGGACCCAAGTACACCATGTAAGACCAGTTTTACCCTAAGTAAAACTGCCTTCACTATGTTAAAACAGGAAACCCCAAAAAGAAATATTAAACAAACCTATATTTGTTTGATTTTCCTCATGGAATAATTAATTAAACCATAATTTAATTATTATTCCCAGTCATGTTTAACCCAAAAAACAAAGAAATTAATGAGATAAACCCATAGTTATCTTATTATTTTCTAGGAATAATTATTTAAATAATATTCCTTGTTAAATATGACCAAATCAACCACCATTAATTAAATAAATCATTATTTATTTGATTATATCCCAAACACTTCCTTAAAAAGATAAATAAATCATTTATTTATTTATTCTTCACTAATCAAGGGATTTGACCCAAGTCAAACACCCTTTCCCTCCAACAAATAATAATAAAATATTCCATAGAGGTGGATCTAGATTTGATTAACATTATTTTAATCATGCACCAAAATCTAGAATGACCCAATATTTTGTTATAAATAGGAGGGTTTTCCCCATCATTCTTCACCTTTTGTTACCTATTAGATCACTCTGGATCTATACACTTGGTCTCATTTCTACCATTTTTGCTCCCATTGAGCTCTATCTTCTACATTGGGTTTTCTACATCTACAAGAGAGAGAAAGCTTAGATCTGAAGTGTTGAGGACTACAAAGAACCCATCCCATTGAGGAGATCTGGATACACCTTCTTGTTTCCTCCCAGGTGCCCTGTAATATAAAAATTCATTCAAAAATAGTGTTCTTGTCTTGTCTGTTGGATGCATGGAGCAAACTCTTTACTTTACTGCTTAATGTCTTTCCATTTATAGATATGTTTGTTGCAGCATTTTAATTCGTACACTTCGACGAAGAATTCATACTAACAGCCATGGTCAAAATATTGCACAATTGATGGGCTTAAGAGTTCAATACTAGGGCTTGAGGCTTGAGGTTACCCAATGCATAGTTCTGGAAGGATAAACTTAGGGAACTACGCAGTTGAGGGACTTAGAAGGACAAGCTTGAGGCTTGAGACTTTAAGTTTCCCAATGTGAAATTTTGGAGGGAGAGGAGGCCAAGTGACTACATATTTATGCAGTTCAGGAGCTTGAGGCTGAGGCTTGAGGACTAATATTGGGCAATGAATAGTGAAGGACTGACTTGAGAGGAAAAATGTACAATTCTAGAGCTCAGGGGCTGATATTGCACAATTCACAGTTATGGGAGAAATATATTGTGCATTGCATGGTGCCAAGAGGAAAGGTTGCTACTTGAAGACTAAGATTGCATAATTCACAGTCAGGAGGGCTGGATGAGGCTGAGTGACTGGGTGGGGAGTTTTCCTAGTTTTGAATAAGTGTCAGATTGGTGAGATGGAGTTGAATAGGAATAAGACTTGAGCATGATAACACACTTATATTAATCTAAGACACAACACAGGACACCCAGAACATATGAACATCATACTTTCCTCAATGCAACAACATTGCGAAAACTCAGTCCAAGGGTGACACTAAAGATACACTTTGCGAAGACACTTGTGCAACAGTGTTTGAAACTTTGGAAATGAGTACGATACATGTTTATATCATGACAAAAACTTATTATCACAAATATTTCCCCTTGAAACACAACATAACTAGATTTTTATACAATGTGGGACACATAACATGCCAAAATACGACATTTGCTATATGAACACGAAAAGTGCGAACACCACTTGCAACATGTGAACGACTGTGAAAGTGACACATGCCAGAGTGAAGATAACATGAAAATGACACTAATTAAGGTGAAATCAAGCGAAATAGACAATAAAAAATAAAATTAAAAACATGTTAGATAAATGGCAGTTAATTAGTTTATCTTATCATGAGATTATCTTGTGATTATTATTATGTTTTCTTGTGTTTTATCTTTCATCATCAAGACTAACACCAAAAAAATAGAAGAGGACACAATATTTAGGCATGATGCCAGGGAAAAACCCCACTCTTTGGGGAAAACCCAGTCAAAATGATTTATTCAATAGGTTCAAGATGAAACTACCAAGACCTTTAGACAATAGGCTTCCTCCATCAAGTCATACATTCACCGTGTAAGCACCAAGATCTCCATGAAACTGATATCTCCCTTGATTGCACCCAAACTTCATCCTTATTATCTTGACTAAGGTTGAGATAGAAACATAACACTGAGCATCATAATGACACAATACTTGAGCATAATTATATTATGAGTATCCTTGATCATCATATGTAATATAATCATGCAACAACACTTGTAGAATCAAACTTCATGACTGAGATGACACTGAATTTGTAGCACCGTGTTTATGTGTAGTTGAGATAGCACCAAGTTCAATGTAGCATACATCATTATTCAATTTCATGTCACCGAGGCATTGTACTGTACCTTCTCCAAAAATAGAAAAGAGACACATAGATAAAGAGAACTTCACTGAGCCTTATACACTGTAACTTCATTGAAACATATAGAATACAACATCATCGAAACATAGAGACTATAACTTCACCGAAACATAGAGACTGTAACTTCACCGAGCCTGTGTATTGTTGTAACTTTACCAAGCATGTTGTCACAATATAATCCTAGACAAACTAACAATTATAATGTAAGGGCATAACAATAATAATAGTGGATTTTATGGGGCACAATAATAACAATATGGGGACTACAGGGGTACAACAATAACAATAAGGGTGCTACACTAACAAAAATAAGAGGCTACAGTAGTAATATAGGGACCTAATATGCCCCTCTCCTTCAAAAAAAATTTGTCCTCAGCGCTTGAGTAGCTCTGGATGCTTATATATAAAATTATCATCCTCCCATGTGGAATCTTCAATGGGTAAGTTCTTCCACTTGATGAGATACTCTGAAATTGGTCAATTTCGTAACTGTCGAGTTCTTGTTTCTGTGACTTCTTCAGGTTCCAATATGATTTTTCCTTCCTCATCAAGTTCTGGAAATATTGTTTGAATTGGAATTTTGTCCCATATAACCTTATTTAAGCATGAAACATGGAAAACTGGGTGCAATCAAGAAGAAGCAGGAAGATCCAATTTGTATGCCATAGTACCAATCTTTTGCAACACCTTGTAAGTACCATCGTACTTTGGTGATAATTTATTATCCTTCTTAGCTTACTTGAGGGAAATTTGTTTGTATGGTTGTAGCCGTAAAAATACCCAGTATCCTACATCAAAACTTCTCTCGCTGTAATGTTGATCTTCTTGTTGTTTCATTCGATTTTGTGCCAACTTTAGGTTATCCTTTAAGAGTTGGAGAACTTGTCGTTGATGCTCGATGTGATCTTCCAGTGCTTGAAACTTAGAATTTTCTCTTAAAGATGATGTGATGGACGGTGGATGATATCCACAAAGCGCCATAAATGGGGTCATTTTTGCTGCAGTATGGAAGGAAGTATTATATCACCATTCAACCAGAGGTAACCACTTGAACCATTATGTTTGTTTATTAGATACAAAAAAACTAAGTTATCCTTCCAAACATTTTTTCACTATATCAGTTTTCCCATTGGGTTGAGGATGATAAGATGAGATATGAGCTAGTTGAGTACCCAAAAAAGAAAATAATTCCATCCAAAAATTTCTAGTAAAAATGGAATCTCTGTCGCTTACAATAATCTTTGGGTTTCCATGTAGATTTTAATTTTTTTCTATAAATGCAGTAGCAACTATACTTGATTTAAATGGATGATATAATGCACAAAAGTGTGCATACTTGGTAAGTCTATCAACTACCACCATGAAGACATTATTTCCTTTGGAATTAGGTAAACCTGTGATAAAATCCATTGAAACCTCCTCCCAATGTTGACATGGAATGGATAAAGGTTGTAGCAGACCCAGGGTATTAATTGTCTCAACTTTATTTTTCTAGAAAACCAAACATTCCACCACAAACTTTTGAATAACAGATTTAAGGCCATCCCAAAAAAAATATTTCTTCACCCTGTGGTAAGTTTTTAAAAATCTTGAATGTCCTCCTAAGGGAGAGGTTTTCAATTCCAAAAGAATATCTTGTTTTAGTTGGGAATTATTACAAATATATAATAGATTTTTGTACCATAAGGAATCATTTTTCCAACTAAATGTATTAGATGTACTAGGATCTTGCTGCAAATTTTGAATGAGTGTCCACACTTCTTCGTCATTCTTCCATTCATCCCTTGCTTCGGTTATCCAATCTAGTTGGATAATAGAAATGACACAAAGAAATGCTTCCACCTCTTCATCCTTTCTTGAGATTGCATCTGCAAAAACATTTAGATCCCTTTTTTGTAGATGATTTCAAAGTCATAACCCAACATCTTTGTGACCCATTTTTGTTTCTCTTTTGAAGATAGTCTTTGTTCCAAAAATTATTTAAGATTATCATGATCGATTTTTACCTTGAAGTGTCTTCCCATTAGGTAAGGTTTCCATTTCTTTAGTGCATGTATTATTGCCAACATTTCCTTCTAATAAATAGCTTTTTGTAAATACTTTCCTTTGACTGGAAGACTTTCAAAAGAAATGGGTCTTCCTTCTTTCATTAAAACATCACCAATTCCATTTCATGAGGCATCACATTCCACAATAAAGGTTTTTGTGAAGTCTAACGTAGCTAAGACCAGTGCTAGGCACATTTCCTCGTTCAGATGTTCAAAGGCCTTAGTTGCTTCAATAGTCCATGAAAATTCATCTTTCTTCAATAATGTTGTTAGAGGTGCTGTTATTCTCCCATAATTCTTAACAAACTTGCGATAATACCCTATTAACCCAAGAAATCCTCGCAACTTCTTTATGGTTGTGGGGACTTTCCATTCCTTAATGGCTTTAATTTTTTTAGGGTCTACCTTAACACCCTCCTCAGGTACAATATGACCCGTATATTCCACCTCTTTTACTACAAAGAAACATTTGGAGGCTTTTTCATATAATTTTTTCTCCTCCAATAGTTTGACCACCCTGTCAACATGTGGAGCATGATCCTTCCAAGACCTGCTATAGATTATTATATCATCAAAAAATACTATCACAAATTTTATAAGGAAGGGTTTGGAAATGGAATTCATCAACCCTTGAAATGTAGAAGGTGCATTGGTAAGGCCAAAAGGCATGTCCAAAAATTCATAATGGCCCTCATGAGTTCGAAATGTTGTTTTCAGAATATCTTCAGTCTTGATTCTAATTTGATGATATCCTGAACGAAGATCTAACTTGGTAAAATAAATTTCTCCATGTAATTCATCAATCACAGGAATGGGAAATTTAGCTTTAATAGTGAGCTTATTGAGCTCCCTATAATCCGGACACATGCACCATGATCCATCCTTCTTGTGCACCAATACTACTAGAGTAGAGAAAGAACTTTGACTAGGTTGAATTATACCAGCCTCTAACATTTGTGCAATCATACGTTCAATTTCGCTCTTTTGGACATAAGGATATATATAAGGCCCGATGTTTGGAGGAACACTTCCTGGAATCAAGTGAATAACATGATCATGATCACGAATAGGTGGGATTCCTTTGGAATTTTCAAACACCTTGGAATCATTGTCCAAGACTTTTTAGAGATCTGGAGAAATAGATGATTTTGATTAAAATCTACCACCCCCAAAGATTGTAACCATTGTACTCCTAGTGCAACATCATAACCTCCCAATCGATTGGAAATAAATGGAAAATTCAATACATATTCTCACATGGTTAGCTTGATATTATGGAATTTTTGAGAGAAATTTATAGTTCCTCCATTTTCAACCATCACTTGACACTTCGGTGATGGGTATAGGAAGTAGTTAAATTCCTTGGATACCTTACAATGAATAAAATTATGGGTACTACCTGAATAAATGAACACTATTACCTTTTTCCTCTTGATATGTCCTTCTATATTGAGATTTTGAGGAGTGGTAATTCCTGCCAATGCATTATAGGATACGGTCAGACTAATTTCTTCTTTCTCTAGGATTGGTTCCTGGTGTATATCCTATTTTTTTGAATTTTATTTTTTAATTTCTTCCTCCTCTTCACAATCTATGTAAAATAGTTTCTTCTCAGCACACTTGTGAACTTTAGTGTATTTTCTATCAGAACTATAGCAAAGCCCTTTTTTCTTTTTTTCTTCCAATTGTTGTGGTTTCACCTTGTAGGCTGTGGAAGTCTAGGAGTAGCAACACTTTCATATTTATAGATGTGTGTTGTGAAACCAACTCCAAAAATAGAAGAAAAGAGATATCAATGCCTTAGAAATAAGCCACTTCGAGGGGGCAACCTCCAATACATTACATGAATGAACAATTCTCGGATGATACAAATTACAAAACCTCCTTTCTATATATAGGATTCCATGGGGCCATAATGTAATCCTAGTGGGGCCACAATGTAATCCTAGCCGACCTAACAATAATAATTTAAGGGCACAATAATAACAATATGGGGGTTACAGGGGTACAATAATAACAATAAGGGGGTTACACTAACAACAATAAAGGACTATACTAGTAATATAGGGACCTAACATGCCCCTCTCCTTCAAAAAAGTGTTGTCCTCAACGCTTGAGTAGCTCTGGGTGCTTCTGTATAAAATTCTCATCCTCCCATGTAGAATCTTCAGTGGGTAAGTTCTTCCACTTGATGAGATACTCTGAAATTGATCGATTCCGTAGTTGTTGAGTTCTTGTTTCCATGACCGCTTCTGGTTCCAATATGATTTTTCCTTCATCATCAAGTTCTGGCAATATTGTTTGAACTGGAAGATTTTCACCTATAACCTTCTTTAAGCATGAAACATGGAAAACTGGATGTACTCGCGAAGAAGCAGGAAGCTCCAATTTGTATGCCATAGAACCAATATTTTGCAACACCTTGTATGGACCATAGTACTTTGGTGATAATTTATTATCCTTCTTAGCTTGATTGAGGGAAATTTGTTTGTATGGTTGTAGCCGTAAAAATACCCAATCTCCTACATCAAAACTTCTCTCGCTGCGATGTTGATCTGCCTGTTGTTTCATTCGATTTTGTGCCAAATTCAGGTTATCCTTTAAGAGTTGGAGAACTTCTTGCTGATGCTCGATGTGATCTTCCACTGCTTGAAACTTCGAATTTTCTCTTAAAGATGATGTGATGGATGGTGGATGATATCCATAAAGTGCCATAAATGGGGTCATTTTTGCTGCAGTATGGAAGGAAGTGTTATACCACCATTCGGTGAGAGGTAACCACTTGACCCATTGTGTTTGTTTATCAGATACAAAACAACGAAGATATCCTTCCAAACATTTATTTACTATCTCAGTTTGACCATCAGATTGAGGATGATAAGATAAGCTATGAGCTAATTGAGTAGCCAAACAAGAAAATAACTCCGTCCAAAAATTTCCAGTAAAAATGGGATCTCTGTCGCTCACAATAACCCTTGGGCTTCCATGTAGCTTTTGAATTCTATCCATAAATGTAGTAGCAACTGTACTTGCTTTAAATGGATGAGATAATGCACAAAAGTGTGCATACTTGGTAAGTGTATCAACTACCACCATGATGACACTCTTTCCTTCGGACTTAGGTAAACCTATGATAAAATACATTGAAATCTCCTCCCAACGTTGACTTGGAATGGATAAAGGTTGTAGAAGACCCAGGGTCTTAATTGTCTCAACTTTGTTCTGCTGGCAAACCAAACATTCCACCACAAACTTTTGAATATCATATTTAAGGCCATCCTAAAAAAATTCTTTTTTCACCCTGAGGTAAGTTGTTAAAAATCCTGAGTGTCATCCTAAAGGAGAAGTGTGCAATTCCAAAAGAATATTTTGTTTTAGTTGGGAATTCTTACAAAGATATAAGCAATCTTTGTACCATAAGGAATCATTTTTCAAACTAAATGTATCAGATATACTAGGATCTTGCTACAACATTGGAATGAGTGTCCACACTTCTTCGTCCTTCTTCCATTCATCTCTTGCTTCGGTTATCCAATCTGGTTGGATAATAGAAATGACACAAATCAATGCTTCCACCTCTTCATTCTTTCTTGAGAGTGCATCTGCAACAAAATTTAGCTTCCCTTTTTTGTATATTATTTCAAAGTCATAACCCAAAATCTTTGTGACCCATTTTTGTTGCTCTTTTGAAGATAGTCTTTGTTGCAAAAAGTGTTTAAGACTATCATGATTAGATTTTACCTTGAAGTGTCTTCCCATTAGGTAAGTTCTCCATTTATTTAGTGCATGAAGTATTGCTAACATTTCCTTCTCATAAACAGGTTTCTGTAAATACTTTCCTTTGATTGGATGACTTTCAAAAGCAATGGGTCTCCTTATTGCATTAAAACAACACCAATTACATTTCCTGAGGCATCACATTCCACAATAAAGGTTTTTTTGAATTCTGGCGTAGCTAAGACCAGTGCTAGGCACATTGCCTCTTTAAGATGTTAAAAGGCCTTAGTTGCTTTAGGAGTCCAAGAAAATGCATCTTTCTTCAATAATGTATTTAGATGTGCTTCTATTCTTCCATAATTCTAAACAAACTTGCGATAATACCCTGTTAACCCGAGAAATCCTCGCAACTACTTTATGGTTGTGGGGACTTTCCATTCCTTAATGGATTTAATTTTGTTAGGGTCTACCTTAACACCCTCGTGAAATACAATATGACCTAGGTATTCCACCTCTTGTACTCCAAAGAAACATTTGGATGTTTTTGCATATAATTGTTTCTCCTGCAATAGTTTGAGCACCCTGTCAACATGTTGAACATGATCCTTCCAAGAATTGCTGTAGATTATTATATCATCAAAAAATACTAGCACAAATTTTCTAAGGAAGGGTTTGAAAATGGAATTCATCAACCCTTGAAATGTAGAAGGTGCATTGGTAAGGCAAAAAGGCATGACCAAAAATTCATAATGACCCTCATGAGTTCGAAATGTTGTTTTCAAAATATCTTCAGTCTTCATTCTAATTTGATGATATCCTGAACGAAGATACAACTGGGTAAAATAAATTGCTCCATGTAATTCATCCAATAATTCATCAATCACAAGAATGGGAAATTTATCTTTAATGGTGCGCTTATTGAGCTCCCTATAATTGGGACACATGTGGCATGATCCATCCTTCTTGTGTACCAATACTACAGGAGCAGAGAAAGAACTTTGGCTAGGTTGAATTATACCCGCCTCTAACATTTCTGCAATCATACGTTCAATTTCTCTCTTTTGGACATAAGGATATCTATAAGGCCTGATGTTTGGAGGAACACTTCCTGGAATCAAATGAATCGCATGATCATGATCACGAATAGGTGGGAGTCCTTTGGGAGTTTCAAAAACCTTGGAATGATTGTCCAAGTATTTTTGGAGATTTGCAGAAATATATGATTTTGATGTTGGAACTTCTAGTGAGCATAATTGTGCAATTATGCCTTGTTTTTCTTTATTTAGAAGCTTTTTCATGACATTAGAGCTTATTATCTTTCCCGGCTTCCCTAAAATACCCCGTAATTCGACTTCCTTTCCTTCTGAAAAAAAAAATTAAGAAAAGTTCTTGAAAATTAAAAGCTACCATCCCCAAAGATTGTAACGATTGTACTCCTAGTACAACATCAGCACCTCCCATAGGAATGAAAAGCATTGGAATATTCAATACATATTCCCCCATGGTTAGCTTGATATTATGGCATTTTCCAAAGCAATTTATAGTTCCTCCATTTGCAACCATCACTTGACATTCTGGTGCTGGTTATAGGAAACAATTCAATTCCTTGGCTACCTTACAATGAATAAAATTATGGGTACTATCTGAATCAATTGACACTATTACCTTTTTCTTCTTGATATGTCCTTCTATCTTGATAGTTTGAGGAGTGGTAATTCCTACCAATGAATTACATGATATGTTTGGACTCATTTCTTCCTCTTCTAGGGTTGGTTCCTGGTGTATATCCTCTTATTGTTCTTTTTCTTCTTCCTCTTCACAATCTATGTAAAATAATTTCTTCTCAGCACACTTATGACCTTTAGTGTATTTTCTATCACAACTGTGGCAAAGCCCTTCTACTCTTTTTTCTTCCAATTTTTGTGGTGTCAACCTTGTAGGTTGTT
Organism: Pinus albicaulis; assembly: GCA_034641835.2. NCBI lineage: Eukaryota > Viridiplantae > Streptophyta > Pinopsida > Pinales > Pinaceae > Pinus > Pinus albicaulis. Next base: position 1,197,273,234 of record CM076584.1, on the reverse strand, counting down.
GAAATCTAGGAGTAACAACACTTCCCTCTTTATAGAAGTGAGTGGTAGGCTTCCTTGTCGCCATAATTTTACATTCAATTTTTCTTGCCAACCTAAATTCCTTCTCCAATGAATCAAGTTCCAAAACGTGAACTTCATGTTGGATGTTATCCTTTAAAGTACTTATGAAGAGATCAATCTTGTGTTCCTCTGGAATATCAGTTACCCTTATATTCAATTTTTGGAAGTACTCAATGTGCTCCCCCACTAAACCCTTTTGTTTGAGATTTATCAATTGGCTAAAGAAGGTGTTGCTCTTTGTATCCTCATAATGTGCTATCAGTTCCTCCGTAAAAATTGACCAAGTGACAATTTTTTTACGGGAGCAAAGCCATCGATACCATACAAATGTATTTTGTTCTAAATGTAAAATTGCAATGCGTACCTTTTGTGTGTTTTGCACATTATTGAGATCAAAATATTGCTCCATCTGTAGTATCCATGTTATAGGATCCTTTCCATCAAACTTCCTCATATTCATTTTTGGAATATGGTGGTTCTTCCCGCCAACATTAGAGTTTATTAAATCACGATTAACATTTATTTTGTTCTCATCATGATTTTCCTCTACTATCTTTTCACCATTAGGAAACATTTTTTGTATCAACTTTGTCAAACCTTCCATGTCTGCTTTTAGATCATTCTTCATGTTTTCCATTTTTTCATCGATCTTAGCTTCCATGTCATCCATATTAGATTCCATGCCAGCTTCCATGCCATCTATCTTAGCTTCCATGCCATTATTCAAACCATCCATCTTAGGTTCCACACCTTTCTTCAAACCATCCATCTTAGTTTCCACGCCTTTCTTCAAAACTTCCATGTCATTTTTTGTTGCTTGTGCGAGAGCGAAATTTGTTGCACTTGCTCTTATAAATTTGATATGTCATGTTGCCATTCTTCGTCTTCATGAGTGATAGTAGATAATTCTAAAGGATTAATGGGTGTTGAATTATTTTTAGGGTCCATTTTAAAATCTAATACTGATATATATTCTACAATATTCCCTTGGAATCAATTCAACTTGATTCTTCAAATAAGACTTAAACAATTAGGGAAACAAAATACACACCTTTTACTTGCTTTTGCGAAGATCTATATTGAAATTAAATTATCTTTGTGATTGTACATCCTAAATATTTGAAATTCAGCCTTGTAGTATCCATCTGAAGCTTCTTTCAAATGTCACAGGTCTGACATAATTTGGATTCTTCAAGGAAAAGTTATGTCCAATCTCCCCCAATGACCCAATTATGGACTGGTTCAGTAGAGCGAACTTGTACGACTTACCACGTGTCACTGTTTCCTCCTTTTCTTCTGAAATTAATAGAAAGGAAATTATAGTCCATGTACTTGCGGCAAATTTTTACAACATTCCAATCTGATGCTCAGAGAGAGAGAGAGAGTTATGAAGATTTTCTGACGATAACCTCTTTGAGATGAAATTCGGGAGCCTGAAAATGACCTAACTTCCACAGATCATATTTATGAAAATATTGCAAACCAAGCTCTAAAATTTTGTGACAATGTTCCTTAGGATTTTGGCTTCACTCTAGAAATTTCATCTTCTGAAACTTCGTAGAAAAAAAATTGTAGCGCAAATTTCAAGATGACCAGTTTAGGTTAAATTCAGGAGCCTACAAAAATCCCTAACTTCCACATATCATATCTCCAAAAATATTATGACCCAAGCTCTGAAATTTTGCAACAATGTTCCTCAGGATTTCAGTCTCGCACTCTACAAATTTTAGCTTCTGAACCTTCATAGAAAAAAATTTATAGCGAAAATGCCATGATGACCGGTTTGGAGCAGCGAAAACCCTAGAATCCAAAGCTCTGATACCAAATGTTGTGAAACTAGCTCCAAAAATAGAAGAAAAGAGATATAAATTCCTTATAAATAAGCCACTTCGAGGGGGAAACCTCCAATAAATTACATGAATGAAAAATTCTTGGATGATACAAATTACAAAACCTCCTTTCTATATATAGGAGTCCATGGGGCCACAATGTAATCCTAGTGGGGCCACAATGTAATCCTAGCCAACCTAATAATAATAATTTAAGGGCACAATAATAACAATATGGGGGTTACAAGGGTAGAATAATAACAATAATGGGGTTACACTAACAACAATAAGGGACTATACTAGTAATATAGGGACCTAACAATGTGAGTGGTAGGATTCCTTGTCTCCACAATTTTACATTCAATTTTTCTTACCAACCTAAATTCCTTCTCCAATGAATCAGGTTCCTAAAGGTGAACCTCATGTTGGATTCTATCCTTTAAGGTCCCTAGGAAGACATAAATCATGTGTTCCTCTGGAATACCAATTGCCAATATATTTAATTTTTGGAAGTCCTCAATGTGCTCCACCATTGAACCTGTTGGAACACCTAATCCTACATGGGTAGGTGTGGAATGCGAAAAGTCACAATGGAGTCCAAGTGACCTTGGAATATGAAAGCAAGAGTCACACCATTGTACTATAAATGTACATCTTTGTATAATGTAAAATAAGAAAGCCTCACGCTTATCCTTCATTGTGTGTTGAGTCTCTTGTGTGTGTGTGTTTATTCTTCTCATACACCATGTGTGTGTTTAACATGGTATCAGAGTAGGCGATTGCTGGCCCTGCTCCAAATTGAGTGAGCCATTTGTGTTTATGGCCTGTGCATATCTGCAAAAATTCTTGACATTTTTGCAGCACTCAGAGTTTCTGCAACAGACTTTTTGCCGCCATTCAGAGGTGTTTTGAAGAAGAGCAACGTTGGTTTTGAGAAGGAGCAACGTTTAGAAATTGGTTTGGAGACGCAGCCTTGTGCATCTGAAGGTTTTCTCATTGCTTATTTTTCCATTGAAAAATCTCTGCATTTTAATTTCTGCACCATTTTGGAGCTGCTGGAAAAGTATTTAAAATGAGTTTCTGGAAAATTCTGGGTTTTTCCTAGAAATATTTTTGAGTTTTTCATTGAAAAATCTCTGCAAGTTTCTAGGTTTCTGAATACTGTTAAATTCTGCAATGGAGTAGATTGCTGTATATTTGAAAAAATCTGTTGTTTTGAAGATTAGAATTCTGAAGTTGCCCTCATTTCTGCACTTTCTGCTGCTGGTGGATTTGTTCTGCTATACATCTGGAAAAAATACTGCTGTTGTTGTAAAGATGATTTCTTTCTCTCTGCTGGTTTAAAAAATAAAAAATAAAAAATAAAAAATAATAATAAAAATAAAAATAAAAATAATTTTTTTTTACAATTCGGCCCTACGGCCCTCTGCAACTCGCCCCTCAACCTGCGTTTTTTTTACTGCCACACAACATACCCACCGCTCTACACTTACAAAGCCCCAACTCATACCTTACGCTCCACGGCTGCATCTACCTACGCTACCCCCCGCCTGCACCGCTCCATACACTCCTTATCCCTCTCGAACCCTACAACTATACGCCCCAAACACTCGCCATTACTCCGAGCCCTCCCCCGTGGCATCTCCTATGCACTCTGCTCTACACCTATCGGCCTAACTTCCCATCTCCTTAACTCCTCCCACGTAGCAAGCCCTCACCTACGCTCTCATCCCAATGCTCCCCTACACTGTTCTCTCTTCCTTATGCATCTCACACTACACCCTCCTCCTCCCTAACGTTAAACTCATTCTTAAATTTTTTAATATACACCCTCCCCTCTCCATATAATTAACACTACCTTCCCATATTTTAAAACCCCTTCCCATTTTTTATTTAATAAACCCCCATATAGCCCCTCTCCCCCATTAATCCCCTCCCTTTTTTAAATTCATTAATAAATTTTTTAATAGCCCTACTCACCCATTATCCCATCCCATTTTAATATTTCTCCCTCCCAATTAAAATCCCTTCCATTTTTTTATTAATTCCATTCATTTTAATTAATTCCTTTTTTAAAATAAATTCCCTCCTCCTTTTTACTATAATCCTTCATTCCCATTTTTTTTAATTCCTAAATTAATTCCCCCCCTCTTATTATTTTTTACAATTAAAATCCCTCTCCCTAAATAAATTTCCCTACCCATTTTTTAATTACTCCCATTTTTAATTATTCTCATTTTTTAATTAATTTTTAATTAATTAAAAAAAAAAACAGCAGAGAGAGAGGAAGAACAAAAAGAGAAATGAACATCAGTAAAAGAAGAAATGGCATATGAGGAAATGGTATATACATAGAGAAAATTACAGATTTGACATTGTGTGATTTGTGGCATAAGGGTGATTTTGTGAAGAATTTTACAAGAGAAGACAAGTTTGTCATCATTGCAAAACAACTATTTGAAGAAGAAAATTCAGCTGCCATAAAAAAAATTTCTTGCATATGTTTTCAGCTACACCTTTACAAATATTTTGCAGAGATATGTATTGAGCTAACATTGTATTTTGAGTGGAATTTGCCTCTTCATTCATAGTTGGAATCAGTGAATTTGAGTTGTTGATGTAAGTCATTGTTGATTGTCCTCCATCATTTGAGGAGCACATTTTGTACTTTGAGATTTCCATAGTTGGAAATTCTTTGGAGTCATTTGCATTTCTTATTGCATCACATTGTAAACGGGTGCATTTTCGGTTGTAGCCGACACCCTTTCATTTTTCGAGCCTAAGTTGTTGAAATGGCCAAAATCAATGAGGTCTTAGAGTTGTTAAGTAACCTCATTCATTCAAATGTTGATGACATGATAAAAATGAGCAAGAATGCTCTTTGTAACATTCAAAGTTGTTTGCTAGATGCACATGAGAAGATTGAGTTTTTGCAGTTGGAATCTCAGCTCCAAAAAGATGAACTTTAGCAAAAGAGTCACCATTCTGAACCTGTTTCTGTTCAGAAGATTGTGAAGGACTCTCATCAGAAGAAAGAAGATAAAGATGCAGTTGATTCCCATTCAGTTCCTTATACTAGAGAAGATGTACATGCAGATGCAGTAGCTCAGCCTGCACTTCTCAAGCCCATCATCAGACCTTGGGAAGAGCTTGTCCACAACAAGCACCGAAATGGTCTTGGATATGACAAGGATGTGTCCTTTCATATTCCAGACTACACCAAGCCCATCATATTTCAAAGTGCCGGATTCCTATATGACAGTTCACCTGCAGTTGTTCCAGATCCTGTTCCACAACAACATCAGATTGTAAAATGCCAACACTGTGATCGAGTTGGCCATATGAAAGATCACTGTTTTGATCTTCATCCATGCAGGCACTGTGGTCGGCACACTCATTCTTTAGAAAGATGCTTCAGAAACAAGCCTCCTGCAAGAACCAAGATTCATCTTGGATGGATCGCTTCTTGGCAATGGGCATCAACAGCCAATAAGATGTTTACGACACATGTTAGAACTTGTTCACGAATATTGAGCAAACTTGCAGTTGAGTTTTCGCCATCATCTCACCTTGTCCCTGACAGGGGGGGGAAATGGTGGTCATGTACAAGCTTCGACGTCAGATCAAGCGAGCCTGAGCCACAATCTCTCATTCCATGTTCAGAGTTGTAGCCAGCAGTTCAAGCGAGCCTGAGCCACAATTCGTCATTCAGAGATGTAGCCAGAGACACGGATGCCCATGAGCATGCCTTCGGTTGGTGGACAACCTTAAACCATCATCTTTGGTTGGTGGATAACCTAAAACCATCACAGGTAGTAGACCTCCCTTCTTTTAGGTTGAAGGTCTCCCTTTCATATATGAGGAACACTTCCTCTAGCAGAAGCCTTCAGCTTCTTGCCAACATTGGTTGAGTTCCAGGAAATGCTTCAAGCATTCCAGAGTTGTTGGTAATCCTAAAACCATCACAGGTAGTAGACCTCCCTTCTTTTAGGTTGAAGGTCTCCCTTTTTTATGAGGGACAATTCCTCTAGCAGAAGCCTTTAGCTTCTTGCCAGTTTTGGAAGAGTTTCGGGAACTGCAACAAGTTTTGCATTCCAGTGTTTGTGGTCATCCTAAAACCACCTCTTTTTTCCAACATTTCAGAGAGTTGATTCAGCCCAAGTGCTGCCATGTATACTTTGCAGATTTGTATTACAACTCTTTTCTTGGACTCACACATACCCCTTCGGATTAAGGGGGGATGTTGGAACACCTAATCCTACATGGGTAGGTGTGGAATCCGAAAAGTTACAATGGAGTCCAAGTGACCTTGGAATATGAAACCAAGAGTCACACCATTGTACTATAAATGTACATCTTTGTATAATGGAAAATAAGAAAGCCTCATGCTTATCCTTCATTGTGTGTTGAGTCTCTTGTGTGTGTGTGTTCATCTTCCTCATACACGATGTGTGTGCTTTAACATGGTGTTTAACAAACCCTTCTGTTTGAGATTTATCAATTGGATAAAGAAGGTGTTTCTCTTTGTATCCTCATAATGTGCTATGATTTCCTCCGTAAAAAATTGACCAAGTGACAATTGTTTTACGGGAGAAAAGCCATCGATACCATACAAATGTATTTTTTTCTAAATATAAAGTTTGAATGTGTACCTTTTGTGTGTTTTTCACATTATGGAGATCAAAATATTGCTTCATCTGTAGTATCCATGTTACGGGATCCTTGCCATCAAAATTCCTCATATCAATCTTTGGAATATGGTGGGTCTTCAATCCAACATTAGAGTTTATGAGATCATGATTAACATTTATTTTCTTCTCATCATGAGTTTCCTATACTACCTTTTGTCCATTACGAATCATTTCTTGTATCAAAATTTTCAAACCTTCCTTCAAACCTTCCATGTCTGCTTTTATATCATTCCTCATGTCTTCCATGTTGTCTTTCATTTTTTCGTCGATGTCATCCATCTTAGCTTCGATACCATTTAGCTTCCATGCCATCCATTTTTAGTATGATCCTTTTGTCGTAAAATATCACTTTAGCTACGCATAACAAATAGCCCTAACATCGATTATGGCTGCAAAATATCTTTAAGTCTGCTACACAAATCCAGATCTAAGCACAAAAGACATTAAGCAGATAAAATATAATATGGCTCCATGCATCCAATAGACAAGACAAGAACAATGTGTTTAAAAGAATGTTTTATATTATATTAAAGAATGGGGCACCTGAGAGGAAAACAAGAAAGGTGTTTTCCGGTTCTCCTCAATGGGATGGGTTCTTGAAAGTCCTCAGTGTTTCAGATCTAAAATTCCTCTCTTATTGTGGTAGAAAACCCTGACAAACATAGAACTCAATGGGAGCTCATAAAGAAAAATGGAAAATGGTGACCAAGAGTAGATCTAGTGTGATCTAATGCAATGAAGGTGACTAATGAATGGGAAAAACCCTTCTATTTATAACAAAATATTGGGGTGTTCTAGAACTCGGTGCATGAATAAAATATTATTAATCAAATTCTAGAATCATCCTTTAGGAATATTTTATTATATTTGTTGGAGGGAAAAGGATTTTTGACTTGGGTCAATTCCTTTATTTATAAATAATAAATAAATAAATGATTTATTTATCATTTTAGGGAAATGATGGGAATATAATTAAATAAATAATGGTTTATTTAATTATTTATGGATGATTTAGTCAAATTCTAAGAATATTCTTTAAATAATGATTTAAATAACTTATTCTTAGGAAATAATTAAATAAATAAGGATTTATTTAATTAATTTCCTTGTTTTGGGTTAAATATGACCAGGAAATATAAACAAATAAGTTATTTTATGTGGTGAAAGCAATTTTACTTAGGGTAAAATTGGTCTTACATGGTGTACTTGAGTTCATCTAATAATAATAGGTTAGATGACCAAAAAATGGTGTAACAGATTAGACTCTGAGGAGACGAGACTTACAGGTGCAATAAGTCTCTAGTTTATGAAGTGGTACCTGTGATAAAGGCGGTGGGGCAGGTATACCTATGCCCGTCGAGACAAAGTACAAAGAATAAGGCACTCAGAAAACCATGGAACGCAATAAGGAAACATGTGCTGGCCTAAACATGAGCCAGGTAAATAAAATGATGAATCCCACATACATGTGATGCCTGGAATAACCGTCAAGACTTATACAAGAATATTTTTGTACATGAGATACAAATATGCCCGAATGCCCCCTACACATGGGGAAGGGCTCGCAAAGTCTGACTGATACATGCAAATCAAAGAGGCGCTGCAAGTGGCTGAGGCCAATATCATCAAATGGGAGGAGTTGCATCAAGGGCTAAAATGAAGAAGTCATATGGGCATGTGGGGGGCTACCTGCAGGGCCACCCCCTCATGAGGGTTGAGACATCTCACACACGCCTGGGAATCACCAATAGCGGCTACTGCATCATTGGACCATCAAGTGTATAGATCACGATCATGCTGAGAAGATCTCGAACCAAGGTAAACTACCCCCTAGACCTGGCTTCTGGAGTAAATGAGCTGATGTCGACAGAAGTAGGTCTTCCATAGGTGAGGCAATAAGGGAACCCCAAATAAGGCACGATGGAGAAGAGTAGAGCAACGAACAGATAGACGCTAATGATGATGATGGAATGAGGGATATGGAGGAGTGGTTGGACAACTTCCCTTGTTAGAGCATAAAGGGCATGAATGGCTAGGCAACGACTGACACAATATCATGAGGGATAGGGTACAAGGGTGCGAAAGGCCATAATGTGTGACACGAGAGGGGGATCAAGTAAGAGAGGAGGGAGGACTATAACGGGGTACAAAGGGACTCAGGATAGACTCCATGAATGTGATGATGACTCGATTTGGATGCTCTAAACAAGGGCAACTCAATGGTGTTGCCTCATATTATGGGTCCAATGGGGGACCATAAAAGCATGAGTACAATAGGGTAGCTCATGATGAAAATCAACACGAATGAAGACGAGTAAGGGGGCAAAGTGGTGCCCCAAGTACAAGTGTCGTAAATGAAGAAATTCGATTTTGAGAAGAGGTGAATAGACCCTTCATGGACAAAATGTTTCCTGGTGAAGTATTAAACCATGAAAAACTGACAGATACCCATTTGAGTGCTCGGTGAGAGCTTTCCAACGGTGTGGACGGTGTGTCAAACGGGGCTATGGTTTGGTTATAGCGGGCAAAAGAAAAAACAGGGGTTTTCTTCTAATAAGGCATTTTCCCTCAAAAATCATTCATTTTCTTGTGGAGTTGTGGTGAATGTGGAGAGGAGAGAAGGCCCTAAATCTTGCAGCGATCGTAGCGGACAAACTGACCATTGGAATCGTGATCCGTCAGTTGTAGGTAAGAGGCCTAATCCTACTCTTTGTTTTTGATGGATTGAAATTGTAGATTACGGTTTTAAATCTCAGTAACTACCCCTACTTCATCATTATGGTCGAGTCACACTTTTTGGAGCAAAATCTATGACCTGGGATGCAGGTTTTGGCTTGAAAAGTGCGACCTGGCCCAGGATTTGCCCAAAAAGTGCGACCTGTTAGATGTGGGAGGTTTCAGTGCTGTTATGGGCTGAGATTCAGTTTGGGTGTAAGTTAATGCAATTTTTTTGATCTGGAGGCTGACAAAAATGATGGTTTTGTGCAGATATGGCAGATATATGGATCAAGTGGAGAGAGAGAGACTTAGGTACATTACGGATGGAAATCTAGGCAGATCAGGGTGTTCATCGTGCACTGGCTAGGTATGGGGTTCTGAAATTTTTGGAGAACCCTTTGATGAGGGCTGGAGAGCCCTTGTTGGCCCGAATTATCATTTATTGGGATCCAGATCATGAGGCATTTGTAGTGCAGGGGCACAGGATCGAGCTGAAGTTCCAGTATCTGTATTTATTGACTGGTCTCCCACCATTAGGGATGGTGGGAAATACGCAGCCAGTGTTACCACGGGGGCATAACATTATGGAGTTTTTTGAGAGACATTGTTGACCAGGTGTCCGATTCAAAGGGACTCGGATATCCATTGGTGATCTAGAGAGGTTGGAGACCCGGGCAGTGGCCGCAGCAGTGTTGCGGATCTTGGGTAGCCAGGCATTCCATCACATCATTGGAGGGAAGATGATGATTGTGGAGAGTGTGTTGAGTGGGACCTACTATGGGTGGGCCCAGATGATGTTGGTATCGGTGAAACGACAGCTGTCGCTATGCAAGCGGCAAGTGAATCATGATTGCGCCTATGGGATGATGTTGTGCTCTTTCTTCTTTGAGAAGATCCCGACCTTACGACCTCGTGTACAGTTGCCTGATGGAGGTCCGAGAGAGCCCTAGATGCGTCGGTGGGGACAACTACTATGTAGAGGAGGGGGAGGGGCGGTCGGACGGGTGTTCCGACCAGAGTTCTTTGTGCATTGGGATCAGATGCCATTATACATAGACGAATATCCCTATAGTGGGACGAGTTATTGGGGAGATCCGGAATTGCTGCTTCCGCCTGGTCGAGTGTGGGGGCCCGATGGTAAGTGACAAGCAACTAATCTGTTATGTTCATTTTAGAGTTTGTGACTATTATTCATGGTGTTAATCGTGATGTTTTTTGGAATGCAGATATAGCTTCGGTAAAACCGGCCAGATATATGGGACGACTTGCAGCGGAAGGAGCTACAGGTGCAAGTGGATCAAGGACTACACAGAGCAAGGATATGGCTGCTCTGGTGGAGGACATTCGTCGTAGATGTGAGGAGTTGTTGACCGGTGTATCGGAGCGTGGTTGGCAGGATTTAGATGACCGGTACATAGAGTTATGTATCGGGCTACCCTTGGAATGGCGAGGTATCATGCGATGCATGGCGATGGCCGGTCAGGCTATGCGTGATCTATGAGCTGCGGGAGTAGAGCCATTGGCTCAGGATCCTACAGAGAGTGATTAGATGTAGGGCAGGTGGTGCCCCCCAGTGTCTATGTAGGGGCGAGTGGTGTAAGGATTCTGGACACCACATATCTCCACAATGGTATGATATTTTCCACTTTGGGCCTAATCCCTCATGGCTTTGCTTATGGGCTTTACCCCAAAAGGCCTCATACCAATGGAGATATTTGTCCATCCTTATATACCCATGATCCTCCCCACTTCTAGTCAATGTGGGACTTTGGTCGTATACCCAACAATCCTCCCCTCGAACAAAGGACCATTGAGCCTCCCCTCAAATGATTATCCATCCGTCCACTCTCTACCAACCAGGATTCTCCGCTCCAATGCATTGGAAGCACACGCGTTACATGGAGCACCACCTGCCTCGAGAGCTTGCTCTATCCCAGGTCAACTCCTCTTCACCGTGTTGGGACCAGGACACGTCCATGAAGAATCCGGAGCATACCGCCTGTCTAACCGAGCTCATCCATGGATCCCATCGTGATATTACCGGGGCCCACCACCTTCGTTCGGCATTCGAGGATTCATCCACTTCACTAACTTCAGGGCATGGCTCTGATACCACTTGTAAGGATTCTGGACACCACATATCTCCATAATGGTATGATATTGTCCACTTTGGGCCTAAGCCCTCATGTTTTTGCTTATGGGCTTTACCCCAAAAGGCCTCATACCAATGGAGATATTTTTCCATCCTTATATACCCATGATCCTCCCCACTTATAGTCAATGTGGGACTTTGGTCGTATACCCAACAAGTGGTGCCCCCCATTTTTTGTAGTTTTGTTATTATAAACATGATATGGGCATGTCATATGTTTTAGAGTAGATGGACTCTAAAAACACATGTTATATGATATATATGATGTATATGCATTTTATGGATGGTGTTAAATGTTATTTTCTTGTGTGTGATAAATTCCAGTCTAGAACCTGATTTGCGATCTGATCTACGTAGTGATTTTGATCTCTAGTTATATGGTTAAAGGTAATGAATCTAAATTCACGTATCAAAAGTTTCACTCGTAAATAGTGTCTAAACAGGATAGGGTTATGCACACGATAGAAACCATTAAGTTGTAAGACAAGAAGCAGTGAATCTAAATGAACATGCAGATGGAGGATGTGATGAGAGAGGGCATCGGCTAAGAGACCATGAACTGCATCATATTCAGCCTGATTATTGGTGGCATTACCAATGCAGACCCCATTTGCAAGAACCAGGGTATGCAAGGGTGTAAATATTGCCCATGCTACCGAAGCGAGATGGCGAGAATAACGACTTGCCCCATCGGCGTAGCCAAGATAATGTGTGGACGAGAGGGCCGATGTAATAGTGTCACCAAGCAAGAAACAGGAGGAATGAGAAAAGGGATGGAAACGTGAGTAGAGGATAGACATCCATTGACAGTTACGGGAGGGAGAAATCCGGGTAGGAAGTCTAGGACTCATAGATCGACGAGAGGGAAATGAATGAGAACTATGAGATGGAGAGCGGGCACTTAGGTTGCGAAGGTTATCAAAGTTATGGATGGTATGATCGTGATTATGGAAGGGAATGGAAGGGTCAAGGAGACCATACGACGCTGCAAAGGTAACTAAGTCATCAGTATGGGAAGAGAGGCGCAGATATGGGTCATCACGGGGAATGATAGAAGAATAGGTAAATAGAGGGTCAAAACATGAAGAGCCTGAGAAAGTGTCTGAATGAGGGTCAAGCAGAACAGATGGAGTGGATTCAAAGGGAATGTACTCCGCGGGATGTGCTGATGATGATAGGTATGGGAGGGGAGTAGCAAGTTCTGACATTTCAACATCAGGGGGAGGAATGTCAATGGTAACAAGGGGATCCTTGAGTATACCGGATGCATATTGAGCAAGGATGGGAGAGGCGGATTAGTTTTAGTCAACTTCGTACTCACGAATGACCTCTAAAGAGGCTCGGTAATGTGTGAGGTGAGGACAATGGTGAGAGTAATGGCCATGGCCACCACACAGAGCACAGGGTTTGTTGGTGCGAAGAGTCTTTGGGTTCTTGGCTGCGGATGAGGAAGAAATAGAGGTTTCAGGGACCGTAGATTTAGGGAACGCGACTTTAACCATGGGTTGGATATGGGGCAACTCAGGACAAGTATGGGTGGGATGACCGATACCATCACACAAGGCATAAGGCTTGGCGGGTGGGGGAGGGGTAGGGTCGGGTTTGGTGGCCTTGTCTTTGGATGCCCCCTTTCGAGTTTTTCTTTTCTTGCCTCTAGTTGTCGCGGCATGAGGAGGGTCCTGCGGAGGGACGAGGGGCACTGTAGCGGTGGAAGGAGTGAAGGGAATCGGTTGCACTGGTGTCATAGCCATGTATGGTTTGGGGTGACCTGGTGGGGTCTTGGCTGGAGGAGTAAGATACCATACTGGAATTCCCAAGGTTAAATTAGGGAGGGAAAGGGTGGCCATGACAGGGACCGAATAGATGCCGGGGGGGAGGGGACCAAGAAAAGGTATTTGATCGGCGGGGTAATGACCAGGAGGGTTGGCTCCCATATGGTGGGGATCTGAGGGAACCGACTCAGGAAGGTGGGGAGGTTTCGGAGTGAGAGGTGGATGGGAAGGACCAGGCGAAAACGGTTCGGTCGACTGAAGCGAAGGGCTAGGAGCAAGTTGCGGTCGGTGAGAGTGAGGTTGCTGACTAGCCGGAGCAGGCTGTGGAAGGCCAGCTTGAGACGATTGCATCATGCAAACATTTGCTAAGCTGGAGTCAGAGATAGGAGGAGGGGGAGGACTAGGAAAAGTTCCAAGAAAAGAGGAGTCTTTGTAGACGCCAGGGGAAACACTGGTCAAAGAATCAATTTTTGGTTTATTGGTGATAGTAGAGATGGTGGACTCAGGGGAGGTCTGAGATTTTGGTTCATGGTAGGTCAACTGGTCAATGGTGAAAATCTTGCCATTATGAGGGAAGAACATCTTGCGGTGGATTGCGGATGGGACGGCAGACATGGCATAGGTGTAGCTACGCCCTAAAAGAATGTTGTAGTCAAGAGGGGCGTCGATAACTTCAACGTCGACACAAACAGTATTGCCTGCAAGGGTGATAGGACAGTTACAGAGTAGGCCAATGGGCTGGGAGGTATGGCCATCCCACACATGATGGGTGATTGTGGAAGGGGCCAGTTCAGGAGATCTGAGTTGTTTCCAAACCGAAGCGGACATTACACAGGTAGATGCCCTCTCATCAATAATACACCGAGCGACATTGGAATTTCGTATTTTGACTGGGATTTAGAAAGCAACCAAAGGAGGAAGAGGGGGATGGTCTGACTGACGGGCATCGAAAAAAAATCAATTGGTCATTAGAAGGATCTACAACGCCCACGACAGATAGTAGAGCCCTCTTTTGAGAAGGACACAACTGGAGAAGTTCCAGTGTTGAAATGGCAGCAGGAGATTGTGCCAGATCATCTACTATGCTGTATGAATGGGTAGCCCATCCAGAGGCAGCATTTTGGTGTAATGGTCCCTTAGGAGTCTTGGGATGAACCTCAGCTTTGGGCAGAGGGAGCTGCAAGGGACCATTGGGTGTTGAGAGAGGCTCTATAGGACCTGAAGATGGAGACTCAGAGACAGACGGAATGGGAGGTGTGGAATACTGACGGGACCGAGTTTGAAGGTTGAGGTAGACGGTGAGAGGTGGGTCAGAGGCCATAATGAGAATTTGGTAATTAGAGGAACCAGAAGGGGAAGGTTGAGTGGCCACGAATCCTTTTTGAGGGAAAGGATCGGTAAACACAGAAGGTTGAGAAGTAGCTGGGGTGGGAGAGATAGTAGGGGAGGAGTGTTGTCCCCACACGGTGGCCTGAGACTCCCACATCTGACACATTTTGGGTAATAAGGGACAATCATGACTGTAATGACCATAAACACCGCAACACGAACAAGGCTTATTGGTGCGAAGTGGCCTGTCCGGCTTGGGCTAAGAACCCTGTGGCTAGTTGGCAGTGTGAGGATCAATACTCAAAGGATTGGGTCCACGATTACCTGGGGTATATTGATTGCCTTTTCTCTTTCTTTGAGAAGGAATAAAATTAGGTGCCCCCTGCTGTGCAAAGACTTGCCTTGGAGGGGGGAGTAAGGGCAGTTGCGGGGGTGGGAAAGGTAAGGGAGTGGGAGGTCCAAATGCTGGAGGAGATGGGACACCAGGGTGCGGATACGGATAAGGGGTAGGGTGGGCAGCAGTAAGGTAAGCAGGAGGGTGGGAAAAAGGAGGAGGCATGCCGTAGCCTGAATACATGCTACCGGGAGGGGAAAAAGTGCTAGAGGGGCTGGCCCCTGGAGGGAAACCATGGCCCAGAAGAGGGTGGGAAGAGGTATGTGACAGGGCTCCAATGATACCGTCGGCAGAGTGAGATGCCCCTGAGGTATTAGGGCAACCGGGCTTGGGAAGGTTAGGAAGGATGGTATAAACATAACTAGATTGGGCGTAGATAAGGTCATATTTCAAGGCTATTTGGAGGGCAGCTTCTTTGGTTTGGGGAAAATGGGATGTGACATCTTTGCCAATGGGAGGTATGAGAGAGTGAAGGAACCAGTCCATGTAAACCCGATCTTCAAAGGGGGGAGCGCGACACAAGCTCCATCTTTTCCGCCATTCCTGGACATGAGCAGAAAGGCAGGTCGAAGAGGATTGATGGAAAGAAGTTAAGAGTTCAGTACCAGTGTCGTATTGGAGGGGGAGCTGGAAATAAGATAGAAAGGCTTGGGCAATGGTCGCAAAGGTGGTATGGGAAGAGGTGGCTTGGTCAACATACCATTTAGAAGCCTCACCGGTAAGTGTGCATTGGAACAATCAAAGACGGATGGAGTCATCAGTGATGGAATTGGAGGAACACCACATGTGAAAAGATCAGATATGGTTAGAGGGATCTTCACTAGCAAGGCCTTCGAACTTGGGAATGTCGGAGGGGAGCTTGGTTGGCATAGCAGGCCAACTGACATCGTGGCGAATAGGATCATTAATCAGCTGATTGAAGTCGGGGAGACTGAGGCCGACCATATAAAGGAGCAACAGGGTAGTCGAGGTAGGTCCCGTAGTGGTTCCATTGGAAATGGACCTAGCGGTAGAACTGGGGTTAGGTCTAGGTCCGAAACTAGACATGGTGAAGGTAAAAGAGGGAGAACCAGAAGTAGGGTGAGAACCCGAACAATCAGAAGAAGAGTCGGAGTGCGGACTCAGGGGGGGACTTACTTGATGATGACGAGCAGGAGGAAGTCGACTGACCAGAAACTGAGGGTGAAGGCCAAGAAGTCTCCGGGAGAAGCGCCTTGGGGGCGCAATGATGATGGGAAGAAGAAAAATCGACAGGGGCAAGGAGGGGAAAAATCAAGTGAGGTCAAGGGCAGAGAGGTGCAGTGACAATTGATTTTAAAGTCTTTGGTAGGCGGTGTTAACCAGGCTCTTCTTCACTTAGGGTCAGTGTGTGGCGTGCGTTAATTTTAATCTGTTAAACCCAGATTTTTTGAGAGTAAAAGAAAAGATGTGCTGTGTAACTGAAAATAAATCTACAGTAACTAAAAGAATAGAAAATTAACAGCTACTAATGCATCAATCTAACCCAAGAAGGCGGGTCTCTCAAAACGAGTCTATAAGAGGGAAAAAACTAAGCAAAGCACGCTAAAAAGAGGCCAATAGATCTAAGGTCGGGAGGGACAGGGATCTAAAGGGGAATTCTGTTGAAAAGAGGTGCAGAGAACAGCAAAGAGGCAGAGGCAAGGTTGCTGCTAAAAAGGAGGAGATCAGCTAAAAATAGAAGGGACAAGGAGGTAACTCCCAGAAATGAACTCAAACAAAAAAACTATACATGAGGTATGATTTAGTGAGAAGAGCCGAATTGAAGAGATCCTGAACAAGGTATTTATCCTAAAAAGAAATAAGGCCGAAACTATGGAAATTTCAGATTTCTCAAATAAGCAAAAACTCTCCTACAAAAGTGTGGGGAGGGTACTAGAGCCCTAAGGCAATATTCCCACTTAGTTGATGAAACGATTTAAAATAGTGTCTAAAATCTGTGGAGATAGAGGCCGGAAAACCTGATGAAAGTTTCGTACAAACCTAAAAAGTACTTGAAAACTAAGTAAAAAAGCGGCAGTCGTGCATTCGAATTCCTCCTGTTTTTAGTCCAAACAGCGGGTTTGGGGTAGAAAGTGTGCCTGTGTCCTCGTGCTCAGTCACACTTTTTGGGCCGATAAGTGTGACCTGCAGATCTGGTTCTCTCGGCGGAAGATTTCAGGAAAAGTTGTCGTCTCAGCTGCGGCTGATGTCTGTCACCTATGCAATAAGGCCAGAAACACATGGAAGTTAAAAATTTGACTGTTTAAGGGTTTTAGAGGTGGAAAGAACCATAAAAATAGGAAAAATAAAAAATGGAAGAGAAACCCTAGGGTCTGAAACAGCTGGATATGCAGGAATATATGAAATGACAGTGGTCGCAAAATAAAACCTGTGTGGAGTTGCCAATTGTTAGTATGATTCTTTCATCGTAAAAGATCACTTTAGCTATGCATAACAAATAGCCCTAACATTGATTATGGCTGCAAAATATCTTTAAGTCTGCTGCACAAATCCAGATCTAAGCACAAAAGACATTAAGCAGATAAAATATAACATGGCTCCATGAATCCAGCAGACAAGACAAGAACAATGTATTTAAAAGAATTTTATATTATATTAAAGAATAAGATCCTCTTCGAGAGGAAAACAATAAAGGTGTTTTCCGGTTCTCCTCAATGGGATGGGTTCTTGAAAGTCCTCAGTGTTTCAGATCTAAAATTCCTCTCTCTTATTGTGGTAGAAAACCCTGACAAACATAGAACTCAATGGGAGCTCATAAGGCAAAAATGGAAAATGGTGACCAAGAATAGATCTAGTGTGATATAATGCAATGAAGGTGACTAATGAATGGGGAAAACCCTTCTATTTATAACAAAATATTGGGGTGTTCTAGAACTCGGTGCATGAATAAAATATTATTAATCAAATTCTAGAATCACCCTTTAGGAATATTTTATTATATTTGTTGGAGGGAAAAGGATTTTTGACTTGGGTCAATTTATTTATTTACAAATAATAAATAAATAAATGATTTATTTATCATTTTAGGGAAATGATGGGAATATAATTAAATAAATAATGGTTTATTTAATTATTTATGGATGATTTAGTCAAATTCTAATAATATTCTTTAAATAATGATTTAAATAAATTATTCTTAGGAAATAATTAAATAAATAAGGATTTATTTAATTAAATAAATAAGGATTTATTTAATTAATTTCCTTGTTTTGGGTTAAATATGACCAGGAAATATAAACAAATAAGTTATTTTATGTGGTGAAAGCTATTTTACTTAGGGTAAAATTGGTCTTACATGGTGTACTTGGGTTCATCTAATAATAATAGGTTAGATGACCAAAAAATGGTGTAACATCCATCTTAGCCTCCATGCCATTCTTCAAACCATCCATCTTAGATTCCATGCCTTTCTTCAAACCATCCATCTCCACTTCCACAACTTTCTTCAAAACTTCCATTTCATTTTATGTTGCTCTTTGCGAGACCGAATTTGGTGCACTTGCTCTTGTAATTTTGATATATCATGTTGCACTTCTTCCTCTTCATGATTTATAGTAGAGTATTCTGAGGGCTCAAAGGGTGTTGAATTATTTTTAGGGGGAATTTTATAACCCAATACTGATATCTATGCTTCAATATGCCCTTGGAATCACTTCAAACTGATTTTTCAAACAAGGCTTATGCAAATTCGAAAAAAAATACACACCTTTTTTTAGATTTTGGGGAGCTCGATATTGAAACTGATGTATCTCTATAATTTCAGATCCCTGAGATTTTATCTTCAGTCGTTTTGTAGCCCTCTGAATCATCTTTCCAATGTCATTTTTATGACCTAATTTGGATTCTTCAAGACAAAGTTATGCCCAGTCTCCCACAATGACCTAATTATGGACTAGTTCAGTAGAGTGAACTTGTACGGTGTGCCATGTGTCACTGTTTCCTCCTTTGGACCTGAAATTGATACACAGGAAACTAAAGTCCGTGTAATTTTGGCCACTTTTTACAAAATTCCAATCTGATGCTTAGAGGGAGAGTTATAACAAATTTCACAAGGTCACCTCTTTTAGATGAATTTCAGGAGTCTGTAAAAAACCTAACTTCCACAGATCATGTCTCCAAACATATTGTGAACCAAGATCTGAAAATTTTACACGAATTCCTCACGATTTCTTCGCAAATGGGTTTTTTTTAGTGTCTAGAAAATTTTAGAACAAACCTTATAGCGAAAAGGCCACGATGACCTATTTAAAGTAGTGAAACCCTAGAATCCAAAGCTCTGATACCAAATGTTATGAACCCAACTCCTAAATAGAAGAAAAGAGAGATAAAAAACTTAGAAATCAACCACTTTTAGGGGGAAACCTCCTTTACATTACATAAATTAACAATTCTTGGAAGATACAATGAAAAAACCTCCTTTCTATATATAGGAGTCCATGGGGTCACAATATAATCCTAGTCGACCTAACAATAATAATGTAAGGGAAAAAAATTAACAATAGTGGCTTTTATGGGGCGTAATAATAACAATATGGGGGCTACAGGGGTAAAACAATAACAATAAGGGGGCTACACTAACAAAAATAAGGGGCTACACTTGTAATATAGGGACCTAACAGTGTGTAATGTGAAACCACAACTCGATACATATAGTAGATTGTCCATAAATGAGTCAACATGAACCCAGTGAATAGTTGTGTCTATATTATAGAGCCTACATGCATAATTATGTGAAACCAGCTTGTAGGAGACTGATTGAGGCTGACTTGAGAGTTGTCCTTGAAGAAGGTTCGTTGAAGATACTGAGGATGACGACCTTGAAGAAGATGCTTGCATTAGAGAACTTTTGAGGTCTAAAATTGGCCTCCTAAGAAAAATGTACAACCAAAATAAACTTTATAATAACCAATAGGATTCAAGATGATGATGTCAACCATGGGGGATGATTCACCATTTTTGGGGTAAAAAAGTAAAAATATTAAAAAATAATAAAATAATAAAACTACCTTTTCAACTTGTATTTTCAACTTATCTCCCTAAGGTTTTACTCAAATTTTGAGGGGGAGTATTCGTTGGATCAAAAATTTAATTCCTTATCCAAGGAGTACCCATTTTTCATACTTTTGATGGGCCCTACTACACAAAAAATGAGAAATACATGAAAAACGTGATTGAAATCACGTTGTTCATGTATTTCTCATTTTTTTGTAGCATGGTCCATTGAAAATATGCAACATGGGTAATCCTTGGATGGGGAATCAAATTTTGTATCCAACGAGTGTTCCCACTCAAAATGTGAGTAAACACATAGGGAGATAAGTTGAAAATATAAGTTGAAAAAGTAGTTTTTTTCCCCTCTAAAATTTGATTATGTAATCTAATATTATTTATTATTTCCACTATAATTTTATAATTTCCTTAGGAGGCCCATTTTAGACATCGAATTTCCCCTAACGACGGAAGATCTTTTTGACCAACCTAATATTACATGATTTAAAAACCCAAGATGGATCAATTTAAATATGTAATGACTAACCTAGAAGTCCACAATTGGGACCTTAAACTAAAATATGACCAAAGCATGAAACCCATGCTTTAATAAATAATTTAATAATAATAATAAATTCCTTTCACAAATACATTAATAACGAAGACCAAACCTAGTTACATTCTTCAACGCTTCCTCTTAACTAGGGAGGTATTCATAAAAATAAGTACACGGAAGGTCTCACTTTATCTATGAAGAATTTTGGGCACCGTAATGCCATGGACTAGATTCATGACTGGGGAAATCTATCCATTTTGTCACTCTGCAATTTAGGCACCGCAATTCCACAGACTAGATTCCTGACCAAGGAAATGCATTTGAGTGGGACTAATATGGAATAAATATTTCAGCCACTATAGGTACCATCATGCTTACTTACTAACCATCAACCCAGGGAACTAGGTTCGCATCCACCCGATGCCACCCTATCGACCAGACATGAACACAAAGTTTCGACCTGATGTCTTTCCAGGAAATGCTTTACTCACAAAGCCTCAACACATCTTGATCCAGCAGATCGGGAAAATTTTTAGTCAATGCATCACTCACAAAGCCTCAACACACCTTGATCTAGCAGATCAAGGACAACTAATCTCTCCCAATAAAACTGATTGGTAACCAACATGTTATCAAGTCCTTCAAGAGATTCACCTGTACAAGAACAACCCCTATCGACAATGCATATTCAAGTATATAATTAAATCAAACATACGGGGTTCTGATGTTTCTCTTTAGTTATTTTCATTAGGATTATCAGTTGAATATTTGAAATAAGATTCATCATACACTTTCATTTCCTACTTTTCATGTAGCAACATATTATTCAAATGGATTTGAATTTACTTCTTATAGAATTACCAAAGAATTCTCCAATCATGTCTATGATTCTTACTCATGGTCTTCACTAAGGCTTACGGTTGTTAGTCATAGTCTAGTCCATTACACATGAAGTAGAGAACCATAACAATTTCTTCTTTTATCTAGGCTCCCTCTTAACCTAGGGAGATCAACTTCTTCCTTTAGATATTGGAGAATATTTCATAGATTCCATCCTTCTCATCATACTTATCAACTTCTCATCTTTATGATGTACCTGCAAAACTTTAAACAACAAGTACAAAAAAAACTACAGAATCACAAAGTTAGCCATATCTGAATCACAAAAGCATTTTCAAATTTATACATATTAGATACCCAAACAAGAGACATATACTCTTCAACATTTTGCTAGGGAATTTTATCATGAACCCTAGATTACTTCATAATTTCTTTCATTTGTATCTAAGTTTTCAATATTTATTCCAAGGTACAACATACCTTACTACAACATATAGAAAACCTTAGAACCAATATAGATCTACAAGATATCTAAAAAGATTTAAAATTTCCATGTTAGAATTTCCACTAGGGATTCATACAAAACTTAGATTAAATACAAAAGAGTCAATCAACTAGTCCTAGTCCTGGCTATGTACGGACTTCGCTGGCTGTGTGCACGGAAGACCTAGCCCTAGCTGTGTGCGGAATATGCTAGCTATGTGCACGGAAGGGATAAAAGTGTAAGGGAAATTTGATGTATTGAATTGATCTGAATTAATACAAGGACTGATTTTGGTGGAAAGTATTGTGTTATCTCTCGGTGTTATCTATTTACTGTTCTGTCTTAAGTTCGCTTTACTTATGTTATGTTTACTTGTATCTACGCAAATGCATATGTGATTTATGCATGAAGTTATATTGATGGTTGATAAATCTTCTTAAGTGAGTATGCATTATATAGATCTGTATTTGATTCTAACGTAGTGTATCTGTGACAAATTGATATGTGATTCTATGTTTTGATCTGATAAGGTATTATTCTATATTGCGTGCATATGTTTATGATTGATATAAGTTTGCATTCAATCTGTTTAGGGACACCACGTAATTTTTTCCCTCAGGGTGCGGAAATTTGGTTCCAACACCCCCCCATACTGCTTTGGGTGAGACTTTGATATGTGCAAGCAGGTCATCACTGAAAGGGCCAGTAGTTGGAGGGTCTGTTGGTTGCGTGATAACTTTGAACCTGGGTTAATACCCCTCAAGCCAACAATGAATAACCTCTATTGGGGATCAATGTGACCCCTATATTTTCCATCTATAAATTCTTAAAAAAATTATATCGATTCAAATGAATACACAAACTAGAGAATTTAATCATTACTAGAGCTTAGATGTAAAACCCTATACTTTTCAAACATCATCCTAGAACATCAAACTTTGACAAGGGCTTGTTTCCAAACCCTATATTCTTAGGACCATTAGAAATTAGTTCAACACACATATCTAAGAGATCATCATTATAAGCATATATATGTTAAACAACATTAACACATAGGACATATATAATGACCTAGACTAGGGATTAAATCAAAAGAACATATACCTAGGGTTTCACTCCCAGGACTTTCCATCATAGGGTTTTTTCTTGTATACCTAACCAAAACTTAGGGTTTCAGTTCATAGTCAAGGAAAACCCTTATTATATCAGACTTCAAAGGTTCGATATTTCAAACAACATCATTTCAACTCCAACAAGTTAGAGCTTTTATGATCACAACATTATCATTATATTAATCAGTATAGCAATTTCTTCATTAATATCCCTAATTAGGTTTAGGGTTTCACACATCATCAATATACCCTTAGGTTAGGGTTTTATCGATAACCTTTCAGGGTTATTTTCATGCATACAATTAGAGTTTTGTAAGGTAGTATATTCATCAGATGATGAATCACCCAAAATGAGAATCTTTTAGGATTGAAAAGAGCTAAGCACAACAAATGTTAGTAGGTTAGAAAACTATTTATCAAAGAGATTTAACAAAGATTTGTAATTTAGGACATAACTTTGTTTCTTGACAAACCTTATTTTGATGCCTTCATTCATACTCCTTGACATTTTAGCAAGTCCTTTCCTAGAAGAGTAAGTCGTGATCTGCAGTACATACTTTCAAGAAAAACGATGATACCAAGACCATGACTTAGATATTTTATGCAACTATGAGGGATTGAATTATAAATTTAATTGAAAATAATACATTTAATTATATTACTTTTTAGATCCCAAAGATCAAGATTCTAACATGTATGTTATCACAAATTAGACTAGTTATAAGAATTTATATAGATCTAGAAGCTCATGTGTACCTCGTAGTAACATACCTTCGATTTGTAACTTGTTGGACTAGTTGTGATACTTACTTGATTTTATTGTGCTTGTATTTGATAAAATTTCATAGGAAATTGTACCATGACTCATTCCTTATTAATGCAATGAACCCCTCATACAGTAATGACATCTAATCATTATGGTATTATAAATCTCCTCTCTCTTGTTGGAAGCAGTAAGACTTATTAATATAGTATACATTGTGAGACCTTATGAGTGAAGTAAGGTTAATGTAATATCGCCGAACTGAAGTGGAATCCTTCTCATCAAACTGTGATGGCATTCTCACTTTGATATTTCAAATTTTAATGGCATTCTTTTTGAATTGTAACTGTGCCCTTATTATTGTAAGTTCATAAAATTCATGACTACAATGAGACTGTTGTTGACCTGAAATTGTTCATTTGTGATGCCAACAAAACTGAAATCGGACCCTTCTAAGGAGAGATGGTCCACTATAGCGTGGCTCTGTCAGCACTTCTATCCCTAACCCCGTTCTCTTCCCCCACGTAGTCTCAATTGACTTCTTTGATGTATTTATCACATTCGAGGAATTTGATAAATGACATAAACAACGACCTTTTTATTGTATATATTTTGGCTCTATATTATACCCCCGACCTTATAACAATTACACTCCAGAATTATGTTAATTATCCACCAACTATTTAATTAACAACTTTATTATGCTCTGGGCCCACACAAACCATTGGCAAAATCTAGCGGGACACACACACCGTACCTTAGTTAAACGTCGAGCAAGTCCATCATGTGACCACCGTTAGATCGCAAGTCTCCAAATCGACGGCACGTACGCATATCGCGCAGCATACTGGTACGAACTATAACACGCGATGGCGCACTTTGACAGTGGTTTTCCATGGGTCCACTCCACCACGTGTCGCATTCCCTGTGGAATCGCTCGCAACCAGAAAATACCGCTTACCCACCGAAAAGCGGTGCGATATGGGCAACCCGGATTGCAAATCCACTCGCGGTTTTGGCACAGTGCTTGACTACGGGTGTAAGTCTGGTTCCGCTATCCTCTTGATCATTAACTCACGTCTAATCCTCAGGTCAGGTTCCGAAAGAAAACAACTCTGTCTCTCTTTATTAAGCGGGAATTTTATATTTGAACAATGTTCATGACCATGGTTCTCTACACAGACCCCGCCTGTGGGTGGGGTGAATTCACAGGGTTATCCAAACAATTCACGGGAATTCAAAGACAGAGAAACAAAATTTCTAGTGCACAATCGCCTCATAGTTAAACAGTTCATCACAATTATCAATTCAGACAGTTTGGAAATCAACAGGACTCGAAGTCTATTCAACCGAAAGAAATTTCTCAATACACAGAGTTTTATTGCAGAAATTTCTCCTTTTCCCTTCTTCTCTGCTCTGCTCCAATACATCCGAGGATTCAATTTATATACATTATAGTGTGACGCTTCGGTTCCTCTGCGAGGACCATTTTAGAAAACCAAAAGCCTAATTACAATTATTCAACTAACTGAAATGTGACAGATGGATCGAACTGAACTATTCGACTTCTACTAATCTAAATAATCTAAATGATACAGTTAGATGAGGTATTGACACCTAGCTGTTACAATTCAAATGTTTTGAACCCTCCTAGCCACAACATGTGGACAAAACTTCCTACATTGCTGGCTAGTGTCTAGTGCCCCTGCATCGGACTCCCGAGGGAAATTTTCTTCATGGGCTCTTGTCCATGGGCTCTTCCACTGATCTACCTATCTTCTGCAACATCCCTTATGTCATCCAAGTGGCATCTTCCTCTGGCTTGTCCTTCCATTTGATTAAGTACTGAAAGTACTCTTGTCCTCTGGTCTTTCTGAACGGTATTTTATCCAATATCTTCTCTGGGTGCAATGGTTGCACTGGAGGTAGCTACTCCTTCCACTCAATCTGTTCCTTGTCTGCTGATCTTTCTTCTGCACCATCACCTTCATACTTGTACAAATCTGCAACATTAAAAATGGGAGATATTCCAACATCAGGTGGTAATTCAATCTCATAAGCATTTGCAGAAAAAATTCTAAGTATCTTGCATGGCCCAATCTTTTTGAACTTCAATTTGTTGTACTACTTCTTTGGGAATCTCTCCTTTCTCAAGTGGGCCAAAACCAGGTCTCCTACTTGAAAATGAACTTCTTTTCTGCTCAAGTCTGCTCTGCTTTTGTATCTGATGCTGCTTCCTTGTAGTTGATGTTTCACTTGTTCATGTATGGCCTGGATCTCTGAAGCAAATTCCTCACCATCATCACTTCTCAGCTCTGCCTTTCCCAGATTTCTCAACTCTGATATTCCTCTAGGGTGCATTCCATAAACAATATGGAATGGAATCTACCCTGTGATTCTGTTTGGTGAGTCATTATACGCATATTCTTCCTAGGGAAAAATATGGTCCCATTGCTTGGGATGCTCTGCTGCAAGACTTCTCAAAAAATTTCCCAGACTCCTATTCACCACCTCAGTTTGTCCATCAGTCTGAGGATGATAAGATGAGCTGAAACTCAGTTTGGTACCAAGTTTCTTCCACAGTGTCCTCCAAAAATGACCCACAAATCTGGTGTCTCTGTCTGAAACAATACTCTTGGGCAACCCATGCAATCTAACAACTTCCTTGAAAAACAAGTTAGCAACATGGGTGGCATCACTAGTTTTATAGCATGGAATAAAATGTGCCATTTTGGAGAATCTGTCCACTACAACAAAGACTGCATCATTCCCTCTCCGAGTCTTGGGAAATCCTAGAACAAAATCCATACTCACCATGTCCCAAGGCCTGTCTGGAATAGGCAAGGGAGTGTACAATCCTGCATTCTGGCTCCTTCCTTTAGCATACTGACAGAGTTTGAAATTCTTCACAAACTTGTCCACTTCTGCTCTCATCTTGGGCTAGTAATAGAAGTGACTCAGCTACTCATAAGTCTTATCAGTACCAAAGTGTCCAACAAGTCCACCACTATGCTTCTCTTTGATCAAATTTTCCCTCATGGAACATCTTGGTACACACAGTTGGCTTATTTTGAATAATAAGTCCTCCTGCAGGAAATAATCTAGTGACTGACTTCTATCTGTTAAAACAGGGTTACTACATGCCTCAAATGATTCCTTAAAATATGGATCTTTTTTATACAATTCTTTGAGAAAATAAAATCCTACAACTTCAAAATTAGTTTCTTGAACAAGCATGTGCCTCCTACTCAAAGCATCAGCTACTTTATTGGCTTGGCCACTTATATGTTTCAAAACAAAATTAAAACTTTGGAGATACTCAACCCATTTAGCATGCTTATGTTTCAACTTGGGCTGCTGTACAATATACTACAAAGCATGATTGTCAGAATACAATACAAATTCCCTGGACATCAAGTAATGTTTCCACTTCTTCAGTGCCTGAACAATTGCATAAAATTCCTTCTCATAAGAGGAATACTTTCTTCTGGTGTCATTCATCTTTTCATTGAAATATGCCACAGGCCTATCATCCTGACTCAACACAGCTCCAATGGCCTCTCCATTGGCATCGCACTTTACTTGAAATGGTTTAGTAAAATCAGGCAGAATCAAAACAGGGTTCTCAGTTATCTTTTGCTTCAAAAATTTAAAGTTTCTTTTTGCTTTAGCAGTCCACTTAAATGGATGTTT
Source organism: Pinus albicaulis (assembly GCA_034641835.2). NCBI lineage: Eukaryota > Viridiplantae > Streptophyta > Pinopsida > Pinales > Pinaceae > Pinus > Pinus albicaulis. Next base: position 1,197,245,831 of record CM076584.1, on the reverse strand, counting down.
TCTCTTCTTTATTGTCTCAATTATGGGTGCATTGATCTTACTAAATTTTCTTATAAACTTTATGTAAAAACTGACAAGTCCATGGAAACTTCTTACCTCAAAAACATTCCTGGGTGAAGGCCACTCCACAATTGCCTTAACCTTTTCTGGGTCCATCTTCAATCCTTCTGCAGAAACAACAAAACCCAAATACACCAACTCTTTTTTCATGAATGATCATTTCTTTAAATTTATCAGCAGTTTCTCCTGGTGCATCTTCTTCAAGACATGATTAAGATGCCTTAAATGTTCTTCTCTAGTTCTGCTGAAAACTAATATATCATCCAGATACACTATCACAAATTTACCAATGAACTCTTTCAACACTTCATTCATGAGTCTCATAAAAGTGCTAGGTGCATTTGACAACCCAAAAGGCATTACCATCCATTCATGCAATACTTCATTTGTTTTAAAAGCAGTTTTCCACTCATCACCCTCTTTTATCCTAATTTGATGGTATCCACTTTTTAAATCTATCTTTGAAAAATATTTAGCACCACTCAAACAGTCCCTTAAGTCCTCAACTCTGGGCAAAGGGAATCTGTACCTGATTATGATCTTATTGATTGCTCTGGAATCAGTATGCATCCTCTAGCCTCCATCTTTCTTTGGGCTCAACACTGCTGGTACTGAACATGGACTCAAACTTTCTCTGATCAGCCCCTTGTCCACCAATTCCTGTACTTGTCTTCTGATGTCCTCAATTTATTTGGGATTCATTCTATAGGCTGCCTTATTTGGCAGGTTTGAACCAGGGATAAAATCTATCTGATGGTTGATCTTCCTCACAGGTGGCAGCTCATCAGGTAAATCATCCACAATAATGTCACAGTAATTGTCTAACATCTCTTGTATTTCTACCAGAAAATCAAATTTTTTTGTAGAAGTAAGAACTACTTTAGGTTTGCAAACTAAAGCAAAGCTTACCTCTTCTTCTTCTATCTGCTGCAGATATTCCTTCCCGCTCAGCAATAAGGTCTTTGGATCAATCACTCTGCTGGATGGCTCTCCTTCTTCCATGGGTATCAATGTATGGTGTACCCCATCTTTGAAGAACTTGTAAGTGTTCTTCTTGCCATCGTGCAGTGCTGCTCTGTCAAACTGTCAAGGTCTACCTAGCAGTACATGACACACATCCATGGGCATTACATCAGATGATCTTATTGCAGATGGCTCATTTGGCAGTTTCCTATCCATTAGGGGAATTTTGAGGTCTAAAATGGGCCTCCTAAGGAAATTATAAAATAATAGCAGAAAATCAAATAAGATTTGATGTGACATCATCAAATTTTGTGGAGGGAAAATGAAAAAACTACTTTCAACTCATATTTCAACTTATCTTCCAAATTCTACTCAGCCTCCCGAGCGGGAGTACTGGATGCAACAACCATCCAGGAGTATTTATGCCTGTCCATTTCACAAATCCATTTATTAAAAATAGAAATACATAAAAAAACATGATTACAATCACGTTTTTTAAGGGCTTCTAGCTTTTCGTGAGAGTTCATCGAAAGTATAAATATGGGTGCTCTTGATGAGGAATAATTTATAGTATCCAATTAGCATTCACTGAAATTTGAGTAAATATTTTGGGAGATAAGTTGAAAATACGAGTTGAAAAAGTAGTTTTATTATTTTATTATTTTTTAATATTTTTACCCTTTTATTTAAAAAATGGTAAATCATCCCCCATGGTTGACATCATCATCTTGAATCCTATTGGTTGTTATAAATTTTATTTTTTTTGTACATTTTTCTTAGGAGGCCCATTTTAGACCTCAAAATTCCCCTAATGTCACACTTCTCTTTTACAACCAGCTGGTGCCCTTTGTGCAGCCAGCACACCCTATAAGGAGTTGGATGCTCCCTTGTCTTCAACTTCAACTTTTCTATTACCTCAGTGGAAACTAGATTGTCTGTGCTACCACTATCAATGACTAGCTGGCAGCATTTCCCTTGGACTTTGCATACGCTCCTAAACAAATTCTTCCTTTGGGCAGGCTCAGTGACCTCTTTGGCTTGCTTCAACAGGACCTTATTTACCACCAAGGACTCTCCCCTCTCTAGAAGAATTTCTTCTTCAATTTCTGCCTCTTCTCTAGCCTGGGCAACAACAACATTTCTTGGACCAACACCCACATTCTCTGGACACTCATAGTTCTTATGTCCCACTTGCTGACATCTATAACACCTCAACTATCTACCTCTGTCTCCTCTTCATTTTCCTTTGTAAGAACCCCTTCTGCCCCTTGCATCATCCTATGCAGATGCATGCTGAGGTGAGCTACTGTTAGCTCCATCCCTGGGTGTAGTAGGCTTTCCTCGACCACCCTGAATTCCCTTCCCATGGAAAGTACCTCTCTTCTTGGCAGACTGTTTCCTCAGGAGTTTCTCCTCTGCTTTCAAGGCCATTTGATAGGCCTCTTCCACTTTCTTAGGAGATAGGAGACCAATCTCATATTGGATCTCTAGCTTGAGACCATTCACATATCTGGCCGGGTCTTCTGCGGTATCTTGGGTTGCCAGCTCTTGTACTTTTCTGTAGAATTCCTCTTGTGTGTTCTTTTGTATCAGCTTACTCTATCTAAGATTGGTACACTTATACAATGTCAACTGGTAATCACTAGGCAAGAATTTACCTTTTAATTTAGCCATCATTCTGGTCCAGCTCTTGATAGGTTGCTTGCCAACTCTCCTTCTTTCTTCCTGCACTCCATCCCACCAAAGTGCAGCATGTCCTTTCAGCTTTGTCACCGCAAACTTGACCCTTTTATCTTCGCTTATTTCTTCATAATCGAAGCATTTATTCATTTCATTTATCCAATCCACCAGTTCCTCTAGATTCAGTCCCCTTTCATAACTTGACACTTCAATTCTGGGCTTAACTGCGGACCCCAGAATAGTTCTAAGGAGCCTCATGTCGGGAGGAATCTCAACATTTTCTTCAGCTTCTTATGTTTCAGGTTCACTGATGTCTTCCGGATCTCTGGGCTATCTTCGCTCCATGGCATCCATTCTAGCTTTGACCCTCTGCAACATCCCCAACACCTCAGTGTTGGCAACAAGTCTCCTTTTGCCAGCACCTCTACCAACTCGGATTTCCATGTCAGCTCTTCTGCAAAACAACCTTAAAACAATGGCTCCGATACCACAAATGACGCCAACAAAACTGAAATCGGACCCTTCTAAGGAGAGATGGTCCACTATAGCGTGGCTCTGTCAGCACTTATGTCCCTAACCCCGTTCTTTTCCCCCACGTAGTCTCAATTGACTTCTTTGATGTATTTATCACATTCGAGGAATTTGATAAATTGACATAAACAACGACCTTTTTATTGTATATATTTTGGCTCTATATTATACCCCCGACCTTATAACAATTATACTCCAGACTTATGTTAATTATCCGCCAACCATTTAATTAAAAACTTTATTATGCTCCGGGCTCGCACAAACCATTGGCAAAATCCAACTAGACACACACACCGTACCTTAGTTAAACGTCGAGCAAGTCCATCGTGCAACCACCGTTAGATCGCAAGGCTCCAAATCGATAGCACGTACGCATATCACGCGACATCCTGGTACGAACTATAATGCACGATGGCGCGCTTTGACAACGGTTTTCCGTGGGTCCACTCCACCATGTGTCGCATTCCCTTTGAAAATACCGCTTACCCACCCAAAAGCGGTGCGATATGGGCAACCCGACTTGCAAATCCACTTGCGGTTTTGGCACAGTGCTTGACTACGGGTGTAAGTCTGGTTCCTCTATCATCTTGATCATTAACTCACGTCTAATCCTCGGGTCAGGTTCCGAAAGAAAACAAATCTGTCTCTCTTTATCAAGCGGGAATTTTATATTTGAACAATGTTCACGACCATGGTTCTCTACACAGACCTCGCCTGTGGGTGGGGTGAATTCACAGTGTTATCCAAACAATTCACGGGAATTCAAAGACAGAGAAACGGAATTTCTATTGCACAATCACCTCACAGTTAAACAATTCTTCACAATTATCAATTCAGAAAGTTTGGAAATCAACAGGACTCGAAGTGTATTCAACCGGAAGCAATTGCTCAATACACAAAGTTTTATTGCAGAAATTTCTCCTTTTCCCTTCTTCTCTGCTCTACTCCAATATATCTGAGGATTCAATTTATATACATTATAGTGACTCTTCAGTTCCTCTGCGAGGACCGTTTTAGAAAACCAAAAGCCTAATTACAATTATTCAACTAACTGAAATGCGACAGATGGATCGAACTGAACTATTCGACTTCTACTAATCTAACTAATATAAATGATACAATCAGCTGAGGCATTGACACCTAGCTGTTACAATTCAAATGTTTTGAACCCTCCTAGCCACAACATGTGGACAAAACTTCCTACATTGTTGGCTAGTGTCTAATGCCCCTGCATCAATTTGTATAACATTACCGAATAATATATACTACATTAGAATGGAAAAAACATTATATCATTGAGATATATGAACTATGGTGAATTGTATAGCATCCATTGTAATGTTATAAAGTCTGCCATCGAACTGTATAGGAGTCTAGGAATTTAAACCAAACTGTGAGAGAATTGTTTATATTCTTATGACCAAGCTGCAATAAAGATCACCCTTTATCTGAGTTTCTAAACTTGTCTCTGAAGTGGGAGGTTCACATAATTCTTCAAGGTTCCTTTGAGAACTGATCTTAGTGCACTGACACCCATTAACCCATAATTGTTCATCTATGTTTTTCAAGAACCTTTTGAACTTGTATTCTGAATTCAGTCTTTGAGTCCTTCTTGAATTGATATTATTGACCTTCAAACTACCTTGCATCATGACCATAGCACTGAAACCATGTTAGAGAAATGGCAGTTAATTAGTTTCTCTTATCATGAAATTATCTTGTGATTATTATTATGTGTTCTTGTGTTTTATATTTCATAATCAAGACTAATTCCAAACAAATATAAGAGGACACAAGATGTCGGCATGCTGCCAGGGAAACACCCCACTCTTTGGGGAAAACCCAGTCAAAATTATTTCTTTAATAGGTTCAATATGAGATGACCAAGACCTTTAGACTATAGGATTCCTCCATCAAGTCATCCCTTCATCGTGTAAGCACCAAGATCTCCACGACACTCAGATCTCCCTTGCTTGCACCCAAAATTCATCCTTATTATCTTGACTGAGGTTGAGATAGAAACATAATACCAAGCATCATAATGAAACAACACTTGGGCATCATTATGTTGAAATTTGCAACAAGAAATAGTGAAATTGGCATCCAGAAACAACACACACACTGGTGTGGGATCACAGGTCACACAGTGATGGGTCCTAGCGATAGATTAGTTTGAAACCAATTTATTAAATAAATTGGAAAATTAATTGTAATCTTATCTCATAACAATTTGTAATAGTTAACTAAGTGTGATAGAATAAATTTTCTCAATAATTTCGCGTTGAGGGTCAAAAGATAGGCATGTAGAGTGATTATATTATTAACAGGGTCTAGTTGCATTTGTAGCACTAGTGTAGTGTGGGTGGGATTAGTTAAGTCACAATAATTGAGTTAAAATCAGTTTAACTAGTTATAATTGTTTGATGAGTTAGTGGAAGTTCAAGTGAATTAAAATAGATTTAATTCACCAGTAGTGATCTACCAAGTAACTAATGATTGACTATTTATAGTTGCATGCATACTAATTATGGTGGATACCCAGTTGAGACAAAGGTTCAAGGCTAGTAAACTATCAGGTGTATTTTAGGCAAACTGCCCAGGTGTAGTTATAAAACCATGGGAATACCATGATGAATTGCACATTCAAGGAAGGCTAAATTTTCTATTAAATATGGATTTAATTCTCTAGGGATTGCGTAAGAAGGGTAGGTTGAGGGTAGGCTGATAATTGGCTATGTGTTTGTTCAATTTTGCGTAGATCAGCGTGAAGCAATTGGTAGGGTGTATGAAGTTGTGGTGATCACAAATAAAATGTATTGTTTCATGATTCCTTGGTTGATTATAAAATTAAGAAGGAGGGTTTTTGGGCAGTTTCTTTCTCCAGGAATATTTGGTGTTGTGTACTTATTTACTTCTTTCTCTTACTTGCATATGATTGAGCGATCATGTTTTATATTCCGCAAATATTGTAGAAGGATTTAGTGTATTTCTTTAGTACATTGCATGATCGAATTGAGTCCATTGATATAATTTCTACATGGTATTATAGATGTGTTAGAGATTTTCTACATGGTATTAGAGTGCCAGGAATCACAATAGTGGAGAAGAAATTGAGTTTGTGTTGAACAATATTCAAATTTTTAGGTACTCTCTTTGGAGCTATAAGTTGATCAAGATATATTCAATGGATTGAGACTCGAATATGCAATCGAGAGCATTTCAAATTATATTTCATGGAAGAACATGATGGAGGTAGTGTTAGAGGACAATGGGTTGAAGGAATTCATAGATAATTATATTCTCAAGCCCGAAGTAGCAAATACCCAACTTCTTGATGCATGGAAGAATAAGGTAGCAAAGGTGAGGATGATATCATTATAGGGAGTTCGAGATCATATTGTCTCGAGAATCCATGGAAAGGAAACTCCATATGCTATGTGGAAGGCCTTGACAATCTATTTCAAAACAACAATGACCACAGAAAATTAACACTCAAGGAAAAGCTCAAGAAAACCAATATTGAGAAGGGCAACACAATCCAAAAATACTTGACCAAGTTCACTCAATGTCAAGATGAGATTCGAAGTGTTGGGATTACTGTAGATGAGGATGACTTGGTGAGCCTAACATTCTAGGCCTTCCCTAGAGCTAGAATAGTTACCAGGAATCTGTGAATGGGAGGGAAAAGTTACTAGATTAGGAGTGATTTTGGTTAGATTTGGTACAAGAAGAGTTTTGGTGGAATAACAGGGATGGATCCTCATCCAAGACTGATGATGAGGAAAATTGTGCCTTGGCTAGTAAGGAAAATAAGATGAAGGGGAGGAAGTCCCATTCCAAATCTAAGACCAGCAAAGAAGGCAAGAAGCGTGACATGTCAAAGGTGAAATATTTTCACTATCATGATCATGAACACTATGCCACAAATTGTCCACAAAAGAATAAGAACAACAAGAAGGCTCCAGGAGCTGTAGTGGGTGAAGTTTTGGCCTCACAATTTTAGTTGGACTTCTCTCTCATCGCATGAATGGCATCAACTGTGATGGGATCTATGCGGTACTTGAATAGTGGAGCATATTTCCACATGATGGGAAACAAAGAACTATTTAGTAGCTTGGAGGAGAAGGATATTCAGATGCACATTGAGATGGGTGATGACGGGAGGTATAGCACTATCGAGATTGGTATAGTTACTTTCCAAAGACATTCAGGTAAAAAATTATTATCAAAAGATGTCATGCATGTACTAGGCTTGAAAAAGAATTTAGTTTCAGTTGCTATGTTGGAGGATCTTGGATATGATGTGGTTTTTAGTGAAGGAAATGTGTTCCTTCGTCACAAAGCCACATCATAGGTAAAGAATATTGGGGTTCGTGTGAAGAACCTCTTCAAAATTGATGTAGATGGCTGCAAAGCATTGAGCAGTAAAGTAAGGAAGGTGGTGAGCCATGATACAAGTGAGTTATGGCACAACAGATTGGGCCAGCTACACCACAGTGATTTGAGGATCATGCAGAAAATTTCTACAGGTCTTCCAAAGGGTACTCTTGTGCAGATAGACACATGAAAGGGATGTACCATTGGGAAGTATACTAAAGCCACTTTTCATGAGAAGGAGAACTGAGTAGCAGAAATCATTAAGAGAGTTCAATCAGAGGTGTGTGGACCATTCTTTACACCTTCCACAGCAAAGCATGGGTATTATGTGATTTTTGTTGATTTTTTTTCTAGAAAGTGTTGGATCTTCTTTTGCAGAATAAAGATCAGTTGTTCTCCAAGTTTTGTGAGTTCAAAGCACTAGTAGAGAAAGATACAAGGAAGAAGGTGAAGGATATAAGGAGAAAAAATGGTGGTGAGTATATCTCTAATGAATTCAAGAAATTTTGTGCCAAAGAAAGAATTCGGAGAGAATTTATTGCACCTCATAACCCACAACAGAATCCGGTTGTAGAAAGAAAGAACATATCAATTGTGGGAGCAACACGAGCTATGTTACATGATCAGGGCCTATTGTTTCATACGTGGTCAGAGGCATGCACATTAGGGGAATTTTGAGGTCTAAAATGGGCCTCCTAAGGAAATTATAAAATTATAGTGGAAATAATAAAATAAGATTTTATTACATCATCAAATTTTAGAGGGAAAAAAGAAAAAACTATTTTTTCAACTCATATTTTCAACTTATCTCCCAAAGTTTTTACTCAAATTTTGAGCGGGAGAACTCGTTGGATGAAAAATTTAATTCCTCATCCAAGGAGTACCCATGTTACATACTTTCGATGGGTCCTGATACAAGAAAAATGAGAAACACATGAAAAAATGTGATTGCAATCACGTTTTTTTCATGTATTTTTCATTTTTCGTGTAGCAGGGTCCATTGAAAGTATGCAACATGGGCACTCCTTGGATGAGGAATTAAATTTTTCAGCCAACGAGTAAAAAATTTGGGAGATAAGTTGAAAATACGAGTTGAAAAAGTAGTTTTATTATTTTATTATTTTTTAATCTTTTTACTCTTTTACTTAAAAAATGGTGAATCATCCCCCATGGTTGACATCATCATCTTGAATCCTATTGGTTCTTATAAAGTTTAATTTTGTTGTAAATTTTTCTTAGAAGGCCCATTTTAGACCTCAAAATTCCCCTAATGACACAGTGGTATTTGTGCAGAACCAGAGTCCTCATCGGACACTTGGCATGAGTACTCTAGAGGAAGCTTTTTCAGGTAAGAAACTAGATGTTTCATATTTTAAATTTTTTGGCTCATCTGTCTATTTCCATGTGACCAAATACACCAAGAAGAAGCTAGAACCAACAACAGAGGTTGGGATATTTGTGGGGTAGACTGATATTCCCCATAACTATTGGGTGTATTTGTTGTCTAACAGGATGAAATTTTTCTGGAGAGATGTTAGATTTGATGAGGAGAAAGCCATGCGATTATGCCTTGAGATGGAGCTTGACTTGCATGCAGATGAGGAAATATTAGTTCCAAAGGATGAACCTCAAGATGTGGAGCAGCCACAAGATGAGGATCGTGGAGTGGCAGAAACCAATCATGCAAAGCCATCCACCAGAAATGGTAGGAAGTGCACTAGAGAGGATAACATATTGATGCTAGATGTGACAGAGCATCTAGGAGCACCTACATCATAGCGTAGGCAGAGAAGGTCCCCAGACAGGTACACTGGATACATGGCTCTTATGAGCGAGTGTATTGTGACAGAACCATCCTCTTTTGAGGAAGTAGTGCAATAGCCAACATGGGTTGATGCCATGGTTGAGGAGTATGACTCCATTATTAGAAACAGTGCATGGGAAGTGGTCCCAAGACCAGTGGGGAAGTCAGTGGTTGGATCTAGGTGGAACTGCAAGGTGAAGAAAACAGAGACCTCTAGGAGGGGGAAATTTCAAGTTAGATGGGCAGAGGGAGTACATCCAGCTATACCTCTAGGTGTGATGTGGGGCGATGTGCAGAATTGATCCCACGAAGAAATTTGGACAGGGTCCATTGATATGGTGTGTCTCATCGATTGTACCTGGCTACGAGGAGCCCACAATATAGTAGTAGTAGGAAGGATCAATTAGATTGATGCAGTCAGATGTTAGGAGGACAAAAATCAGAGTGACAGGTGTCAGATACTGGAGCATAGATCAGAGTTGGCAACAGTGCAGAGTGCATGGATGCAGATGTCAGTAGTGAAGGGAGTCCAATAGAAATGTGCAGTAGCTAGCAGCAGTCAGAAGACTCTGATGATAGATGATTTATACTGATTCAATTGTTTGGAGGATATTAAGTTCTAGGAGAGTTGCATGTGCGAACAACACTAAGAAGTGTTGCATGCAAGAACATTCCAAAGGTACCAGATCAGGATAGATTGATTCCTTTCTTGTTGAAAGTGGGTGTTGAAATTTGCAACAAGAAACATTGAAATTGGCATCCAGAAAAAACACACACACTAGTGTGGGATCATAGGTCACGCAATGATGGTTCCTAGCGATACATTAGCGTGCAACCAATTTATTAAATAAATTGGAAAATTAATTATAATCTTATCTCATAACAACTTGTAATAGTTAACTAAGATTGATAGACTTAGTTAGTTCAAGAATTTAGAGTTTACGGTCAAAGGATATGCATGTAGAGTGATTCTATTATTAACAGGGTCCAGTTTTAGTTGTAGCACTAGTGTAGTGTGGGTGGGATCAATTAACCCACAATAATTGAGTTAAAATCAATTTAACTAGTTCTAACTATTTGATGAGCTAGTGGAATATCAAGTGAATTAAAATAGATTAAATTCAACAGTAGTGATCTACCAAGTAATTGATGATTCACTATTTATAGCTGCATGCATGCTAACTATGGTGGATACCCAGTTGAGAAAAATATTCAAGGCTACTAAACTATTAGTTGTATTTTAGGAAAACTGCCCAGGTGCAGTTATAAAACCATGGGAAGCCCATGATGAATTGCACATTCAAGGAAGGTTGGATTTCCTATTAAATATGGATTTAATTCTCCAGGGATTGTGTAAGCAGGGTAGGCTGAGGGTAGGATGATAATTGGCTATGTGTTTGTCCAATTTTTCCTAGATCAGTGTGAAGCAATTGGTAGAGTGTATGAGGTTGTGGTGATCACAAATACATTATATTGTTTCATGATTCCTTGGTTTATTATACAATAAATATGGAGGGGTTTGGAGCAGTTTATTTCCCCAGGAATATTTGGTGTTGTGTATTGATTTACTTATTTCTCTTACTTGCATGTGATTGAGCGATCGTGTTTTATATTATGCAAATATTGTATAATGATTCAATATCTTGCTTTAGTACATTGCATGATCAGATTGAGTCCATTGATATAATTTCTACATGATATTATAGTTTTTTAGATATTTTCTACACATTATAGTATGAGCATCACTGATCATCATATGTAATATCATTGTGAAACATCACTTGTAGCATCGAACTTCATGACTGAGATGAAGTAGCATAGAATTTGTAGCACCGAGTTTATGTGTAGTTGAGATAGCACCGAGTTCAATGTAGCATATATCATTATTAAATATCATGTCACCAAGCCACTATAATGTACCTTCTCCAAGAATATAAACAAGCCACATAGATAAAGAGAAATTCACCGAGCCTTATATGCTGTAACTTCACCAACACATATAGACTGCAACTTCAATGAAACATAGAGATTGTAACTTCACCAAAACATAGAGATTGTAATTTCACTGAGCCTATGTACTATTGTAACTTTACCGAGCCTGTTTTTATCCATGATAAAAATTTGGTTGGTATTAGGTTAATTAGGTTGAGTCACTTAGGGTTGAATAGGGTCTTTTGAATTTTCAAATTTTCAAAAAATGTACATATGTGGGGGTCTTAAAGGTCATCATTAAGGTGATAGGTGTCAATATCAAATAAAAACCCCAAAATATCTCATGCATAAGTGAAATTGGTCATTTCATGTAAATTTGGAACTTATACCCAATTCTGCAACGAATTCAATCTAAACTGGTCAAAATTTGCTACAAACTTGCCTAAATACTATGTTTTTCCAACATTATGAAATTTTGGTCTTTTTGGGGCATTCAATGCATTAAAGGAGGTAGTTGAGTCATCAAATGAGATCATGAATATCATTGGGCCATTTGTTTAAGGTGTAAATTCAACAGTCAAATTCCATGTGGATGACAACTCATCAAGTCAACAAAGCATGCCAACTCATCAATTGGACAACCCACCATCTCAACTTAGGTTTACAAGGTCTTAACTCCAGTGTATCAGTTGGTGATCGAAATCTAGATTAGGGGAAAAAATTTACCCAAAATTCAAAGTTCTCAGAATTGCACCAAAACAGAACGACAACAACTAGCCCGTCGCCAAGAAATTGCCCAATCTCTTCCAAGGTTGAATTTGGGTTCATGATTAGTTATTATGTGATGAAATTATATTTTTAATTATTAAGGTTGGATATATATATATATATATATATATATATATATATATATATATATATATATATATTTAATTTCAAACCTCATATATATTAATTCCACATATTAAATATGGAGCACATTTCGAACTAAATTCCAAAGCCCGTGGCTTGAATTTATATCGTAAACCTATGGTTTTTGAAGTGCATATTCAAGGCATATGTTACATTAAATTTTGGAGCGGTACATATATCGGTTGAAAAAATGTATACAATGGTTGGGCAGAGGTCGGGGCTCGACCCCGTGCCCTCCCCCGCTCCACTCTCCACCCATACCAATTAGCCATCGCATGGTTATTAATAACCATTGCACCCAACCTTTATTTAAATTGAAACATAATCCAATGGTGGGGATTGGAGGGGGCCAGCCCACGGACCATCCCTCCTCCCATACGACTAGACCACCATGACCACAGGCACAAGTTTCATTAAATGGCGGGATTAAAATGCTAATTTCGAATTACCACTAATCTGATGGATTAAGCGCTAATTAATCTAGGTTTTGGATAAATTTTCTTAGTGCACATTAAATTATGCTTATCCACATTAATGAAAGTTTAAGATTTAATTAATTGCATGTTAAGTTCGCAGAAATTTTGGAAGCACCTCCAAATCTGGTGCCACCTCCAGAATTTTCAGGGCTAACTTGAGTCCTCTCCAGTTTTAGAGGAAATTTACTAGGCAAAATTGAATGAGGCCTATCTTGAGCAATTTGCGACCAATTTTGGCTCAGGAAGAGTCATCCTAGCATATTGGCATGCTCTGAATCCATTGGAATAAGTTATAGAGGCACAAGAGAAATTATACATGTGTTTTTTATCACTTGAAGAATTTTGAAGCCATGGGCCACCAGGAAGGAAGGCCATGCCTAGATTAGCTGAAGAACAATATTGGCTCAAGAAGAGTCATTTTTAGATGTATTTGATGCTTAGAACATAATGGTACAATTTTCAAAGGTGTTGGAGCACTTCAAAAAGTGTTTTTTCACTTTGGAGATTAAACAAGCCCATGGCCACTAGGATGGGAGGTGAAGCCTAGATTAGATGGAAACCAATTTTCGAGATTGAATAGTCATTTTTGAGGTTTTTGGGTCTTCTGAAGCCAATGGAGCAAGTTTCAAAGCCATTGGAGTACTGTAGGTGTTTTTAATCATACATTTGGCTCTTAATCCCAAGAGGTCCTGACTAGTTGAAGCAGGTCCATGGAGATGTAGCCCAAGAGGGGTGAACTTTGTTATCAACCATTGTATTATGTGTATGTTTTGTGTTATTTCTCTACATTTCATTTGTTGTACATGAGTTTTTAAAATCTAATTAACTCATAATTTGATCATCAAAGACATAAAACTTGACACATAAACCCCTTCACAAATGATTAACTTGAGATGATCCTAAACACACATTTTTAATACTGATGAGGGAGCTAGCATAGAAATAACTAGTTTTCCCATATTCAGATCAAGTTGGTATCAGAGAAAATTTTAGCTCATTTTAGCCAATGTTAGCTAGAATAATTAGCTATTGGTTTTTGAATTTATGCAAGGATAATTTAACTGTGTGCAATTTTATGTGTGAAGGAGAAGGTTAATATTCAGAGCTCAGTTCTCCAATCACAACAAAGAAGATTTGTATGCATTGCAGGTGTGATGGCAGCTTGATTAGGCATTGTTTCTATTCAATATTCCTTAGCAAAACTATTTGATAAAGAGATGTTGCAGAATCTATACATCATGATTGATATGGTGCAATATAAGTATGAAGATAAGAGGGAGAGAATTATACTTCAAGAGCAGTTGATTTCCATGAAGGAGGAGAAGCAAGAGCTTCTTGAAAATATGCATGAGATGGAGACTCATCTCCATGATGCCAAGGAAGCCTTAGTCATGTATATGCATGAAAAAGAGGCATGCAATTCAATTTTATCTTCAATTTCCTCTAAAAATGAATGTGAAGGTTATTTTGAAAGACACTAGAGGAATAGGGTCCAAATCATTCATGAAGATGGGTTATGAAGGTAAAGGATTGGGAAAACATTCACAAGGCATAGTTGAGCCAATTGTTGTTGAGGAAAGGCCTATGTATTTGGGTCTTGGTTATGGAAAACATGAAGGAGAAAGCTCTAAAGCCAATGATGCACATGAAGGTGTTCCAAGAAGGAATTTAATTTCATCTTCATTACCTCAAGCTCATGAATATTGTGTTCATGAGGAATGCAAAAGTTTTACACCCACTTTGAAAGAAGGTTCTCATAAGCATGCAGCTAATGAGAATGGCGAACAAGAGGATGTTGAAAAATCTAAAGGTATTTAATGCATTGTTCGTATTCCAAAGAGAGGCACTAACTCATCAAATTCAACTCCTCAAGAAGGCGACAAAGGTGAATGTTCAAGGTATAAATCTGATTTTAATAAAGTTTCTTTTGATTATGATAAACATGGAAAATTATCACATAATATTTGGAGAAAGTTTGCATTTTCCTTTTGTGGTTTGGATAACCATAATGTTTCAAGGTGTTGGAAGAAGATAGCCATGCACAAGAAATTTTCAAAGAAAATGAGGCAGAAAGAAAAAGGTCCATTGGATAATGGAAACCATGCTGAAAAAAGGATGCAATTGTTTTGCACTCATTGCCATAAGCAGGGTCATATTGTAGACAAGTGTTGGGATTTGTATCCAACAAGTCATCCACAACATTTGAAGAAGACGAAGAAAGAGAATGGAAAGAATGGAAAAGAAGATTCCATAATTGATGTGGGTCAGGATGATTCGCATGATGATGTGCAGTTGAAAGAGGCACCATTGAAATGGTTTGGTAAGAGATGGTTAGATTTATTATCCAATTAAGGCTTTGCATGTCTTTTGATGTTTGATGCATTCCTTTTCCAATTGAATGCATGTTGCATTTTTAAGCCAAGAAGGTGTTTTGAAAGTGGAGTTATGTTTACTCACTTTATTGCAGCAAAATTTGTTCATTTCAGCTCTTTAAGTACATGTACATATGAATGGGGTTCTTGTACTTATTATTGCACTTGTGAGAGAGTTGAAGAATTGTATACATGCATGAGAGTTTGTGTGTATGAACAATGGAATTTTGATGGTTTCATTGTGCTTGAACATGCATGAGCAATTGACTTGTGTTGGTCGATTGCTTTGTTTAACATGTATGTATTCAAATTGAGAGTGTTGATCATTTTCACATGCATGAGTGATGAGTTGTGTTGGTTGATTGTGCATTACATGCATGTCATATTGACTTTGAAGAGTTGATTTTTTCTACAAATATGAAAAGGAGACATTGAAGAAGTGTTTCATGAAATGTGAAATTCATTTTTTTTTTGAAAAGAATCATCAAATTATTACACATGCTTATGCTTGACTTGAGAGTCAGTCATTTGAAGAGGCATGTTTTTTCAACTTGTGTTTTGTCGATGAGTTTTGACACCAAGATGTAGGAGTACATGGCGATGTTCACATGATGTGAAATTTGTTGCTTTGAAGGAGCAAGAGGATATGTCGTCAAGTTATGTTTCTTGCATGATGTGTTTTTCAGATTGATGGTTGTGTTTGTGACAATATGTCAAAAAAAAAATTGTAGCCATTGATACCATTTTATGTGTTTACGCCAAGAAGAGAAGGAGACGGTGAATGCATTTTTCCAGATGTGGAATTTGGAACCGTGGAGGTAAACTAATGGTCATTTATTTTCCTGTTATTACTGATGTAAGAAACACATTTTAAGATACTTGTTGTCTTAGGATATAATATCAAGTCATTTATAGGGCTGCAAGCATGTTTTTGGAGTTACGAAGAAAAATTGCAAAATTTGGTGAAATTAGGCAAGTTTGTAGCGAGCTCCCAACTTGAAGACAAGTTTTCGCTACAAACTCGTTGTAGGTTTCTTTGAGGAAATATTTATGCAAAAATTTCAGAACAGAGGTGTATTAGAGAAAATTTTTACCTAATTATACCCAAGGAAGACCCTTTAATAGTCATAAAGGTAAAAGGTTATGCAAAAGTTGGATTTTTGAGTTTGCTACGAAATGGGCGCTACGAAATTTCCTATACATGACTATTTTAGCAGTCAAACTCAACTTCAATTTCTGACCAAATGAAAAATAATTTTGGAAATATGAAGGTTTTTTTTCTTCACCACAATGCCATCTACAAAAACCTCTCCCAGTTTTTGCAAAGCCATCAGGGTTTGAAAATTATGCACTCATATTTGAGGCCTATTTTTCATAATTTTCACTAGCCAGATTTGTGTAAAAAAATTAAAATTCGACTTGGCAGAGGTCCAAATCAACATCAACATGACATAATGACACATTAGAAGTCTAGTAAACTTAGAAAATTAGTTGGTTTCATTTGATAAGGGTTATGAAAGGAACTTGTTCAGATATTTAATGAAAGAAGATTCCTTTTGTATTCCGACTCTGCCAAACAAAAATATCCCTAGGAAGTCTCCAAGTGATGTAATCCTATTTGAAATAGGTCTCTTAGGTAGGAATTTGAAGCTAGCAAGGTAGAAAACCATTTGTATGAGACCTAACTCTATAAATGAGGGATTTTTAGAGTTTTAAAGGGTTGGAAGGTCATGAGAAGGCCATTATTTTTTTTTTCTATCAAGCTAATACATAGTTGCAACAGTTGTATTTCAGACTTGAGATTCTTTTTGAGCTTATATGTTTGTGTATTTCTATTTTATATATTGTTATCAGCTTCATATATCATGATTACTTGGAATTCATAGTTTTAAGCTCCAACTTCCTTCATGTACTATGTTTTTGCTAAAATTTTTTATCTTATAAGCTAAATTACCTCAACTTCCATGAATTTCATTTGTTTTTAATTGAATTCCATGTTGACTCCATGCCCAATGGTAGCCCTCACTCATCGTCCACCTACAAAAATAATATGAAAAACGTATAAGAGTTAGCCATCCTCATTATAATCTTGTTTATTTAATATCTTACCTTTTTCTTGAGAAATACCTCTTTGGTTGGAAGGGATAACTTCCAACTCTAAGTGGTTTGAAATAGTTACATCAAATTGAATGTTCAACAACCCAATTAGTACCATTTTGGTGATAACATTTTAGTGCGTCTGTCGGGAGCTTGAAGCTACATTTTCTTGGAATATTATGTTAAATCAAAGCAACTGAACTCTAGAAGGTAGCTGGATATCATAAATATTCAACGTTGTACTTCTACCTTGGTGACTCCATTCTTGAAGAATTCAGAAATTCATGGCTTCATGTTGACTCCATTGCTTAAAGATCGGTAGCTTGAAGAATTTTGAAGATGAGTTCTATTGCAAGAATAAATCCCAGGTATGCTCCTATGGATTAGTCTCACATATATGGTTTTCCAAATCCTATGCCTCGTGTTGATTGGTCAACCCATCTTCCCATGTTCAAATACGAAAAGAAATATGATGACGGTCTGCATTTTTTTAAATTCCACATACATGTATGTAGAATGAGGGTTGATTTTCCTTAATATTGTCTCATGAAGATGTTTATGGCTACCCTAGAAGACAAAGCTAGATTATGGTATGAAGGGTTGAAATCAGGAAGCTTGTGTTCTCTTAAAGATTTCCATAGAATATTTTTTGAACATTATGGGAAGTCTCATCCTTTATCGTCACTGTTTCAAGACTGTTGCAATATTTCAAAAGGTTTCATTCAATGTATTAAAAGTATTGATGATGATTTAGAATGTATGGATGATGAGGAGATATTAGAGGCACTTTATGAATTTTCTTCACAAGATATATATTATGATGATCAAGAAATTTTCCAACAAGCATATGTCTCTTCTTTTCTTGAAGACAAAATAGATCAACAATTTGACAGTCAAGTCATATTACATGATATTTATAAGGATTTTCAGCCTTTTCAATCTATATGTAGTCAAAGGTATGAGCCAAATCATTCAAATTGTTTTTCAGGCCATTACTTTTCTGAAATTTTATGTCAAGAAGAAACTCCTCAAGATCAGGTTGTTGAAAATATATTCATGGAAATTATGAACAGTGAGGTAACATGTGATTAAAGTTCACTATTGGGTAAAAACGAGCTAAATGAAGAGCTGAATATACAAGTTTTACCTATTCTATTTGGGGATCATAAAAATGGCATAGATGATATGCATAAAGTTGTTTGTATAGGAGTTGTTAGTGTTCAGAATCAAGATGACAGACCTCAAGAAAAAATACCAAATATTATATTTGATTTGTTTGATAAGAAAAAGAGTAGTTTTGATACACACGATATGGATGTTATGTTTGAAGATGTTCAAGAATGCATGGATGGTGTTTTTTATTTACACGAAAGGGAAGAAAAATTTATTGTTGACTTTTTATTTGATGATGTTCTTTGAATTGAAGACATAGGACAAAAGAAGCTATAAATTATGAATGAATTCATCTCTCATGGTTTTACTCATAAAGAAAAGGTGATTTTTCATGGTTTCCAAGATTCAATTGTAAGTTTGTTGGATTCAACAATCAAGACAATTTTTTTGTTTCTTATGGAGCATGGATTCAATTTTCATTCCGAGTTGCCAATAGATGATTCGCTTTTGAAGTTGTTCAAGCACAATCAAGAAGCCCAGGTGTTGGATCAACTCTTTGAATGGCTATATTGGAGGTTTCATATTACTTGAATTAAAAGTTTGGTTTTCAATTGTTAGAGTAGGATTGGTATGTACATAAATAAGCTTGTTGGGTAAGCATCTCTTTTAGCATTTATTTTGAATATTGTAGTTGCAAGTTTTGGTTTGTATGGTGTTTTGCTTCAAGAGCATGTCAAGGGATGAATGCAGGCTAAACAATATGAAAAGTGGTAGGAAAATACCTAATGGATAAGGCACTAGAGTTGATGGTTATTTACTGGACCATAGGGGCGTAACATCCCCATTGGAGCCATTTTTATCCATGATAACAATTTGGTTGGTCTTAAGTTAATTAGGTTGAATCACTTAGGGTTGAATAGGGTCTTTTGAATTTTTAAATTTTCAAAAAATGTATATATGTGGGGGTCTTAAAGGTCATAATTAAGGTGATAGGTGTCAATTTCAAATAAAAATCCCAAAAATATCTCATGCATAAGTGAAATTGGTCATTTCATGTAAATTTGGAACTTCTACCCAATTCCGCAACAAATTTAGGGTAAACTGGTTAGAATTCACTATGAACTTGCCTAAATGCCTTGTTTTCCAGCATTATGAAATTTTGGTCTTTATGGGGCATTCAATGCATTAAATGAGGTAGTCAAGTCATCAAATGAGATCAGGAATATCATTGGGCCATTTTTTTAAGGGGGCAACTCAACAGTCAAACTCCATGTGGATGACAACTCATTAAGTCAACAAAGCATACGAACTCATCAATTGGACAACTCACCATCTCAAATTAGGTTTACAAGGTATTAAATCTAGTGTATCAATTGTAAAACACCTTGGCATGTTAGTTTGGTGTAATGGAAATGGTGCAAACAGAGTTGAAGAAAAAAGGTTTAAAGATGATTGTGATGGAAGATGACCATGCTTCTCCATGAAAGATTGTAAGACACACCTTTTTGACTAATTTTTGTATTAGGATATCATATCAAATCATTTACAGGGTTGAAAGCATGTTTTTGGAGTTAGGAAGAAAATTTGCAAAATTTGGTGAAATTAGGCAAGTTCGTGGCGAGCTCCAAGCATGAAGCTGAGTTTTCGCTATGAACTCGTTGTAGGTTTCTTTGAGGCAAAACCTATGCAAAAAATTTAGAATATAGGTGCATTAAATAATGTGTTTACCTAATTATACCCAAGGAATACCCTCCAATAGTCATAAAGGTCAAATGTTATGCTACGAAATGGGATCTATGAAATTTCCTGTACATTATTATTTTAGCAGTCAACTTCAACTTCAATTTTGGACCCAATGAAAAATAATTTTGGAAATTGGAAGGACATTTTTTGTTATCACAAGCCCATCTACAAAAACCTCTCTCAGGTTTTGAAAAGCCATCAGGGTTTGGAAATTATGCACTCATATTTGAGGCCTATTTTCAGAATTTTCACTAGCTAGATTTGTGTGAACAATTTAAAATTTGACTTGGAAGAGGTCCATCTCAGCATCCACATGGCATAATGACGCATCAACGGTCTAATACACTCAGAAAATTAGTTGGTTTCATTTGATAAAGGTTATTAAAGGGAGTTGTTGAGCTATTTAATGAAAGAAGAGTCCTTTTTGTATTCAAACTCTACCAAATAGAAAATATCCCTATGAGGTCTCCAAGTGATGTAATCCTATTTTAAATAGGTCTCTTAGGTAGGAATTTGAAGCTAGCAAGGTGGAAAACCATTTGTATGAGACCTCACTCTATAAATGAGGGATTTTTGGAGTTTGAAAGGGTTGGAAGGTCATCATAAGGCCATTATGTAATTTTTGTTTATCAAGCTAATACATAGTTGCAACAGTTGTCTTTCAGACTTGAGATTATTTTGGAGCTTATATGTTTGTGTATTTATATTTTATATATTATTATCAACTTATTAGTATCATGATTACCTAGAATTCATATTTTTATGCTCCAACTTCCTTCATGTACTATGTTTTTGCCGAAAAAAATTATTTTATAAGCTAAACTTCCTCAGCTTCCATGAATTTCATTTTTTTGTAATTGAATTACATGTTGAATTCATTCCCATTTTTAGCCCTCACTCATTTTTCACCTTCAAAAATCATCTAAAAAACATATAAGAGTTAGTCGTCTTCATTATAAGCTTGTTTATTGAATATCTTAACCTTTTCTTAAGAGAGCCCTCTCTGGTTGGAAGGGCTAACTTCCAACCCTAAGTGGTTTGAAATAGTTACATCATTGAACAACTCAATTAGTCCCAGTTTGGTGATAACATTAATATGAACCTTGATTGTAGAGAAGTCTGAACTATTTCACCATTTGAAAAAATTATACATGTGTGACCAAAGTTCTATGTGTGTAATGCGAAACCACAATTGGGTATATATAGAAGTTTTTCCATAAATGAGCCGACATGAACCCAGTGAAAAATTGTGTCTCTATTATAGAGCTGAAATGTATACTTATGTGAAACCAACTTGTAGGAGACTGATTGAAGCCGACTTGAGTGTTGTCCTTGAAGAAGGTTCACTAAAGATACCAAGGATGATGACCTTGAAGAAGATGACTTGGTGGAAGAGCCTGATCTAAGAGGATAATGGTAGCCACATGCCTATTCCACTTGGGGCCCCACCATTTTTTCTTTCAATTTTTCAGTTTCTTTAATTGTAGCATAGTTTACTATTTTTAGCAGTTTTTCGGGTCCTAAACTTCCAGAGTCATTTTGAGGCTCTAAACGAAATTTTTGGGAAAAACGGGAGCAACATGTAATTTCCTTTGATGTTTCTCACATACAAATTTGTAGTCTTCATATACATCTTTCTATATAAGTATTGTGCACGTCAAACAGAGATCGTATGCCAAAGTTACGCCCCTGGGAAGTTGATGCGCCAATTTACCCAAACGAGGCCCATATTTTTGGCACTTTGTCTCCTAGGGTTAGGTTTTTGGATGTTTAAGGTTTTACATTGTTTATCAATAATAAATAGGCCCTCAAGCCTCATTGTAGCATAGTTCAGAGGCCTATAGCCACAACATCGCTTCTCAGAGATAAGCTTTCAGTGTCGTAGCTAGTTTATATATGTACACTAATTTCAATTCTTTGATATTAATGAAA
Source organism: Pinus albicaulis (assembly GCA_034641835.2). Lineage (NCBI taxonomy): Eukaryota > Viridiplantae > Streptophyta > Pinopsida > Pinales > Pinaceae > Pinus > Pinus albicaulis. The sequence goes on along the minus strand of CM076584.1, from coordinate 1,197,223,839 downwards.
TGAAGTGTTATTTCCACTGTATCTATGCATTTATGGTTATATGTGTATTCTGTTGCATTCCTACATAAATTCGGATCAGTGGTATCAGAGAGGTCTTCTCTTTCTCGATCCTTATTTGCATATCCCCAATGAGGTCAGGTATAAGGAGTTAGGGCTCGATCTGGTTGAACCTTTGCAATATTAGCTTTGCAAACCCTGACGATCGCCCATGGGGGACGAAAATAAATATGAGGGAGTGGGTGATCCTATCAAAATATTGCTCAAGCAGGCCCTAAAAAAATTAAAGGAACATGATGATGGATAAATTTTCCGAGATCCTTCAATGACTGCCCACCGGCGGCGCATCTGCATCCAACAACCACTCTAGAGGTGCAACTCCTTTTAAGGTACAAGTAAAATTTTACATTCCCATATTTGAGGCGCAAATAGATGCAGATGTTGTAGACATATGGTTGAATCTATTATAAGGATATTTCTCGGTTCTTGACTTTTATGACTGGGAGAATATTATTTTTGCACTCCTCAAAACTGCCTCCCATGTCAAGGACTAGTGAGAAACCTATTGTGAGAAAAATGATGAGGGGGAACCTTCTCTATTCTTGTTCGTACCCACTTGGAATTATTTCCAAGATGCCATCAAGGAAAAATATTATCCCGTGGGGAGCTATGAGGAAAAGTACATACAATGGACTACGTTGCAGCAACAAAGGGATCAAGATGTGCATGAGCTGACGAATATGTTCCATGCCCTGCACACAAAGTTGGGTATCAAATATTCAGAGAAACTTTTGGTGTTGAAGAAGTACCGCAGTTGTTTGCATAGATACATTCAGGAGGAAACAGATTTCCTTGACATATCCTCACTTGGTATGGCATACTGGTATGCTGCCAAGATTGAGCATAAATTCAAACAGAAGAAGCGAGACTTTGGATTTGTGAATCAAAAGCAAGGGAAAGGTGCCCCTAAACTGCAGAACAAAGGAAAAATCCAAGGCATGGTGGCCCAAGAAAACCTGCCAAAGCCGCAAGAAAAGGACAACACCACGAATCTGAAGAAGGACACAGGAAAGTGGTGTGAGTTCCATAAGAGCTCCACTCAAAACACAAGTGAGTATTGGGCCAAGCAGTCATTGGTGGTTGAGATGAAAGCTTCCGAATCAGATGAATGTTCTGACTCTAAACTAGAACCTAACAAGGGGAATGACAAATGGAAGCATATCATTGATGCGGAGCGCAACGTCGTTATTGCCACCATGAAGATCCAAAATGAGGAATCAGAAGATCCGGAGGAGGAAGAGCATCTCTTCCACTCCCATATGTGGGTAAAGGGTTCCCTGCTACAGTTCATTATTGATAGTGGGAGCCAAAAGAACCTCATTTCAGTAGAGGTCGTGAAGCAGTTGGGATTTCCGACCAAAATACACCCATAGACGTACACCATTAGGTGGCTTCACCAAGTATGATATCTCCACGTCAGCCAGTAATGTTGCCTTCCCTACAACATCAAGCCCTTCACAGATGAGGTATTATGTGACATTTCTCCTCTTGATGTTTGTGATGTATTATTAGGCCAACCATACTTCTGGAAGCAAAATTTTGTGTATGAGTCCTGACCTCACGCTGTTATTGTTACTTTGGGAAATAATTTGTACAGGATACCATGGGTACCATCACCTATCGTTATCTCTTTGGTTACTGCAAAAAAAAGCAGTAAGCTCATTTAAAAAACCGGGAATTTTTTTTTCCTGATGATCTGCACTCAGGGCAAGAAGAATATTTTTGCCACGATCTCCAAACAGGGCTCCTTCGCACGACAAAAAAAAATGGACAAGGTCATGGAGGAATACAGGGACATCTTCACCTCACCTGTAGGGGTGCTTCTACACTGTGAGGTCAAGCACCCCATCAATATGACCCCAAGTGTGCCGCTGCCTAATGGACCGATCCATCGACGCTTTTCTCTCGAGAACGTGAAATCAAGAGGCAGATTCATGACCTGCTACAGAAAGGCCACATCTGGTCAATTTCATCTCTTTGTGGGAGCCCGATCATGTTGGTACAAAAGAAGGATGAGACTTGGAGACTTTGTATTGACTATCGAGTGCAGAACAAGATCATTGTCTGAAATATGTACCTGATCCCATGGATTGATGACCTTCTCGATAAAATCAAAGGGACGAAATATTTCAGTAAGATCAACTGGAAGTTTGGGTATCACCAGGTACCAATCAACCCTCTGATGTGTGGAAGACTTCCTTCAAAGCCAAGGAGGGCCTTTTCGAATGGCTCGTCATGCCTTTCGGGTTGACAAATGCTCTTGCAACCTTCATGAGGCTTATGGATGGCAACTTGTGGCCATTCACCAACTCATTTGTAGTAGTGTACTTGGATGACATCTTGATCTTCAGTAAGACTTGGGAAGAGCACCTCCACAACATTTGACAGGTCCTCCAAACACTGTGACAACACAAGTTGTGTGCCAATTTAGAGAAGTGCACTTTTTGCATGACCCGGGTTCAGTATCTGGGATACATTATTCACGAGCAGGGGGTGCATTTGGATCCAACCAAGATCCAAGTAATTCAGGATTGGCCAGCCCCAACCACTATAACAGAGCTTTGAAACTTTCTGGGTCTTGCTAATTTCTATTACAAGTTCATTTTTGGATTCTCTCATATCAATTGGCCCTTGAGTCAAGTCACCAATGGAGGGGCGGAAACAAATTTATTTTGGTCGGAATCTCAATAGAAGGCGTTCGTATAATTGAACCATCGCCTCTGCTCTGCCCTAGTGCTCACATTACTGGACTTAAAACAAACATTTGAGATCAAGACATATGCCTCTGACTATGCTATTGGGGCAGTTCTTACTCAACAGGGGCATCCAATGGCATATCACATTGACACACTGTCCTTCACAATTCACAAGTATCCCACTTATGACAAAAAAATGTATTCCATTGTGTAGGCTTGTTGACAATGGAAGCATTACATGTTGGGGAAGGAAACAATCATCCACATAGACCACCAACTCCTGCAATTCATACAGACACAAGGGAAGTTACAGAACGATCACCATCAGAGTGGTCCACATATCTGAAACATTTTCATTTTAACATCAATTACGAGAAGGGAAACAATAATAATGTTACAGACTGCCTTAGACGACCACTGATCGTTGCGCTAACCACCTTTCTCAACACTTGCGGGCACGAGACTTCTGATTGACCATTTCTCTACAAGAGCGATCCCAAATTTGACCACACATACAAGACACTCTTGGAGGGTACGCAAGTTCTAAATTTTCACCTCCAGGATGCACTACTATGTCACCTGGGACACCTTTGTGTTCCTTCAAGTGAGTATGCCAAGATGATTTTGGAAGCACACTATAGTCGGGTCGCTGGGCATTTTGGGGTCGAGAAAATAGTGGTAGTACTGCAAAAGTATTTCTATTAGCCGAACCTTCGACAAGATGTCGGGAAGTACATTAGATCCTGCACTGCTTACGCCATTGCCAAATCGACCATCAAGAAAAAAGGCCTCTATAATCTGCTACCTACCCCTAGTCGACCTTGAAAATCCATCTCCATGGATTGCATGCTAAGCCTTCCTTCTACTAATCATGGAAATGATTGTATTTTCATGGTCGTCGATAGATTCTTGAAGATGGCCATTATGGCAGCCTGCAAGAAGAATATCAGAGCAGAAGCCATTTCTAAACTCTTCTTTGAACAAGTGTGGGTGCACTTTGGGATCCCATAGTCTATCATCTCAGATTGGGACAATGGGTTCCTCAACAAATTTTGGTCCAGCCTCTGGTCAATGCTGGAAACCAAGCTCACCAAGTCCACAAATTTCCATCCCCAAACAGATTACCAGACAGAGGTCGCTAACAGGATGATTGTACACATTTTGTGCATGTACAATTAAAAGCATCCACACACATGGGATGAGAGCCTTCCTTATGTAAAACACAATTATAATTGGGCTCTCCACAGCTCAACTAGTCACAGACCCTTTCAGGTGGGCTTGGGAATCCAGCCACTATGTCCCATTGATGTAGCCATGCCATTTGCGGCTACTCAGGCCAATTCGTCTCATGTCTAGTCTGGAGTTGACAAAGCAAAAAAAAATATTGAGCACATTCAACACATCTGCCAATAGGTTCATGAAATATTGGATAGAGCCAATGCTAAGTACAAGGAATGACATGATTAACATCTGGTGCCACACAACTTCCACGTGGGCGACAAAGTGTGGCTACATTTGTAGAAGGAGCACCTTGTTGGACCCCACCACAAGATTAACCCTCTCTGATATGGTCCATACACCATCATCAAGGCTTTAGGGTCCAATTCCTTCGAGCTCAGTATTCCACCACTCCTTTTTCTACACCTATTGTTCAATGTGGACTGCCTTCAGCCCTACTTCCCACCTCTACTAGACACCTCTGGCATTGCATAACAACTCACATCAACAGAGTTAAACCCAAACTGCATGGAACATGCCACCATGGATCGTATCATGGACATGCAAATCAAGAACACTCTCCAGCAGAAGATCCAACTGTATCGGGTTGTCAAAGCTGGTCAACTCCTGTACCAAGGCAAGTGGTTCACCAGGGACCAAGTTCAACAAAAGTTTCCTCATCTCATGGAGGAACTCAATGCAATGGGGACCATTAATTCCTAAGGGGGAAGGAATGATCCAGGTGGCTAATGGTGGCCACCCACCTATTCCACTTGGGGCCCCACCAATGTTTCTTTCAATTTTTCAATTTCCTTAATTGTAGCACAATTTACTAGTTTTAGCAGTTTTTTGGGTCCTGAACTTCTAGAGCCATTTTGAGGCCCTAATATGACGTTTTTTGGGGAAAACCGAGAGAAAAATGGAATTTCCTTTGATGTTTTTCACATCAAAATTTTTATTCCTTAGATATATATTTCTAACAAGGTATTGTGCACATAAAACAAAGATCGTATGCCAAAGTTATGTCCCCGGGAAGTTGATTCACCAATTTACCCAAACGGGGCCTATAGTTTTGGCGCTTCATCTCCTAGGGTTAGGTTTTTGGATGTTTAGGGTTTTCCATTGTTTCTAAATAATAAATAGGCCCTCAAGTCTCATTGTAACAAAGTTCAGAGGCCTGTATCCACCACATCTCTTCTCATAGATAAGTTACTAGCACCCTAGCTATTTTATTTCCATTTTGTCTATAAATAAATTTCAGTTATGTGATATTAATGAAATGAAGTGTTATTTTCAATGTATCTTTGAACTTATCGTTATATGTATATTATCTTGCGTTCCTTCATAAATTAGGATTAGATCCTTTTGACAGACCTAATATTACATGATTTAAAATCCCAATATGGATCAATTTAAATCTGTAATGACTAACCTAGAAGTCCACAACTGGGACCTTAAACTACAATATGACCCAAGCATGAAACCCATGCTTTAATAAGTCATTTAATAATGATAATAAATTATTTTTACAAATACATTAATATTGAAGACCAAACGTAGCTACATTCTTCAACAAAACATCTCCAAAAGTGAGAGTCTGTTAATGACCATGTGCAGTGACTATTGACATGGGTTAAATATTGCACAGGAAGCATCATAGTGGAATGTGTTAGGCCTAATCAAGCCTGCATAAAAGAATTCACTCATGAACTTGTTGCAGATTGGGCATGTGTGATAAAGTGACTTCAACACTTACAATCTAAGAAGGGAGCTCAAAGACTTAACAAAGCATCATCGACCAAGAAGTAACTATGAAATGACCGATTGCAACGTCCACGGTAGGCTCTGAAATTGAAGAGTAGGAAAAATTTTGGAGGGTCTTTGTCGTAGCGACAAAATGTTTGTTAAACCCATTCTACAACATTTGAAAACTCAGTTGAGTATCTTTATCATTCTATGGTTATCATATGAATCTTTTTAATGAATTATTTGATTGTGTTTCATAAATTAAAAAAGGTTAAAATCATGTTTCTTTTTCTTACCGATGTTGCAAAAAATGACAGTAGTATAAACACATATTTCCTTGTAATTTATTTATCTTGTTCGTTTATGCATATTGATATTTTTTGTTTTGAAATTACTGATTTCTAACAAAATAAAGGTGATCCATGTGTTGTATGAATATGAAATCTTTCAATGAATTGTGAGAGTTTAGACCACGATAAACACATTATCAATTTAGTAAAGATTAATATGCCTTTTGATTATAATATTTATTGTGTTCAATACAATATTTCATCTCTTAATGGTTGAACGATTTCAATCCCTTAAGTGGTGACAGATTCATTTTTAAAAAGAATAATTATAGCCATCTACTTTGATTTTACAACATAATATTAGATAACAAGTTAGATATTTGTGTTTATGCATTAATTCTTGATGTCATATGGGGAAGACAAATTCAGATTCCTTATATTTTTTTAGAAGATAGGTAAATTTATCGTTGTAGTTTTTATATATTTTATGAAATATTGCATTAAGAGTTAAATATATTTAAACCATAATTTTATTTATAGTTTAAATAAGTTATTAGTTTTCAATACATAACATTGTTTAAATAGAATATAAAGCATTGATTTTCCAATTACGTAAGTTTTTGGTTATTTTTCTTTTTGCATATGTGTATAATTTATGTATAATATTGTCTTAGAATTTTACACTATAGTATCATTAACCATTTATGTTAACCTATAATATAAAACATTAAATCTATGTACATGTATTATATAACTTTAGGATAACATTAATATTTTCCCCTCTCTCTTTCCTTCGCAGGAGGAAAAGAATCATAGGCTAATAGAGCCTTTAAACCCATCATGAGTGGCTATTTAAATGGATTAGGTTGTGTGAAGAAATTAGGTTTGGGCCACATGCCCTTTTTGACATATGCTCCAAAAGGCTCGTAAACAGGTTGAAGGATTTTTAATTCACCAAGGAGACCTTCATTGTTTGTGGAATATAAAAGGATAAAGGAAATAAATGGGAGGAAGGAATATCAATATCTTGTGGGAGATCTAAGTCTACTGGAAATCTCAAGGAAATATGTTGGAGTTATGGAAAGGTAGAGCATTTTAGAAGAGACTGAAAGGAAGAGAAAAAAGGAGAAAAGAAGCAAAAGAGCGAGTTTGATGATGAAGTCTAAAAAATATCTTATAAAGATGGTGAAGATGTTTTTGTTGTAGTCTTTGTTGTGAAACCAGCTCCAAAAATAGAAGAAATGAGATATCAACGCCTTAGAAATAATCCACTTCAAGGGGGAAACCTCCAATACATTACATGAATGAACAATTCTTGGATGATACAATTTACAAAACCTCCTTTCTATATATAGGAGTCCATGGGGCCATAATGTAATCCTAGTGGGCCATAATGTAATCCTAGCCGACCTAACAATAATAATTTAAGGGCACAATAATAACAAAATGGGGTTACAAGGGTACAATAATAACAATAAGGGGGTTACACTAATAACAATAAGGGACTATACTAGTAATATAGGGACCTAACATGCCCCTCTCCTTCAAAAAAGTGTTGTCCTCAATGCTTGAGTAGCTCTGGGTGCTTCTGTATAAAATTCTCATCCTCCCATGTAGAATCTTCAGTGGGTAAGTTCTTCCACTTGATGAGATACTCTGAAATTGATCGATTCTGTAGCTGTCGAGTTCTTGTTTCTGTGACCGCTTCAGGTTCCAATATGATTTTTCCTTCCTCATCAAATTCTGGCAATATTGTTTGAACTGGAAGATTTTCACCTATAACCTTCTTTAAGCATGAAACATGGAAAATTGGATGCACTCATGAAGAAGCAGGAAGCTCCAATTTGTATGCCATAGTACCAATATTTTGCGACACCTTGTAAGGACCATAGTACTTTGGTGATAATTTATTATCCTTCTTAGCTTGCTTGAGGGACATTTGTTTGTATGGTTGTAGCCGTAAAAATACCCAATCTCCTACATCAAAACTTCTCTCGCTGCGATGTTGATCTGCCTGTTGTTTCATTCGATTTTGTGCCAAATTCGGGTTATCCTTTAAGAGTTGGAGAACTTCTTGCTGATGCTCGATGTGATCTTCCACTGCTTGAACCTTCAAATTTTCCCTTAAAGATGATGTGATCGATGGTGGATGATATCCATAAAGTGCCATAAATGGGGTCATTTTTGCTGCGGTATGGAAGGAAGTGTTATACCACCATTCAGCGAGAGGTAACCACTTGACCCATTGTGTTTGTTTATCAGATACAAAACAACGAAGATATCCTTCCAAACATTTATTTACTATCTCAGTTTTACCATCAGATTGAGTATGATAAGATGAGCTATGAGCTAATTGAGTACCCAAACAAGAAAATAACTCTGTCCAAAAATTTCCAGTAAAAATGGGATCTCTGTCGCTCACAATAACCCTTGGGCTTCCATGTAGCTTTTGAATTCTTTCCATAAATGTAGTAGCAACTGTACTTGCTTTAAATGGATGAGGTAATGCACAAAAGTGTGCATACTTGGTAAGTCTATCAACTACCACCATGATGACACTCTTTCCTTCGGACTTAGGTAAACCTGTGATAAAATCCATTGAAATCTCCTCCCAACATTGACTTGGAATGGATAAAGGTTGTAGAAGTCCTAGGGTCTTAATTGTCTCAACTTTATTCTGCTGGCAAACCAAACATTCCGCCACAAACTTTTGAATATCAGATTTAAGGCCATCCCAAAAAAAATTCTTTCTTCACCCTGTGGTAAGTTTTTAAAAATCCTGAGTGTCCTCCTAAAGGAGAAGTGTGCAATTCCAAAAGAATCTTTTGTTTTAGTTGGGAATTCTTACAAAGATATAAGCGATCTTTGTACCATAAGGAATCATTTTTCCAACTAAATGTATCATATGTATTAGGATCTTGCTGCAAATTTTGAATGAGTGTCCATACATCTTTGTCCTTCTTCCATTCATCTCTTGCTTCAGTTATCCAATCTGGTTGGATAATATAAATGGCACAAAGCAATGCTTCCACCTCTTCATTCTTTCTTGACAGTGCATCTGTAGCAACATTAAGCTTTCCTTTTTTGTAGATTATTTCAAAGTCATAACCCAACATCTTTGTGACCCATTTTTGCTGCTCTTCTGAAGATATTATTTGTTCCAAAAAGTGTTTAAGACTATCATGATCAGTTTTTACCTTGAAGTGTCTTCCCATTAGGTAAGTTCGCCATTTCTTTAGTGCATGCAGTATTGCTAACATTTCCTTCTCATAAATAGGTTTTTGTAAATACTTTCCCTTGATTGGACGACTTTCAAAAGCAATGGGTCTTCCTTCCTGCATTAAAACTGCACCAATTCCATTTCCTGAGGCATCACATTCAACAATAAAGGTTTTTGTGAAGTCTGGCGTAGCTAAGACCGGTGCTAGGCACATTGCCTCTTTAAGATGTTCAAAGGCCTTAGTTGCTTCAGGAGTCCATGAAAATGCATCTTTCTTCAATAATGTTGTTAGAGGTGCTGCTATTCTCCCATAATTCTTAAAAAACTTGCAATAATACCCTGTTAACCTGAGAAATCCTTGCAACTGCTTTATGGTTGTGGGGACTTTCCATTCCTTAATGGCTTTAATTTTGTTAGGGTCTACCTTAACACCCTCATGAGATACAATATGACCCAGATATTCCACCTCTTGCACTCCAAAGAAACATTTGGATGTTTTTGCATGTAATTGTTTCTCTTGCAATAGTTTTAGCACCCTGTCAACATGTTGAACATGATACTTCCAAGACCTGTTGTAGATTAGTATATCATCAAAAAATACTAGCACAAATTTTCTAAGGAAGGGTTTGAAAATGGAATTCATCAACCCTTGAAATGTAGAAGGTGCATTGGTAAGGCCAAAAGGCGTGACAAAAAATTCATAATGACCCTCATGAGTTCGAAATGTTGTTTTTGGAATATCTTCAGTCTTCATTCTAATTTGATGATATCCTGAACGAAGATCCAACTTGGTAAAATAAATTGCTCCATGTAATTCATCCAATAATTCATCGATCACAGGAATGGGAAATTTATCTTTAATGGTGAGCTTATTGAGCTCCCTATAATCCGGACACATTCGCCATGATCCATCCTTCTTGTGTACCAATACTACGGGAGCAGAGAAAGAACTTTGACTAGGTTGAATTATACCCGCCTCTAACATTTCTGCAATCATACGTTCAATTTCTCTCTTTTGGACGTAAGGATATCTATAAGGCCTGATGTTTGGAGGAACACTTCCTGGAATCAAATGAATAGCATGATCATGATCACAAATAGGTGGGAGTCCTTTAGGAGTTTCAAACACCTTGGAATGATTGTCCAAGACTTGTTGGAGATCTGCAGAAATAGATGATTTTGATGTTGGAGCTTCTAGTGAGCATAATTGTGCAATTACGCCTCGCTGTTCTTTCTTTAGAAGCTTTGTCATGACATTAGAGCTTATTATCCTTCCTGGCTTCCCTACAATACCCCGTAATTCGACTTCCTTTCCTTCTGAAAAAAATTTCAAGAAAAGTTCTTGAAAATTAAAAGCTACCGTCCCCAAAGACTGTAACCATTGTACTCCTAGTACAACATCAGCACATCCCATAGGAATGGAAAGCATTGGACTAGTCAATACATATTCACCCATGGTTAGCTTGATATTATGGCATTTTCCAGAGAAATTTATAGTTCCTCCATTTGCAACCATCACTTGACATTATGGTGTTGGGTATAGGAAACAATTTAATTCCTTGGCTACCTTATAATGAATAAAATTATGGGTGCTACCTGAATCAATCAACACTATTACCCTTTTATTCTTGATATGTCCTTCTATCTTGAGAGTTTGAGGAGTGGTGATTCCTGCCAGTGCATTACATGATATCGTCGGTTTCATTTCTTCCTCTTCTAGGGCTGGTTCCTGGTGTATACCCTCTTCTTGTTCATTTTCTTCTTCCTCTTCACAATCTATGTAAAATAATTCCTTCTCAGCACACTTATGACCTTTAGTGTCTTTTCTATCACAACTGTAGCAAATTTATTTTGCTCTTTTTTCTTCCAATTGTTGTGGTGTCAACCTTGTAGGTTGTGGAAATCTAGGCGTAACAACACTTCCTTCTTTATAGAATTGAGTGTTAGGCTTCCTTGTCACCATTATTTTACATTCAAATTTTCTTTCCAACCTGAATGCCTTCTACAATGAATCAGGTTCCAAAACGCGAACTTCATGTTGGATGTTATCCTTTAAAGTGCCTATGAAGAGATCAATCCTGTGTTCCTCTGGAATATCAGTTACCCTTATATTCAATTTTTGGAAGTCCTCAATGTGCTGCCCCACTAAACCCTTTTGTTTGAGATTTATCGATTGGCTAAAGAAGGTGTTGCTCTTTGTATCCTCATAATGTGCTATCATTTCCTCCGTAAAAATTGACCAAGTGACAATTTTTTTACGGGAGCAAAGCCATTGATACCACACAAATGTATTTTGTTCTAAATGTAAAGTTGCAATGCGTACCTTTTGTGTGTTTTGCACGTTATGGAGATCAAAATATTGCTCCATCTGTAGTATCCATGTTACAGGATCCTTTCCATCAAACTTCCTCATATCCATTTTTTGGAATATGGTGGTTCTTCCTGCCAACATTAGAGTTTATGAAATCACAATTAACATTTATTTTGTTCTCATCATGAGGTTCTTCTACTATATTTCCACCATTAGGAATCATTTCTTGTTTTAAGCTTGTCATCAAGCCTTCCATGTATGCTTTTAGATCATTCTTCATGTTTTCCGTGTTGTCTTTCATGTCATCCATCTTAGCTTCCATGCCCACTTCCATGCCATCCATCTTAGCTTCCAAACCATTCATCTTAGCTTCCATGCCTTTATTCAAACCATCCATCTTAGTTTCCACGCCTTTCTTCAAAACTTCCATTTCATTTTTTGTTGTTCTTCGCGAGAGTGAAATTTGTTGCACTTGCTCTTGTAATTTTGATATGTCATGTTGCCATTCTTCGTCTTCATGAGTCATAGTAGAGCCTTATAAAGGCTTAATGGGCGTTGAATTATTTTTAGGGGCTATTTTAGAATTCAATACTAATATATATTCTACAATATGTCCTTGGAATCAATTCAACTTGATTATTCAAACACGACTTATGCAATTCGGAAAAAAAATACACAACTTTTACTTGATTTTGAGGAGCTCGATGTTGAAATTGAATTATCTATATAATTGGGAATCTTCAATATCTGAAATTCAGCCCTGTAGTAGCCCTCTGAAGCTTATTTCAAATGCCACAGGTCTGATCTGATTTGGATTCTTCAAGACAAAGTTATTTCCAATCTCCCACAATGACCTAATTATGGACTGGTTCCGTAGAGTGAAATTGTACGACTTTCCACGTGTCACTGTTTCATCCTTAGCCTTAAAATTGATAGCCAAGAAACTACAGTCCGTGTAATTGTGACCAATTTTTACGACACTCCAATTCGATGCTTAGAGAGAGAGTTATTGAACTTTTCCCATGATAACCTCTTTGAGATGAAATTCGGGAGCCTGAAAAAGCACCACCTTCCACAGATCATATCTCAAAAAATATTAAGAATCAAGATCTGAAATTTTTTGACGAGTTTCCTCAGGATTTCAGCTTTGCACTCTAAAAATTTCAGATTCTGAACCTTTGTAGAAAACAAGTTATAGCGAAAATTCCACAATGACCTTTTTAGGAGCCTGAAAAAAGACCTAACATCCACAGATCATATGTTCGAAAATATTGCGAACCAAGCTCTGAAATTTTTAGAATATCTTCCTCAGGATGTCAGATTCACACCCTAAAAATTTCAGCTTCTGAAACTTCGTAGAAAAGAAGTTATAGCGAAAATTCCACGATGACCTGTTTGGAGCAGCGAAACCCTAGAATCCAAAGCTCTGATACCAAATGTTGTGAAACCAGCTCCAAAAATAGAAGAAATGAGATATCAACGCCTTAGAAATAAGCCAATTTGAGGGGGAAACCTCCAATACATTACATGAATGAAAAATTCTTGGATGATACAATTTACAAAACCTCCTTTCTATATATAAGAGTCAATGGGGCCATAATGTAATGTTACACTAACAACAATAAGGGGCTATACTAGTAATATAGGGACCTAACAGTCTTGGTGACATGCATGTCAGTGTGTGGTTGAGGCTTTGGAGCTTCCTTCTACATGGCCTCCCATCAGGAGTGATTTTTAGCATGTGAGAAATATGATGGTTGGCATGTATACCTTGACGATAATTCTCATCTCAACATAGTTGTGGTAGAGTCTTGATTAGATTCCTTTATGGAAAATTGAAGGGGATCAATGGATTTATGTGCATAATAGGTTTGACATGGACCCTAATATTATTAAGCACTCTTTATGATGCAGGTGTATAGGTCTCTTTCTCTAATGGAGGGTGTAAGATAGTATAAGGATCTATGGTGATATGTTTCAACTTGATGAATACCTCATTTAACAAAATAGTTATTCAATTTTTATAGGAAATATATTCTGATGAGGAGAGGTCTGGTTTCCTAGGCTATCTCACAATAACCCATGACAAAAATCTCATAATCGCAACTCTATTTCCTTATCCCAATTCTAGAAACTCATAAATTAATTTAAAATATGAAATCCAATAAGAATGTGAATTTTTTTTTGATAAGCTCTATGAGAGATCATTCTCTCCCCTTCTAATCATTTTTCATACCTGGCCCAACTCACATGGGGCTCAGTTATCAAATGACACACCAAGTATGCCAAAAAGGCTTCAAAAACCCGAACTAATAGTCCTGGAAAAATGTTTGTTGTAGGCACTGCGAAATAATTTCACAACGAAATAAAAATCCTGTAGGCATTGCAAAATATTTTTGCATGTGGTGCCCCCAAAAAATAGTATTTTCAAATTTATGGGAGGTGAAATGACTTTCCCTCGTTCAAATCGACTTCCCAATCACATCTACACAGCCTTAAATTGTTTCTTAACAGAACCATTGAATTATTATGCCCTTCTTTACCGATATTGCAAATAAAACACATTTTTTCCATCAAAATTGGTCATAAAAAAATGTTTGACAATGTTCACACAATAGGGTTATCTGGTTCTTTGTAACAATTATCTATTGTTGTAAATACTACGCCTTCACAATCCGAGAATATAGAGAAAATTCCCCCATGGGTTTGGGAAGTAAAATACAAAAGGGTCATTATCAATCACACCATAGTTAGGCCACCACGTGCATAATTCTAATGTAAATCGATTCATAAACTATAATATATAGGATGGTTTGCTTAACACTCAAGCGCACCACACATTCCTCTATGAGATTTACTATATGAATCCCAAAAACGAAACTGGTCAATATCACCATAAAACTTACCCAATCGAAATAGCCAAAGAGGCATTAATGTAGGGTACTTTGTTTTACTCTAATAGTACTTAACTTACACATGGTCGCCTGCCAAGACACAACAAATGCTCCATCATGGCTTTGGAAACAACTACAAAAAAATACCAATGCATGGATAACACACCCAAAAATTAAATTCATAACGTGTTAGATCTTAATATTGATCTTTTCAATGGATTACAGGGTCTCAAAAACTATATACTAGCGACATATGGCATCTACACCACCTATATTGCAGAGCAATATACTAGAAATGAAAACCTACATCAATATTCATACCAACAACATCATATTCTAAACACATCAGCCACAAATAAACAACAGTATGGGGTTACAACTTCATACGCACAGGGGTATATATTTTAGTTCCAAATTTCATCTAAGCCAAAGAAATAGCTCGACATTAAGGATTTCAACCATGAAACATTTAGATGCTTACAATAAATTGACTCAAAAATTGTAACCCTCAACAAATTGGATTAACATTATATAGACAAAGAAAAAAATAGGTACATAGGAATTAAATAAGCTTCTCATTAATCACATTCAACATACATTAAACTAGCCCGATATACAATTTGGGCATGTGCATCCATGGCCTCTTGACTTTTGCCTCTTCTCCTAGCACTATAGCTTCTCCTCTCTTCTTCTACTGCATTTATCCACTGTTGCACACACTACTCTTCTCAAACACTCATGGGATAACGAAGAGTCAAAAGTGATGATTCATTTCCCCTTCTCACAAAATAAGGGAAACTGAAATCATATTTACAATAGGAAATATTTCCTCCAACAAAACTCACATATTAATGCAAATATCTACAAAACATTTAAAATCTCTTGCAACATCATCATGTGACCATCCCATCACATTGGCAAGCTTCGGTCCAGTCTTCATCGAAATTTTCTCTCCATCTATGCACCCAAATCATACTCTCAAGTATGAAAATATATGACCTCCTGGTCATATGCATTTGGTATTCTCAAAGAAATTCAACTCATGAGCTACAACATGCCTCTACAATAACAAGTCTCCACCTTTCTACATGATACCTCACCAAAATTTCTCCTAACTTTGGGCTTTCACATACATCTTCTTGGTTCTCTTCTCTAGAACCCTTCGAGCACTCCTTGATCTAGGCTACTAAAAAAATCCTCACCTTCCTCTATTTTCACATGCACAGTGAAACTTAAAAATCTTACCAAATATTAAACCAACTTGTAACTTATTCTACTGCTTTCGTTGTGAACTTTGACCTTTTCTTATTTCCAAATTGTTCAATATTGCAAAAAATTCCTCAAAATCATAGGTTGTCTCTTCATCTAACTAATTAGACCTTCCTTCTTTAATTTTATCAATTTCATCTTCTAATTCATTCCCTGGTTTAAATTTGTTGTCTCTGGGTTTCTCATCAAATATTCATCTGCTTCATTACATGTGTTCATCACCCTTAGGTCGTTCTTCCATGGATGCAACTCAACTCCTTGAGATTTTCCTCCAACTAATATTTTTATCTTTGTCTCATATTCAACTGCAATAAATTCCTTTTCACTCCCATCCATAGGGGTCATCTATAACCCTTAATATGAATCTGGGTAGCCACAAATTTCCCCTTTACACAAGCCACTACAACAAGTTGATTTCATCAACTTGTTTGTAAATACCATACTAAGCTCTTCTATGCATAGTCTTCTCTCAGTATTTCTATTGAATCCTTCCTCTGGAATCTTCATTTGTGCACTCTCTTCTCTTTTGGCTTCTACATGCAATTTACTCACCTTCTTCCTTGATAAATTTCTTGTTATTCCTCAACTTATACTACACGGTTCCTTTCCATCATCCTCAACTGCAAACATTCATCACTTCTTGTTTAGTATTAAAAAAAATACTACTGCAAAATTATTAATATTGTTGTCATCCCTTCATTGTTGCAGACCTTGTTCAACACCATTCTTCCTACTCATAAATCTAGTCACCTTGACTTTATTTTAGAAACTGTTTCACATGATTGAGTTCTTCTCTTAATTCAACCATATCCTTCTCAAATTCTTCATCGCTCATTATTTAGATTCCATATTCTTTTGCATTTATCTTCTTCTACTTGTTACTTTCCTTTAAACCCATGTTATGATTAATAATAGTCATCTTCATCTCTTCCTCTTTTGAACTTTCCTCGTCTGCTAGTGAGTTGAAACATGCCCTTCTTTTCCTTGTAACAAGTTTGTTTCTTTTCACTCAATACCAAGTCATCCTCTCGGTATAATCTCCTCTCTAGGTTATCTGCAATAGAACCTATTATTGAACATTCTTTCTCCTCTACTTTCAAGTTTTCGGTTGCTGCATATTCAATCTCCCACTCTTCTTATTTTTGCAGTTGGGTTCTGTCACCATTTCTTCATCCAAGTGCTTTTTATTCTCCTTATCCTTTGACATAGCTTACTTTCTATGGAAGCTACTGAAAAAAAATTATTTTAATGAAAAAATTATAATAAACATCATATTCAATTTTATAAGATTGATAACAAGATCACATCCTCCACTACTTTCTGAACCAATTCCTCTCAAACCAGTGCACGTGTTCTTACTAAAGAGTATATAAACTCTTCACTCCCCTGAAATCACCTCACTTACTGTTTTAAGGTTCCTTTTCTCTTTGCAAGTTTTTAAATTCAAAATTGCCACTGTTAGTTGTGAAGTTACGCCCTTCATCTGTCTTCCAAAGCTACTTCCTCTTTTCAAATAAAAATGTTTAAAATTCCATTTCCTCTTGAACAAACACTATGTTATGTTCTGTCATGTTTGTCCAAATCTGCTTCTAATAACCTGCATAAATTTACCTCAAGATACGTTAAAGTATCCTCTCAAGCCTATCAATATTATTCCAAAGTATGTTCTCAAAATAATCCTTAACCTGTCAATTTAAATTTTGATGAAGTGATTTGTTTTCTCACAATTCTATTCAAATACATTCACAACAACCCATTCAAAAGGTCTTCATACATGATCAACATATGAACTTTAATTCCAATATTCTCAATGGACACTTCATACATTTTAGCTAATATTCTTTCCAACCTTGAGATCAGTCAGGCTCTAATCTATTTGAATCTTTAAATAGGCTTTATAACAATGTGGTTTTTCGTTGTTCGCACTATAATTTTATGAGAGATACCATAAAAATCCTTTGACCATTCTTCCAAAATAAAAGCTGGTTCACCTCACAAGTTATTTCCTAATTTTTTTTATGTACTAGCTCTAATACCACTTTATGAGGACAGGTCGGGTTTCCCGGTTGTCTCACAGTAACCCGATACAAAACTCCCACAAGCACAACTCTATTTATTTTTCTTAATTCTAGAAATTCAGAAATTAATTTAAATTATGCAATCCAATAAGAATGTAAATTTTTTTTTTATAAGCTCCATCAGAGATTCTTATATCCCCTTCTAATCCTTGTTCTTACCGCACCCAAATCACATGGGGTTCACTTATCAAATGATACATCGATCAGTACAACCGGGCTTCAAAAATCCAAACTCACAGTCATGGAAAAATGCTTGATGTAAGCACTGCGAAATATTTTCGTAGCACCCCAAAAAAAATGTCTTTTTGGATTCCAGGGGGGTGAAATGATTAACCCTTGTTCCAATAAAATTCCCAATCACATCTACACGGACTTAACTTTCTTCTGAACTCAACCATCGAATTATTATTCATGTATTCACCGGGATTTCAAATCAAACACATTTTCCCATCAAAATAAGTCACAAAAAAGGTTTGACAACATTCACATGAAAAGGTTCTTTAGTTATTTGTAACAATGCTCTATTTATTGTAAATATTATTCCTTCGCACTCCAAGAATATAGAGAACATTCCGCCACGGGTTTGGGAACCAAAATACAAAAGGGTCATTAACATCCATACCACGATTGGGCCACCTTGTGCATACTTGTAATGTAAATTGACTAATAAAATATAAGCTACATGATGGTTTTCTTAACACTTGATCACACCATACATTCCTCTACGCACTTTACTATAGGAATCCCATAAAGGAAAATTATTAATCTCACCATACAACTTCACCAATCGAAATAGTCAAAGAGGAATTAATGCATGGCACTCTATTTTACTCTAACAACACTCAACTTACACACATTTGCCTACTAGAACACAAAAAATACTCCATCACGGGTTTGGAAATAGCTATGAAAAAATACCAATGCATGGCTAATGTACCCAATAGTTAAATTCATAGGATGTCATCTCTTAATTTCAATCATTTCAACATATTGCAGGGTCTCAAAGACTGTAAACCAACAACAGATCACATCTAAAACACCTATATGGAAGTGTGATATACTATCAGTGAAAACACACACCAATATTCAGACCGACAACATCATATTCTAACCATATTTTCCACAACTACGCAATAGTATGGGGTTACAACTTCTTACGCACAGGGGTATATATTTTTAGCTCCAAATTTTATCTAAGACAAAGCATCAATTCGACATAAAGGCTTGCAGCCATAAAACATTCAGATTCTTACTATAAATTGAATTAGCAAGTGCGGCCCTCAAAAAATATGATTAACATTATACATACAGAGAAATAAATAGGTACAAATGTGTTAAACAAGTTTCTCATTAATCACATTCAACATACAATAAACTATTTAGATATATAATGTGGGCATGTGCAGCCTGTTGTCACTCCTAGAGACAGCCTAGAGTTGTGATAGACCAATGCCTAGGACATCTTAGCATAGCAAGGAGCATATAATATAATGTATGAAGTTTACAACTTCAGCTCACATGCTATCTCCTGTAAACAGGGAAATAAAATAGAATGGGACCAAACTCTCAGAAACTGACACAGGAAAAGAGATACTACAGAGGCAAGATGTAGAACTCTAATACAAAAGCAACAGACAATTCAGAGACAATTTACTGCAAAGCGGGCCGATTCATAAATACTTCACAGACATAAATTATCAGAAGGTGTATGTAGTGAAAGAAATATTGAGAAGATATTAGTTAACATTGAGCTGATACCCAGATATACAATACCACCATGCATGGGCTTACCAATATAAGAATCCATACATGATAATAGCATTTTAAAAGCACCCTCCCAAAGCAACTAATATAGCAGAAGTATGGTTAGCTGAATAATGAAACAGAATATCATGCATGAGCCATATTTAAAGTGCTTGAATGATCCGAGCATGGGCATCAACTAGGATGAATCCATACCAAAAATCAGTGAGCCACTCGCATTCCAAAACATGATACAAGAAATATGGATGAAATGAAATGTTCTATTAATATAACACAATAAAGAAAGTTACAGACTGTGAAATACCAAAGACTAGAATCCTCTTTGACAGATAGAACTCCTCCTCACTGAGACCCTATGGGCTCTGTGCATTCATACCAAAGTTTTACAAAATGTTTACAAAAAACCTTTCACTGCATAATTTTCTGATAAAATCTGGAACCCTAAAACCTTCGTTCTCCTGGAACTTTATAGGAGAAACCAAAAACCTAGTGAAAGAGGTAGGTGATGAACATTTAATTTGCATAATTAAGGCAAAATGGCGGAAACATTTGCGCCCATACTTCTGAATGACTATGCTGCGTTGTTTTTACTCTATGGCTTGCTCTCTGAAATAAATGTTCTGGGTGAAAATCTCTTCAGGAACACGGTATAGGGATAACCATATTAACATTTTGTCCTTTCTGAAGGTAAATTCTGCTGAAATGAAACCTGGAGGGTGTTGTTTCTTATGAATTGTACTCTTTGCCTTCAAATCCTTGAATGGAAATTTAAAGTCCTGAATGCCAAATGTTGAAATCTTAGATCCTCCACTGATAATTTTTGCCACAACATTAATATCTCCATCTGCCAAAACAAATCTGTGCTTTGAAGGGCTCTGGTGGGTTTGCTAGCTTCTTTTAATGGTGGTCATGTCGCAGCAACTACCCAGGACTTTCTTCATGAATTTTGTATCTAAAAACTGGTCCTTTCTTGCACCCTCAGTTTCTGTAATGGAGGCTGCAAATTATGATAATTCTTTGTTGCTGTAAACCTGCAAAACACACCAAGTTGTGAGGAAAAAAAATGCATGGGGGATGGCAATGCAATGGAGGCGACTATGTAGTGAAGCAACATGATAAAATGGCAGAAGCATGCAGGGTGGTGACGAAGAAAATATAGTGGAAATAATGGTGGAAGGGCTGGCCAGAACATTAAAATATAACATATGAATGTAATGTATAAATGGCGGAGGGAGAAATATGATAAACACATGGGATGATGACGTGGAGGAAGACTGGGTCAATAGTGGGGCGTGCAAATGATCTAGACCGTCCGATCTCAAGACGAGATCGACGGTTGAAACGATGTCGGGGGCAATTGCCAGTGGGCCATGGGTATGATTTCCTTGCGTTAAATCCCGTGTAGCTTCAGAGTGCGATAGCTGTTAGATGAGGATCACTAGATCCGACGGCTGACAGTGATATCGCTGGGCATCCATTGCCAAACTATAACGTGCGATGAATGGCGGTTTTGGAACCGTACGCTGGGACACGTGGCAGACGGTGTATGGAATCGCTGGCCCAAGGAGAATTACCGCCTACCGCCGAAAGGCGGTGCAATACATACCACCCGGTTTTTCAATGGGAGCGGGTGTGGGGACCACCAGGATAGGCGAGCTGTGGATCGTTGATTTCAAGGTTTGATCGGATGGTGGGCAGGTGAACTACGAGCGCGATGGGGATGAACGGTCGTCGTCTGATCTATTACAGATCTACAGTTCAAAATGAGCTCGATATACATTTGATAAGCGCCTTCCGGGCTGGCGCCTGGTCTAGCTTCCAGGTTACATGGAGGTAAAGACAGAGGGGCTAGGGCCGAAGGAGCTATGCCTTGAATATTTTCAAATATGGATTTTCAGCCTTTTAAAATGCGATTTGCGGGTAGAAAATGGCACGATAGGCAGAAAAAGATTTTCACGCCAAAAGAGGGGGTTTGAAATGTTTAAGCGGAATTAATGGTTGGGATTTTGGCAAAATGCTGACATGGTCAACATTGGCTCCACCTAGGGGTGGCACATTCATCCCTGGACGTGTCGAGAACTTGCAGACCCTCTGATCATCTTCTGTAAGCAGACTCTGCTCTCTAGCACCTCCATTTTGCACTTTATAATTTATCACAACACCCACATTATTCGAACAAAGATAAAACAAAAACTAAAATACAATATAGTACATCAGGTTGTCCCTGCCTGGATTAGAATTGGAAATAGGGTTTAAGAAATTGACCATTTATAGGGGCATCGAGCAAGTCTCGCTGTAAATTTTCTAACCTGAAAGTATTGTTTTCTCCCTTATCCACAATTTTGAAAGGACCGAACCAGAGGGGGTCAAATTTACCATGTTTTCCTTTTTCGGCTCTTCGTACATCCCATCTTAGCACTAGATCACCAATCTGCAATTTCCTATCTTTTGCATGCTGATCAAAAATGTGTTTCATTTTCTCTTGATATTCTATTAACCTCTGATTCACCTGGCCCCGTGTTTCTTCTAATTCCACCAATTGATTGATTCTCCTGATCATATCATCAGGTTATTCCTGGATTTCTTGCATGAAGAGGGCCACTGGTAAAGCCAACTGTACAGGAAAAACTGCTGCTTGTCCACATACCAATTCATAGGGAGATTTACCAGTTGCTCTCTTACTAGTGATTCTAATAGCCCATAGAGAAAATTTCAATTTGGAATCCCAATTCTTCTGATTTTCATTGATGGTCTTCTTCGATGCCCTCACCAGAGTTTTATTTGAAGACTCTGCCAAGCCATTTCCTTGCGGATAGTAAGCTGTAGAGTGACTCAGTATGATATTGTATTGCTGGAAGAAATTCATAAATTTTGCAGACTTGAAGACCTGTGCATTATCAGTCACTATCCTAGCAGGACAGCCAAACCTGGATATGATGTTCTCTTCCATGAATTTTATTATCACAGTATCTGTAGCATTCCTTGCAGGTATGGCTTCCACCCACTTTGTGAAATAATTGGTGGCAGTTAAAATCCACCTATGCTGACCACTCGATGGAGAGTGTATTTCTCCAATAAAATCAATACCCCATTGACGAAATGGTTCATCCATATGCATTGGAATCAGGGGAAATGGTGCCGATTTATATCTCTCAGCAAATTTCTGACATTTATCACATGCTCTTACTCTGGCAAAAACATCTCCAAAAAGCTTTGGCCAATAGAAGCCAGCTTTGAGAATTTTATGAGTTATGGCTCTCCAGCTGTAATGACCTCCACAGATCCCTTCATGAAATTCTGCTATAATACTCTCGACTTCATTCTCTGTGAGACACAGGAGTAAGATGCCTGAGGGATCTCGCCAGTATAGCTAGCCATTGGCGACTATGTACTTCTGTGATTTCAATCTCAGCGCTCTGTATTTAGTTTTATCACAACTTGGGGGGTAGCTGAGTGTAAGGAGATATTCTACTATCTCTTTGTACCACGGACTGGTGAGGTACTTTAGATGTGTTTCTGGAGTAGCTACTCCAATTCCCTGTTGCTCTTCTAGCTCCTCAGATTCCACACCTGCTATAATGGACAAATTTATGCCCAGAGCTTGATAGTTTGATTCAGATAACATTTTGGCAAGCCCCTGTCTTTTGATCAACTTAGTAGGGCAGATGTCTAAGTCATATTCCTGTATTTTAGCAATCCAATTACCCCTTTTTCCTTCACTATCCCCCTGAACAAGAATATCTTTTACAGCAGCTGCAGGCACAAATGCAGTGATATGAGACTGTAAGATATATACACGGAATGCTTTGAGGGATTTCACTAGGGCGTATGCTTGCTTTTCCAATATGTTTTACTTTAATTCTGCATCACGGAGCACTTGACTGAAAAAGGCAATAGGCTGCTCATACCCTTCATCATTTTTCTGCAATAAAACTCCTGTTATTATATGAGGTGATGCAAAAGAAAAGATCATAAAAGGTTTGTCATAATCTGGCCCAGCTAGCACAGGGGCTTCTGTAAAAGAATTTTTTATTCTGGTAAATGCCTCCCGTTATTCTTGTGACCACTTTACCTCATTATCCTTCTTCAGCATATTTGTTATATGCCTAACTATCTCAGCGTAGTTAGGAATAAACCTTCTTAGGAAATTAATGCGTCCAAGGAATACCTGCACCTCTTTCTTATTTCTGGGGAAAGCAGTACCATTTATAACCTCTACCCCCTTAGGGTCTATTTTCACCCTATCTTTAGTCACGATATGGCCCAAAATCTTTCCCTCTTCTAATGCAAATAAATACTTTTGAGGATTCAGAGAGAGACCATACCTTCTGCATTTCTCAAAATTTCTCCATAGATGTTCAATGTGCTCACCATCATTCTTGGAAAATAAAGTGATATCATCGAGGTAAACCACCAGGAAATTATCTTGCTCCCCAACAAAAGCAATATCCATCGCCCTTTGAAAAGTGGCCCCTGCATTAATCAATCCAAAAGGCATCCTGGCATACATAAATGTACCCCAGGGTGTGGTGAAAGCAATCTTCTTTTGATCTTCTAGAAGTACAACCACCTGGTTATAACCAGAGAATCCATCCATCATGGACATCCTGGAAGCTCCAACCACCTTCTGCAGGATGTAATCCATTTTAGGCAGTGGATAATTATCCTTTAAGGATGCTCTATTTAAATTTCTAAAATCCACACACAGCCTTATTTCTCCATTCTTCTTCCGTACAGGGACAAGGTTTGCCACCCATTCAGAGTATCTCAATGGTACAATTATTTTGGCCTTTAACAGCTTCTTGATTTCCTTCTCAATAGAAGGCAGCAGCAGGGGATTTATTTGTTTGAGTTTCTGCTTATGGGGCTTTGAATCTGTCTTCAGTGGAATTTTGTGCTGCATAATACTGATATCAAAAGTTTTCAAATCCTGATAGGACCATGCAAACACATCCTTGTAAGACTGAAATAATTTATGATATAGCTTTCTATATTCTCCAGGGATTTTCTTAGACAATTTTACAATTTTGGGGTCAGCCTCAATACCAAGATTCAAGTCTTCTACCTGATTTTCTTCTACCACTTTGCTCGGCTGCAATGAGACATCATTCTTGTCAAATAATATTTCTAGAGGCACCATCCCTCTAGGTATCACGTTTCCCTTCAATTGCAACACTTTATTACCTGCCACTTTCTCCTCCCAATTTCTTTCTGAAGTGTTTTCAGACTCAACCTCTTCTTCATCAGCATCAATCTCCATATTGGAGAATTCTCCCACTGTTTCCAGGAATCTCTTAATATGTTCTTCATCCCCAAACACCTGCCAGTGTTTTATGTTATCTGGGATTGATGGTCGATAACGCACCTCAATTTCATATCTCAAGAGTGGGTTTTGAGGTGGTCAAAATGTACTAGCAGCCACAGCAAGGGAATCAGCCACCCTATTCTGTTCTCGGGGCATGAACTTGATATTGAATGCCAAGAAGAAATTTTCTACCATGTCCCAAACTTCATTCCTATAAGCCCTTAGCCTAGGATGTTTGGTCTGACGCTGATTTTTGACTTGCCTAACCACCAGTTCTGAATCTCCCAGAACTTTTAAGCTTTGTATACCCATGCTCCTAGCTGTCTGTAATCCCAATAGAAGTGCTTCATATTCAGCCACATTGTTGGTGGCTTCATACTCTAGTTTAAAAGACATAGGGACCCATCTTCCTGTAGGAGAAATTAATAATATTCTAGCTCCATTACCTTATTTATAATTTTCTCCATCAAAATGGAGTGTCCAGATTCCTGCTTCCATGTTCTCTGAGGGCTGCTCAGTCTTGATCTGGCAAAAGGATGGTTCATGAGCATAATCTTGATATTCTTCCAACATCAAGCACGAGAAATCACCTTCTTTACTGTAGACTGGAGAATTAACTGAGTTGTCAGCCTTAGTCACCATCTTGAAAAATCTAGTCTCCCTGTACAATCTCCTCTCTTGGCCACCAAAAACTAGGATTGCGGAATATGTTAAATCCATCTTGAGTGATCCACCAATTTTTGTTCCCCAGGACCTTGATAGCAACATACCAAAACGAGCTAGGATGTCAGCCACCACTATTTCCATTACCACACTTTTTGTTGGGATTTGGGCCAAATTGACTACCAAATCTTTGATCATACCCAAGAATTTAACTCTTTTGGAGTCAAATGAATAGAGATCCTTGTATGGACGGGTGATTTGTAATCCTAGTTGTTCCATGACTGACAGAGGCATAAGATTGTGGGAAGCTCCAAAATCTAGCATACAGTTATGTAGTAGCAGGTCATGAATCACTAGAGACACATAGAAGGGAGGAGTAGAAGGATCTAACTCCTCAACATGTGGGCCAAAAACTACCATAGGTCTTTCTTATTAAAGGTTGAGACTATCTGGGATGATTGGTGCTTCTGGAGGGAGCATGAGAGAGGTGACTTGAGATTGATATGCTGGTTGTTTCAACAGTTCAGTTAAGGGGACTGGGATTTTGACTTTTACAAGTTGCCTTTTCAAACTGAAAACTGGGGGGGATTTCTCTATTACAACCTCTTTTGGCTCTTTATTTTCAGCTGGGGGTTTGACTTCCTTTGACACAGACTCGGTATTAGGAGGAATGACTACTTTTGGAGCAGAAGGAATTTGATCATTAGACTGCAAAGGTTTGTTTAGAGGGCCCTTACCTTTGTTTGCGACTTTTTGCACTGTAGCCTCCTTCTGAGTAGGTGCTTCCTTCTAGGGTAGCTCTTCTTCTTTCTCTTGGGTATGAGTTCTCTTCCTAGAAGATCTAAGATCATATCTTCTATTGAAATTTTCTTGCAAGAAATCATCAAATTGTTTACAATAATGATCAAATTCTACCTCATCTGTGCCTCTGGTATTTTCTTCTTCTTGCAATGAGCACCCAGCTTCATCATTTCCTTGCAAAGGGAATTCTTCTCCATCACTATTTGAAAAGGCAAGATTTTCATCCTCCAGTCCATAGACAGTGTCCTCAGTAGAATCATCTACTGGACCTTCCAGGTACAACGGGTGTGGCACTTGATCCTGTTGCTCCTTTTCTTCCCTTGGCAATATTTGCAAGGGTGGTTTCCTATACTGAGGATTGTAACCTCTATTTGGAGCATTCTGGAAATTCTTGAAGGCTGAGTTCTTGGCTTCCAATTCAAGCTTGACCATTTTCTTAATCAATTTTCTCATTTCTTCCATTTTGTCATTGGCTGAGTCCCTGTCTTGGTTATAGGTAGATGCCTCTTCTTTTCCCCTTCTTCTGGTATCTTGTTCAGATCTTCCTTTTGATTTTCCAGTGGAGGCAAAGTTTGCTTCCAACTCTAGTGCATCTACATGAGCATCATCCAGAGTAGCAGGATTTCTTTCTCTGAGAGAGAAACCAAATTCTGAATCAAAAGCTGCTACAAAAACAACCTTAGCAGCATTTTGATGAGGCTTCATATCAGCAGGAAGACTCAAATACAATTTATTAAATCTCTTGATAAATTCTGACACTCCTTCATTATGTCTTTTCTTTAGTGTGTTGAACTCAATGAGACAATTTCCATGATCTTTCTTCTCCCCCCATTTCCTGAGAAAAGTATCTTCCATATTGTCCCAAGTGGTAATAGAACGACCAACCAATGTATTAAACCATTTTCAAGCTTCACCATCTAGAGATTGCACAAACAGTCTTAAGACCACATCCAAATGTTCAACATTAAAGTTCTCTGCAAAGGAGCAGAAAGTCTCAAGATGTTTTTGAGCATCAATCTCATTTTCCCCATTGAATCTGGGCAAGATTTTCAGATAATCTTGGGGCATATCATTCAACACCTGGGGTAATGCCAGGGGAGCATATTTATTCATCAATAAGGCCAGAACATTGGCCATTAGAGAAGGTGGAGGTAGTGCAATATTTTGATGAGTAAGAGGAGGATGAGGAGGTGGAAGTGGAGTATGACTAATAATAGGAATATACTCAACTACAGCTTGAGGGGTTGAGGGGAACAAAGGTCTATTAACAGCAGATACTTCGGTTACTTCCTTGACCTCTTCAACCTCAGGAGTAGGATGAAGACTATTTTTATTTTTGATACCCTCTCGGGGTGGACTATCTGAATAATAATAATCAGTATCTCCCACAGTGGAGTTGGGATCTGGCACTTGAGTTTCTTGAGAAGAAGAGGATGGAAAGTCTTCCGTAGACACTTCAGGAATTTTAGAATGGGCTGATTTCCTTTCCCTCCAATTTCTTCTATGTATAATCTGGTCAGGGTTAGACACTAAAGGTGTCTTTGGCTTAGATGTATCTGACCTCAGGTGTGGCTTACGAGGAGCCAGGACTACAAATAGATATATCGAATAAACAAACGTGGAGTCGCCAAGGTGAGGGATCTACAACTCTCAACTCTCCATACTCACCTACTTGAAGATTGAATTAGACTTTGTCGAGGCCCATGGATTTTAATTTTCTCAACTTTGGTCCCCAGCAATGGCGCCAGAAAGATGTTGTCGCTCCTAGAGACAGCCTAGAGTTGTGATAGACCAGTGCCTAAGACATCTTAGCATAGCAAGAAGCGTATAATATAATGTATGAAGTTGTCAACTTCAGCTCACATGCTATCTCTTGTAAACAGGGAAATAAAATAGAATGGGACCAAACTCTCAGAAACTGACATAGAGAAAGAGATACTGTAGAGGCAAGATGTAGAACTCTAATACAAAAGCAACAGACAATTCAAAGACAGTTTACTGCAAAGCGGGTCGATTCAGAAATACTTCACAGACATAAATTATCAGAAGGCGTATGTAGTGAAAGAAATATTGAGAATATATTAGTTAAAATTGAGCTGATACCCAGATATACAATACCACCATGCATGGGCTTACCAATCTAAGAATCCATACATGATAATAGAATTTTAAAAGCACCCTCCCAAAGAAACTAATATAGTAGAAGTATGGTTAGCTGAATAATGGAACAGAATATCATGCATGAGCCATATTTAAAGTGCTTGACTGATCCGAGCATGGGAATCAACTAGGATGAATCCATACCAAAAATCAGTGAGCCACTCGCATTCCAAAACATGATACAAGAAAGATGGATGAAATGAAATGTTCTATTAATATAACACAATAAAAAAAGTTACAGACTGTGAAATACCAAAGACTAGAATCCTCTTTGACAGATAGAACTCCTCCTCACTGAGACCCTATGGGCTCTATGCATTCATACCAAAGTTTTACAAAATGTTTACAAAAAGCCTTTCACTGCATAATTTTCTGATAAAATCTGGAACCCTAAAACCTTCGTTCTCCTGGAACTTTATAGGAGAAACCAAAAACCTAGCGAAAGAGGTAGGTGATGAACATTTAATTTGCATAATTAAGGGAAAATGGCGGAAAAATTCGCGCCCATACTGCTGAATGACTATGATGTGCTATTTGTACTCTATGGCATGCTCTCTGAAATAAATGTTCTGGGTGAAAATCTCTTCAGGAACACGGTATAGGGATAACCATATTAACATTCTGTCCTTTTCTGAAGGTAAATTATGCTGAAATGAAACCTGGAGGGTATTGTTTCTTGTGCATTGTACTCTTTTCCTTCAAATCCTTGAATGGAAATTTAAAGTTTTAAATGCCGAATGTTGAAATCTTAGATCCTCCATTGATACTTTTTGCCACAACATTAATATCTCCATCTGCAAAAAAAAATATGTGCTTTGAAGGGCTCTGGTGGGTTTGTTGGCTTCTTTTAATGGTGGTCATGTCACAACAACTACCTAGGACTTTCTTCATGAATTTCGTATCTAAAAACTGGTCCTTTCTTGCACCCTCGGTTTCTCTAATGGAGGCTGCAAATTATGATAATTCTTTGTCGTTGTAAACCTGCAAAACACACCAAGTTGTGAGGAAAACAAATGCATGGGGGATGGAAATTAAATGGAGGCGACTGTGTAGTGAAGCAACATGATAAAATGGCGGAAGCATGCAGGGTGGTGATGAAGAAAATGCAGTGGAAATAATGGTGGAAGGGCTGGCTAGAACATTAAAATATAACATATGAATTTAATGTATAAATGGTAGAGGGAGAAATGCGATAAACACATGGGATGATGATGTGGAGGAAGACCGGGTCAACAGTGGGGCGTGAAAATGATCTAGACCGTCCGATCTCAAGACGAGATCGACGGTTGAAACGACGTCGGGGGAAATTGCCAGTGGGCCAGGGGTATGATTTCCTTGCGTTAAATCCCGTGCAGATTTAGAGCATGATAGCCGTTAGATGAGGATCACCAGATCTGACGGTTGACAGCGATATCGCTGGGCGTCCATTGCTGAACTATAACGTGCGATGAACGGCGGTTTTGGAACCGTACGCTGGGACGCGTGGCAGAAGGTGTATGGAATCGCTGGCCCAAGGAGAATTACAGCCTACCGCCGAAAGGCGGTGCGATACATACCACCCGATTTTGCAATGGGAGCAGGCGTGGGGACCACCAGGACAGGCGGGCTGTGGATTGTTGATTTCAAGGTTTGATCGGATGGTGGACAGGTGAACTACGGGTGCGACGGGGATGAACGGTCACTGTCTGATCTGTTACAGATCTACGGTTAAAAATGAGCTCGATATACATTTGATAAGCGCCTTCCGGGCTGGCGCCTGGTATAGCTTCCAGGTTACATGGAGGTAAAGACAGAGGGGCTAGGGCTGAAGGAGCTATGCCTCGAATATTTTCAAATATGGATTTTCAGCCTTTTAAAATGCGATTTGCGGGTAGAAAATGGCACGATAGGTAGAAAAATATTTTCAGGCTAAAAGAGGGGGTTCGAAAGGTTTAAGCAGAATTAATGGTTGGGATTTTGGAAAAATGCTGACATGGTCAACACATCCCATGCCTCCTCTTCTCCTAGCACAGAATATTCTCCTCTCTTCTTCTACTGCACTTCTCCACAGCTGCACACACTTCTCTTCTCAAACACTCTTCCTCTTTGAAAAGACAGCTACATGAGATAACTAAGAGTAACAAGTGATGATTCATTCCTTTTCACAAAATAAGGGAAACTAAAATTAAATTTACATTAGGAAATATTTCCTCCAACAAAACTCACATCCTAATGAAAATATCTGCAAAACATTTAAAATCTCTCCAAACATAATCATGTGACCATCCCATCACATTAGCAAGCTATGATCTAGTCTTCATCAAACTTTGTGCTCCATCTATGCACCTGCATCAGATTCATAGAATATACACCTTCATTGAAACCAACAACAAAGAGGAGTGTTGTATACACTCTTTATGGTCATTCTTATTAGCTACTCGAGGGAGATTCTTCTATAGAGAAAAAATCACTTGAAAGGAATACAATGGTATGGCACCAAAGAATGGCCCATATAGGTAAGAAGGGCCCACTGGGGGTTTGAAAAAAAATATTGTTGATGGGTTGACTAATTCTACTATTGAATTTGTGTTATGTGAGCATTGCGTATATGGAAAAAAAATTGTGTTCAATTTATTTTAGTTTTCATAAATCTTTTCGGTTGTTGTACTTGGTTCATTTTTATGTATTTGGTCTTGTCAAAGTTTCTTGAATTTCTAAATCTTTGTACAAAATACATTGATGATTACTCTAGAAGTACACAGGTTTATCTTCTTGGGTGTAATTTTGAAGCTATTTTTTTTACGAGTTTAAGGTTTTGAAAATGGTTGTTATTGATGTCAAAGGATGTCCAAATGAAAGAGAAAGTTACATAGTCAAATGACATATTTTAAGGCATTTCCAACAATATGTGGCATGCCTTATAGAAATAGTGTTTTTGTATTTTTTAATACCCTATGTTTGAATGCATTTTTACTCCAATTATATAGCTAAAATAGGATCATAATATATATGGTTGGAAATATTATTCTCATACCTTACCAATGGTATATGTAACTCCCTCTAACTCCTTACAGTTAAGGAGACTTTATTTTTTGAATATTCATGATACATTCAACTAGTTGCACAAGTTATCCCAACCAGTGGACAAGTTCGCCCAACCCTAAAACCCAAATGCATTATAAATAGGCGTGATGAGAATTTCTAACAACTTTCTTAAGAAAATTAGTTACTTTCTACGACAGTGAAGGAGCAATTCTAAGGTTCATACCTCATGAACCAAAGGGAAAAGAAGTGAAGATGAGTTTTAGATGAGTTAGAAGATTTTCTGTGGGATATATTTGTTTCCCTACGTGGGTTCTAAAAGGGTTTTTGACACATTTTTTGGGAAGGTTTTTGGTTCTAGCTTGAATGAGGTCGAATTTTAATGTGGAGGAGGCCAAATTTTGGTCTAATCTAGAAGTCAAGTTTTAACCCTATTGGAGACCAAGTTTCAACCTTGTTGGAGGTCGAGTTTCAACCTCTTTGGAAGTTGAGTTTCAACCCTATTGAAGGTTGAGTTATAGTTGGAGGTTAGGTTGAAGTCATAGTTAGAACTTGATTTATAGAACTGTTGGAGACCAAGTTCAAGACTATTGTGTACACTACTAGGAATGAATACTTTATTTTAACATATTCCAATCCTAGATGTTGTCTCTTGAACATTTGTAAGTTGGTGCTTATAGAGGATTGGTGTCCGCACAAGTGTTTGTGATAAATTGAATATATTTTTCAAGTGTTTATTATTCAGTTTTTATTTTCACTTTAATATTTGTGTTCATACTTTGTGGATGATTGATTATCTAATGTGAATCCAGTTTCAAGATTAAATAAATGAAACATTGTTAAAAGTAATGAAATATTGATCCCCCCCAAGTATTTCCATCAGTTTGAATCATAGCAAGATTATTCAAGAATATTCTAACAAGTAGAATAATATCCTATAGGGGCCATGGTTATTCGATAATTCTCAATCAAAATTCCTTTGTTTGTTGGAACTATTTTCTCCTTTTGGAAGATAAGAATGAAACCCCATTTGATGTCTCTTGGTGCTAAAGTCTGAAAATTTGTTTTAGATGGATATAAGGTTCCATCTTCTCCTCCAGTTGATCAATATGGGAAAAATGCTTATGTTTCCAATGTAAAAGCTATGAAATCCATATTAAATGGCTTTTCATTTTCAAAAATTGTTAAATTTATACAATATTAATCAACTAAAGAGATGTGGGAGAAGCTTGTAAGAAAATATGAAGGAGATGAAAAATTAAAAAAGGAAAAGCTTCATAATTTCCAAAGACAATATGAAAGCATGAAAATGAATGAGGAAGAAGATGTTGCTAATTGTTTTCTTTGAGTGGATGAAATGGTTAATTATCTAAAATAACTTGGTGAAACAGTTAAATAAACAAAAATTGTTCAAAAAATTTGAGGTCTCTTTCATTATGTTTTGATGCCAAAGTATTTTTCGTAGAAGAATGAAAGGATTTGGAGAATCTAAAAATGGATGAGCTTCATGGGATTCTCACTAGATATGAAATGATGATGGGAAACACATCTTATTAGGAATAAGCATTTAAATTATCAAATAAGTCAATAAAATTCGTTATTGGTGACTACTATAGCAATGAATTTGATACATTAATGGCACAACTAGTTAAGAAAATAAATAAAGGATCAAAATTCAAAGGTGAGTAATCTCTCATATATTGTAAATATGATATAATAAGACACTTTTATGCAAATTTCATCTTTAGGGAAGACAGGGATGATGAAGAAGAAACCAGAAAAAGGGTCTTCAATGGAAAATACTCAAAAAAAGAAGAATCTCTACTCCAAAGAGATAATTATTTTTCTAAAGAAGAAGAATATGGTTCCAATGATGACAAAATAAATCATATTTTTAGCCACAAAGGAAGAATCCAAAATAGACAAATCAAATGATCAAAAAGAAAAAATGGAAGAAGAACGTGTTGAAGGCATGGTAGATATTGAAGCAGAACTCCTTGTTAGTGTCAGTCTTTACATCCTGTCACCAGTGATCAATGGGCTCTTATCATGTCTTGTTAGGGTCTCATTGTAAAAATTTTGTCATCCCATTAAGTCATCATGCAAAAATTTGGTCACTAGATGTAGATCTAGGTCTGGTTTTACTCCTTCCAAAATTTTACTAATTGTTGGCTCATTTCACCTCTCAGCTGAGTGTACCATCATTCATAAGTTTTCATCATCATTATAGTCATATTTATCATGGTTTTATTTAGTCCAGAGTCACCATTAGGTCTTTAGGGTTCCAAAGTCATCAAATCATCATTCCATGCATAAAGTCCAGCAAGTGGAGTGACAATAAAGTAATTTCACTAATAAATTTAATTTCAAAGAAAAATGTAATTTTATGTTCATAATTTGTAAATAGTATTTCAAAGTTCCAAGTAGCTGCAAATACTCAAGTTCCACCAACGAATTTTCAAGGTTCAAAAAATAAATTTAGTGTTCCAAAGCCACCAAAAGTTCAAAGTTCAAATGATCAAGTTCAACGTTAAAATCAAATTTGGTTGGCCACCCCACTAAAATTGAAGAAGATGATATAAAAAGCAAAGAGAGGAGTTTTATATTAATTATTTCACTTTATCCCAAAAAAAATTCAGCTCTCATGGGCAGCAAGGTCTATTTTTCAGCTCTCATTGGCAAAAATTTCTCCTCACTATGCATCCAGACACCTCGTTGTGATTCCAAACACCTCACTGCACTTTTCATTGCACATCTAAGCAAGGACGTCGGGCATTGGAAGAGAAAATTTTGAGAAAGTAAGGGATTTTCAGGTTTTTGAAGATCATCTACAAGTTGTAATCAAGTAAGCAAAGAGAATCATCCCTTTCTTCATCAGTTTTCAAACCATAAAAACTTCACTCTCTCAGCTAGGGTTTCTAAAGTCAATTCAGAGAAATAGTGTTCATGGTCATTTTTTCAGTTTGAAAACCCTAAAAATCACTTTTTACACCTTCATTCACTTCATTTGAATCATTTACACATCTTCCCTTCACCCAATTCCTATTTTTTCCAAAAGCTCCACTCAAACCCTAATGAGATCCAATAGGAAGAGATAGTTTGGATATATTGGCAAATGCTTCATTTTTGGTCTAATCCATTCATCATAGGTTGATACATGAAGTCTGTTAGCACAATTTATTTCTAAGTTATGAGTTCATTCCATAGTTTTACTTTTAGGATTAAACCTCAAAAAAATTTCAATTTTTTTTTTTAAATTTCTTGTCGCTACCGAAATTTCTGGAAGCACTAGTTTTTTAGCCTTTCAGACAGTTTGTTATTTCATGTTTCTGTATTTTTATTTTTATTTCTGACATTGCTGGAATTTATAGAAGCATACTCTGTTTTATTAAATAAAACGAAAAAGTGCATCAGCTTTAGTTAGACCACATCTCAGTGTTAATACGCATCAAATATTTTTTAAATCTTTAGGATCTAATGATAGGTTTCGTATTACAGTCAGTTAGCTAAGGTCAAATTGTTGTATACATTGAGTCACATGTGTCATCCTTATTTAATGACTGAACCATTACATATCATGCATGTCTACACCAAGTCATTCCTCCATGTATTGAGGTACGTGTTTTTATGAGTCAAAGGGATCGTGGTGATTACACCACACGCCATAACCATTTGGTTGGCTACACAACAGTGCTGTAGGAAATTCAAGCCAATCAACAACACAATTTGTGGTGGTGACTGCAAGTCATAAACACACTTACCACTTTCCATCTGGAGCTCCCATATTGAAAACACAACCAATTGAAGGTGGTGATGGTGTGTCACATGGTGCACATCATGTTCATGGATATTTTCAATGATGGAGGGTGATTTTCATGGGGGTGATGAACCAAGATTTAGTTTTAAAACCACCTAAAAAATAGGAATTCTATCATTCAAAATTTTATTTGTTTGATTCGAATTTTCTAAGAGGCATAGTTGGATGAGAAGCCTAGATTTCAGACAAGATTCTAGAGGAGAATATAGGCCACACTTGTAAGGTAAAACTCTTCCTATTCTTCCATATATCATTTGCAGGAGACATAGTCATTTATTTTTCTAAAGATGACTAAAATAGGTGTAAGATAAATCGAATAGAGCCACAGGGTGCAGATTTGGTTAATGCTAATTCAAGGGTGAGAAATTTGTTTATGCAATGAGGATGGTATCCTATTTCTACCAGGTTGGGGATCTCTCATTCAGGAGTTGCTCAAGAATTTTCTAACTCATTTAATGGACAGGAAGCCACAGTTTATGGCCTCACTTTGCAGGTTTATGAAGACTCCATGGCAAAAGCTCTTAACCTTCCTCAAGAAGTTGAAAGGTGCTTCAAGGGAAAAGTTATTATAGGAGGTGATCTCAAAAAATTCCTCAAGGATGCTCATAGAGATCCAAACTGGGCAAAAGGCATCCCAAGAAGTTACCTTAAGAATGAATGGGCAGAGGAAATCAGGCTTATCAAGATATCCCTCACATGTGAAAGGAGGTATACAGTGGTATTCCTATATCACATGAGGTTTATTTTTCCTATTGCAAGGATGAATACATTGAATCTTTCATTTTTCTTGTTGAAAAGCCTGACCAAAATGTTAGCAAGGGTTCAGACCCATAATGATGTTTCTGAGTATAGCTTGTACCATCAAGCTTTGATCAAAGTTCTGGTTGAAGAAGAGTTGAGGAAGAAAAAATAGACTTGGGACCACTTTATATTCTATATGGTAGGCCAACCTGCACCTAAAACTCCAGTTACATAGCCAAACCCTCAACGTGCAAAAAGAAAGGCCCAAAAAGAAAATATTCATAAGAAGGCCAAAGGTAAGAAAGAGAAATTTACTGTAAGAAAAAGTGAAAGAAAGGTGGAAAATAGAGAGAGCTCCTCAGAAATCAAGCCCAAGTCCATAAATATAGTACCCCTATGTCTCAATTTCAAAAAAATTGCATTAGTTCCAAAAGAGGAAGGTTTGCAAAAGCAGATAAATCAAAAGCGCAGGTGCTACCAGAATTTCTAGAAGCACATATTCAGAAAAAGTTGCAGAAAGAATATCATCCTACCTAATCAGACGAAGAACTACTTAAGGATGTTGGTTATGACATCAACAGTAAGAAGAAAGAAGAAGCTAAACCTATTGCTAGCACCAGGAAGAGGCACACAAGAGACAACAATAAGTTTAAACTTAAGTCCAAAGATCTACTCAAGCCAAGCCTAATGAAAGAAGTCATTTACATTGAAGGGAAACCTGAAAATTCAAAGACAGAGAAATTAGAGAAATCGATGAAGAAAAGAAAGAACAATAACCCTTCAGAACAACCCTTAGAGCCCTCAAAAAGGAGAAAAACACAAAATGGTTCTAAGGAGGACAAAGACACTGTCAAGGAGGAAACTACAAGAGATACTAGATCCAAAACATCAGCTGTTGATAGAAAAACTGATTTAGATAAATTGGCTGAAGTTGCAGCACACATAGAGGAAAGGTAAAAAAGGTTTTTGGTACTAATTTTTTTTTTCTTATGAGTTACAAATTTTGAACAACAGCCTATGTTGTAGAAATTTTAATACAATTATGTATTGCTGGATTCTCCTGATCTAACAATTATATCCACTGTTAAATACATAATCCTTCTACTTAAATCTTTGCGGAAATTTAATCGCCAATCGCAAACGCATGAAGAAAAATCAATCACACATAACACAGATGTTTTTACCGGGAAAGCATAAAGCTATAAACCCCGCTATCATATATTATGTATATCATGGATCATGAAACAATCTCATACAAAGCTCTACTTCAAGAGCTCTCAGTACAATATGCAATTGTCTCACACTATCATACAAAATTTGGCATAAGCATGCACCAATTTACTGCCTCTTGACAGCCTGCCTCCACTACGCAATCCCTGCTGTTGAAAATTCCTGAATGAATTCAATATTTCCTTGCCTTGACTGCGCAATCCTCATTGGCATCTCCAATGTGTGTTTAGTTGCATTGAATCCACCACTATAGTCACAACTGATAGTCAAACAGGCCCTTTCACCTATCTCTCAACTGGGTCTCCACTGGATCTGACATGCATGTAGTTAACAATAGTATTTTATTCAGTTGCATGTGAGATCACTGCTTGTGAATTAATTAAATTATCAATTCACTGATCTCTCACTAGTGTATCTTTAGTTACAACTAGTTACAACTTTCACAACTGAGTTTAACTCACTTAACTGAGTTAAACTAAATAACAACTCACATAATTACACATCCAACTCTGTTACAACTTTTTTTCACTCAGTTACAACGAATTCCACTTTGCATGTCCCACCAACCAACCTTAGAACTCATAATTCCTTTAGTCAATTGGTTTGCCACATCAATTAACTGAAATCAAGTGCTTCAAGAGAATATATTATTATTTATTGTCTAATTATTATTAAGGGCTAATAATAATTGACATTCGATATATTTTTAGACATGCGATATATAAATAGACTTTTCCCATGCATCTAAAAAGAGAATCTCATCTATAAATATAATTTTCTCAATCATCTTTAAATAGACTCCCGCTATAAATAGAATATGCTCACCATTCTAA
Organism: Pinus albicaulis; assembly: GCA_034641835.2. Taxonomy (NCBI): domain Eukaryota; kingdom Viridiplantae; phylum Streptophyta; class Pinopsida; order Pinales; family Pinaceae; genus Pinus; species Pinus albicaulis. The sequence continues at coordinate 1,197,185,725 of CM076584.1, read as the reverse complement.
AAATAGACATACACCTAAAAATAGCCTGCAGGCCCCACCTAGTGTCGGTGCTTAATTTTCACTAGGATCATCATCTTGTTGAATCTCAACACTTCCTCTCAACAAGAAAGGGATTATCCTTCCCCCTGATCTTGTCTCTATGGTATTTTAATTTTCTCCTCGTGAGTGCCTTAGTCAAGATATCCGCATCCTGATCTTCCGTAGGAATGTACTGAAGCAACATGATCTTTTGCTGCACACAATATCTGATATGATGATACCGGATATCTATATGCTTAGATCTATCATGAAACACATGATTAATTGAGATTTTAATGCAACTCTAATTATCACAATGAATCACTATAAGATCTAAATGAGAACCGAATAAACCAGCCAGGATCTTCCTCATCCAGATAGCCTCACACTCAGCTTGAATTGATGCCATGTATTCCGCTTCCGCTGAATTGAGTGCCACGAATCTCTATTTCCTACTGTACCAAGAAAAAAATGTAGATCCGATACTAAAAACACCTCCTAATGTGCTCTTTTTGTCCGTTGGGCTGCCTGCCCAATCTACATCCGTGAAGCCATGCAACTTCACCTCATCTTTCTATATGTACTATAAGCCATACTCAGATGTGCCCTAAGATATCTCAGGACATGCTTGCCTGCCTTCCAAAATAGCTTGGTAGGCTTAACCATCGCTTGACTAAGTTGGTTTACCGCATAGCATATGTTTGGTCTTGTATTAACTAAATACATGAGTGAACCCACTAGCTGTCGATATAAAGTATCATCTACTACCTCTCCAGATGTAGCATCCTCTTTCCTCCAATTTCTTGGAAGAGGAGTATCCATGGGTTTGCAGCCCTCCATGTGAAACTTACTGAGTATCTCCCTTACATACTTTCCTTGAGAAACAAACAGTTCACTTTCTCACTGTCATATTTCCAATCCAAGGAAATAGTGATGGAGGCCCATATCCTTCATCTCGAACTCCTTTGCAAGATCCTCCTTGCATGAGTGTTTCAGTTGCTCATCACCAGTCAGTATTAAATCATCAACATAAATAACAATGATTAAAATCTTACCCTCCAACACAGTCTGGTATAGGTTTGCATCCGCCTCACTCTTGGTGAAGCCAAGTCCAGTGAAATAATTGTGGATCTGAGTGTACCAAGCACGAGGTTCTTATTTCAGCCCATACATCACTCTTTTGAGTTTGCACACATGCAAATTGTTGCTGAAGATCTCAAATACTTCAAGCTTCTCAATGTACAGTTCTTCCTCAGTGATCCCATTAAGGAACGCAATCTTCAAATCCATCTGATGAATGTGCCAACCCATTTGCGCTGAGAGAGCAAGGATGGTCCTTATGGAAGAATACCATGAGATAGGTGCAAATTTTTCCTCATAATCAATCCCCTCGATTTATGAGAGGCCCGTGGCCACAAATATTGCCTTATACTTCTCAACACTCCCATCAGCAGCTTGCTTTACCTTGTAGATCCATCTTGAACCTACCACTGATTTATCAACCAGCCTTGGAACCATTTCCCAAACACTGTTTCTGACAAGGAGTCATACTCCTCCACCATTGCATCTACCCATGTGGGCTCCTACACTACTTCATGAAAGGAAGATGGCTCTGTCACAATGCATTTGCTCATGAGAGCCAAGTATCCAGTGAAACAATTAGTAGACTGTCTCTGTCTGTGATGTGAAGTAGGGACTCCTACATTCAGTGCAACATAAATCTTCAACCTCTCAGCTTTTTTGGTACGTCTTCTTCCAGTTTTGATGTTTGGCTCTGTGTGAGTGGAATCCTCCACTCCATGAACCTCATCCTGTGGGTGATCCACATCTAGAGACTCATCTTTGGGAACAAGTAGTTCCTCCTCTGCATGCAAGTATGACTCCCTCTCAAGCGTCAAATTCATGGATTTCTCCTCATTGAACTTTATATCCCGTCGCACCACAGTCATTCGAATGTTTGGAAAATACACACGATAATTATGGGGTGTTTGTGTGTACCCACAAATATCCCAACTTCAGTAGTCGACTCCAGCTTATTCTTGGCGTTCTTGGTCACATGAACATAAACAGATGAGCCAAAAATATTAAAGTGAGAAACATCCGGTTTCTTATCAGTAAAATCTTCTTCAGGTGTAATCATGCCAAGTACTCTATGAGGACAATGGTTTTGCACATAAACAGTAGTGTTGCATGCTTCCGCCCACAAGTGCATTGGTAGGCCCTGATCATGTAGCATAGCTCGTGAAACACCCATGATCATTCTATTATTCCTCTCCATGACCCCATTCTGTTGTGGGTTGGGTTATGAGGCACTATGAGTTCTCTTCGAATTCCTTCTTTTCTACAGAAGTCTTTGAATTCATTAGAGATATATTCACCACCATTATCGCTCTGCAAAGCCTTCACTTTCTTCCCCGACTCTTTCTCCACCAATAATTTAAACTCAGAGAACTTTGAAAATGTTTTATCTTTCTTCATGAAGAATATACAGCATGTACAAGAATAGTCATCAACAAAAATAACATAATAGTTATGTTTTTCTATTGAAGCAACCAAGAATTTCCCACACACGTCTGTGAGAACTCTCTCCAGGATCACCGAAGCACGATTCTCCTTTTCATGAAAGGTGTTGGACACCTAATCCTCAATGGGTAGGTGTGGAAGGTGAATGGACAAAAGGAGTCCAAGAGACCACTTGGAAGATGAATCCAAGGGTCACCTAATGTACTATAAAATCACATCTATAGTTTATAAGAAAAAAACTCACGCTTATCTTTCTCCTTGTGTGTCTACTTTCTTGTTTACCATGTGTGTGTTTAACATGGTATCAGACCCATGATGAGTGGCCTTCTTCTTCTCATTGTGTGTTTATGTGTTAGGTTTTCTGCCTTGGGTTGAATACATTGTGAAAATCAATTCAAAATGCAACATGCCATCTCTGTTAGTTAGTGAGTCTGCCCATACCTACCTTAATTCAAGTGTGTGTTTCTTATGCTATACCTCCATTCTTAATCTCAGTCTCAGTCAAAAACCCGTTTTCTCATTTCTGTGCACTATCTGCAACTGTGAGCTCTGAATTTTATGCAATGTCATCAGTTCTATACCTCGAACTGCACTTCTAGAGTTTGAATCCCCTCTGTTCTCCTCCATACACACTGCCTCTGTCATATTTTCCAGCATAAATCCCGCTGCCATACCTGTTTTCTCACTATATCTACTACTATCGACTGTTTCTCTCTTGGACTACTCAACCTAGAAGATGCGCAATGTCTCCACTCCCAATATTTCATATTCAGCCTTTCCGAGCACTCCGCAGAGTCGTACTTATGTAGAGATGATGAGGAATTGAAGCAAAACCCTTGTGAGGGTTTGCAACGATGTATTTGAGGAAATCGATGTCAATTCTCAGCACCCCTCAGGCAACGACGATGTTGATGAGAATGCAGTAAGCTTCAATGGAACGCTTCTTGTGGGACCATTCCCACCTGAAGAAATTGAGGGCTTATTTGCAGTTGCTTCTTATTATGATAAAAACCTAGATGAGATGGTGGGAATCGAATCGTGGCTCACAATAATATTAAAAGGTTCCAAGCGGTGTAGGTAAATGGTTCTACAGATGTCTTCAACCAGTATCAAGTCTTTATCAGTGATTTTTCTGGGAGAATAGTTTAATAATGGCCTCATCGAATTGAAGGGATTAGTTTGGTTCTTGTATTTCCACTTCATCATCTGCACTATTTCTCCATTAATAATTGCCCTCCCTCACATGTTTCCATCACCATTTTAACACAGGTGGGTGCCCACATAGCCAACCCCTACCTCTGTTGGCGCTCTCCACCATGGTCTCTTCCACACTTCTCAGCCCTTCTGTCACTTCTTACCTCTCGCCTACTCCCTCCTCCCCAACTCCATCCCCACTGCCTCACCTTCCCTCCCACACCGACTCCTCGGCTCCCCTCATGTCATCTCCACTTCTGGCGGCTCACACCTCCCCTCCCACTACTGGCTCCACTCCCACTGCCTCACACCCTTCCGTCCTTGGCCTCCCACCGTTGCCAACTCCTCCACTCCCCTCCCTCACCCCTCCTCCTTGCCCCACCCTTCTGCACCTCCTCCCTCCTCCACTCACCCCTCCCTGTCGGACCTCCCTCCTTGGCCCTTGGCCTGTGAACCTACCTCCCAAACTTCTTGCAGCCCCTCACGTCGCTTGCGGCCAACTGCAACTGCAATTTCTTGTACTTAAGAAAACACTTAGTTGCATTGCTCCTGCAAGAAAAAAAAGGGAGGAGGCTACTGAATATGCAAAGCCTTGCCAATACGGAAGCCAAAATTGGGCTCCCTACGAAAATTTTCGGGGATAAGAAAGAACTTGGAAGCTTTACAAGCCAGCAGTACAGGGGACTCAATGTCAATTTGAGCTCAACCATTTTTTTCACTCGACGATTCTAGTGGCTTCCACTCCACCCTCTCTTCACGCACCAACCTCTCCATTACTTGCACAAATACACCACTGCAACGAAAATAGAAAGCAAAGCAGTCGCTTCCCAACAATAGTTCGAATTCCAAGATCAGTGGAGATTTAGTCGTCTTTGTTGGTGCAGTTTTTTGTATAAATCAAGAGAAATTTTGTGTAATTAATGTAATCGTGAGATTGTATTATTATAAAAAAGAAAGAAAGGAAATGCAATAAACCCTCACTAGAATGTTGGAAATGGACCAATTTAAAAAAAATGCATCAGTCCTCGATGATCTCCATTAAAGTGATATAATTTGGAACGATTTTTTTGAAATCCATTTGCTGAAAGTCTAAGTCAGTCCATTTTTCTGAGTTGCGTCTTCCATAATTTAAGTAGCGTAGTTTTTCCTTTGGGATTTCCATTGTTACTAGTTCAAGAAATAAAAGGGTATTTGAAGGCACTTGTATTCTTTTAAAAGTAAGTTAAGTGACATTGTAAATGGGTGTATTATCAGTTGAAGCCGACACTCTTCATTTTTCTAGGTTGATTTGTTTGGAATATGGCCAAATTTGAGGAAGTATTAGAGTTAATGAATACTCTGATACTCTCCACTGTTGATGGTATGGTAAAATTTAGAAAAGCATGTCTTGCTGACATTAGAAAAAGTATACAAAATGCACAAGAAAAAATTAATTTTTTGCAGTTGGAGTGTCATCTACAACAAGAAGAATTAAATCAGTAGAGTCATCATTCTGAACCTGTTTTTGTTTGGAACATTGAAAGAGACTCCCACAAATAGCAAGTCAACAATGTTGTGATTGATTCACATTCAGTGACCAATGAAGCAACAGAGGTACAAATAGATGTAGAAGTTCAACCTTCACCTCCCAAGCCCATCATCAGACCTTGGGAAGAGCTTGTCCACAACAAGCACAGAACTGGTCTTGGATATGACAAGGAGTTGTCCTTTCATATTCCGGACTACTCCAAGCCCATCAAATTTTAGAGTGCCAAATTTTTTTATGACAATTCACCTTCAATTTTTCTAGATGCTGCTCCTCTTCCACAACAACAACAAAAAATTGAAAAATGCCAACACTGTGATTGAGTTGGCCATATGAAAGATCAATGTTTTGATCTTCACCCATGCAAGCACTGTGGGAAACACACCCATTCTTCACACATATTCTTCAGAAACAAGCCCCCTACAAGAACAAAGATTCATCTTGGATGGATCACTTCTTGGAAATGGCCATCAACAACCAAGAATATGTTTAAGTCACATGTCAGAACTTGTTATAGAATATTGAACAATCTTGCAGTTGAGTTTTCGCCATCATCTCACCTTGTACTTGACAGGGGGGAAAATGGTGGTCATCTACAAGCTTCGAAGCCACATCAAGCGAGCTTGAGCCACAACCTCTCATTCCAGATTCATAGTTGTAGCAAGAGACACAGTAGTTCAAGCGAGCCTGAGCCACAACTTGTCATTCCAGATTCAGAGTTGTAGCCAGAGAAACAGATGCCCATGATCATGCCTTTTGTTGGTGGAAAACCTTAAACCATCTATGCGAGGTTCATATTCTTCCTCTTCAAATAATTCAGAACACTTCCTCTAGCAGAAGACTTCATCTTCTTGCCAGTTTTGATAGAATTCCAGGAAATGCATCAAGCATTCCAGAGTTGGTGGTTATCCTTAAACCATCACAGGTTGTAGACCTCCCTTTTTATAGGTTGAAGGTCTCCCTCTTCCAATATGAGGGACACTTCCTCTAGCAGAAGCCCTTAGCTTCTTGCCAGATTTGGAAGAGTTACAGGAACTGCACTACGCATTCCAGTGTTGGTGGTGATCCTTAAACCACCTCTTTATGCCAACGTTTCAGAGAGCTGATTCAGTCTAAGTGTTGCCATGCATACTTTGCAGATTTTTATTACAACTCTCTTCTTGGACTCACACATACCCCTTCGGATTAAAGGGGGGAATGTTGGACACCTAATCCTCAATGGGTAGGTGTAGAAGGCGAATGGAAAAAATGAGTCCAAGAGACCACTTGGAAGATGAATCGAAGGGTGAATTAATGTACTATAAAAGCACATGTATAGTTAATAGTAAAACAACTCACGCTTATATTTCTCCTTGTGTGTCTACTTTCTTGTTTAGCATGTGTGTGTTTAAAAAAAGTTGGTATTCACAAACTTACCCATGGTACATCCCGTGCACCGATCTATCTGCACAAGTGTACCCTTGGGAAGTCCAGTAGAAATCTGCTGTAAAATATTTAGGGCACCATGGTGAAGATGGCCCAATCGCCTGTTCCATAATTCACCCTCATCCCGGCTCACCACTTCTTCTTCTTTGCCCACCATTGCAGCACAACCATTTACCTCCATCTTGTAGAGATTCTTGACTCGAATCCATATCCTCTTGGTTTGACACATTGTTTTATGTCACAGGAAAGCTTTTCCATCGCTGAAAACAACGTCGTAACCTCTGTCCTCCAACATCGCGACGGAGACCAAGTTCTTCTTTAGACCTGGAACATGCATAACATTTTTCAACAGAAATGGCTTACCTCAATCCCTCTCAAAGGTAATGGTACCAATGTCGGTTGCACTATATCGTCCATTGTCGCCCATCTCTATATGAATTTGGAGATCTTTCTCCTCCAAGTCACTGAAAAGATCCTTATCTCCCATCATGTGGAAGGAAGCACCACTATCAAGATACCACACCGATCCCATCGCACTTGAAATCAAGCATGATATCAAAGAGAAATCAAGTTCAAATTTTGAGGCAAGGGCTTCACCAGCTGCAACTCCAACAACCTTCTTGTTCTTCTTTTCTGTGGGCAGTTAGTGGCGAGATGCCCATACATGACAGTGAAAACACTTCACCTTGGAAAATTCCAGCTTCTTTCCTTTAGCCTTGGATTTTGAGTGGAATTTCTTCCCCTTCCATTTCCTTTCTTTGGCAGCCAATGCACAATCCTCTTCATAATCATGCTTTCATGAAGAGCCATCCCTGGTGTTCTGCCTGAACTCCTCCTGCACTAGATCCAACCACAGTCGTTCCCAACCCGAAAATTTTTCCCATCTGTTGATGCAGTCTTGATAACTGTGCTAACTCTTAGGAATTCCCAAGAGAGCCAAGCTCACCAAATCATCATCAGAAACTGTGATTCCCACACTCCCCAGTTCATCCCTACATTAAACAAACTTTGTGAGATACTTAGGAATATTTTCTCCCTTTTCCATTTTGATTTTTCTGAGTTTATCCTTCAGCGCCAATTTCCTATGGTCGTTTCTGCTTTGGAAAAGAACTGTCAAAGCCTTCCACATTGCAAATGGAGTGGATTTCCCATGAAGGCTTGAGACAATATGGTCTCTCACACCTTCCAACTAAATCTTTCTCGTCTTCAATACTTTCTTTTTCTAGGCATCAAGTAATGCAGCATCCGTCGAAGCGGGCTTAGGAACATCATTGTTGATGAATTCCTTCAAGCCATTATCTTCAAGCACCGCCTCCATCATATCCTTCCATGCAATGTAGTTCAATCTGCCCTCAAGTGCATACTCTAACCGCAAACCATTGAAATCCATTTCGATGTTTCCAACAAGAAACTCAACTACTGCTTCAATATTGCAATCTTCTTAGCTCTGATACCATGTAAAATTTTTAATACAATTATGTATTTCCAGATTATCCTGACCTAAAAATTATATCCACTATTAAATAAAAATTCCTTCTACTTAAATCTTTGCGGAAATTTAATCGCTAATTTCAAACACATGAAGAAAAATCAATCACACATAACACATATGTTTTTACCAGGAAAGCATAAAGCTAAAAACCCCACTATCATATATTATGTATATCATGGATAATGAAAAAATATCATAGAAAGCTCTACTCCAAGATCTCTCAGTACAATATACAATCGTCTCACACTGCCATAAAAAAAGTGGGATAAGCATGCACCAATTTACTACCTCCTGACAGCCTGCCTCCACTGCGCAATCCCTGCTGATGAAGATACCTAAATGAATTCGATCTTTACTTTCCTTGACTATGCAATCCTCATTGGAATCTACAATGTGGGTGTAGTTTCATTGAATGCACCACTATAGTCACAATTGATAGTCAAATAGGCCCTTTCACCTATCTCTCAACTGGGTCTCCACTGGATCTGACATGCATGTAGTTAACAATAGTATTTCTTTAGTTGCATGTGAAACCACTGCTTGTGAATTAATTAAATAATTAGTTTACTGATCTCTCACTAGTGTATCTTTAGTTACAACTAGTTACAAATAGCACAATTGATTTTAACTCACTTAACTGAGTTAAACTAAATAGCAACTCACATATCTACACATCCAACTCTGTTACAACTTTGTATCACTCAGTTACAACAAATTCCACTCTGCATGTCCCACCAACCAACCTTAGAACTCATAATTCTTTCAGTCAACTGGTTTTCCACATCAGTTAACTAAAATCAAGTGCTTCAAGAGAATAGATTATTATTTATTGTCTAATTATTATTAAGGGCTAATAACAATTGACATCCGATCTATAAATAGACTTCACCCATGCATCTAAAAACAGAATATCATCTATAAATAGAATTTTCTCAACCATCTATAAATAGACTCCCACTATAAATAGAATATGCTCAACATTCTAAAAATAGACATACACCTAAAAATAGCATGTAGGCCCCACCTAGTGTAGGTGGTTAATTTTCACAAGGATCATTATCTTGTTGAATCTCAACATAGGTTTCATGGAATACAAGTCAACACATAAATTTCCACATTTTCTATGTAATTTTAAAAAGAAACAGGGCGCTACTAGAATTTCCAATAGCATTCCATATTTTGCGAAGTTATAGGTTTTTACTAGAATTTCAGGCAACACCTGTTTAACTGAATTTTGACACTTGTCAATGAGTTTTTCCGAGCCAGTTAAGGATGGATAAGAACCCATAACCAAATGGATAATACAAGTGATGGTGAGAAGTGGTTATGAGGTTGTTGGAGGTCTTATTAAATGAAGCTACATGTTTATTAAGGACCCAAAACACAAGGAGATAAATCAACAGAAAAAGGGGCAGCATGACAACACACTCAGCATTCCAACCCAGAATTCTTCTCTTCTTCTTTCTCCATGTGTCTTTTGACACATAGGTTATGTTAGAATTAATGTTTCCTTCTTTTTAGAAGATATTTATTTGGTTCCTCTCTTTTTATATATAACTCTTGTAAATAATATTTCCAACTTGGATGTTAGTGTACTAGCAGACTGAATATAACAATAAAAAACTTTTTGCTTCTTGCTAGAGGATTTTTTGATTCAAGGAATATCTAATGTGTGGTGTGTATCTTTTCTTTGTTAATTTCTTCTAAAATATGAATTGCAACAACTAGTAAGTGTGAGTGACAAGTTTTTAAAGCATTTAGCAGTAAATTATCTTCTTTCAGTTTTCTGCAAGTTATATGTGTGTTATAGAACATGTCAGTGAATATTTCATAAAGGATTTGTAGAATAATTTATACATGCAATATATTTTATGGATGTTGTTTGCTTAACATAAACAGATTTTGTGTTAAAGGTCATCATCATAGTTGTGGGATTGATTTAGGATAGGAATATTTCCTAAAATAGGTACCATCTATTCATCTTCTTCCACTTGTGCACTCTTCTCCCTATACTACCTTTACCCACACAATTTATACTTGCTATATCTTTCCAACTTCATGAAAGTCTTAAAGAACATAAAATCATTTCAATATATTTGAGAAAACCATCCCACCACTCAAATAACCCCTTTAAAATTTGAAATGAACTATGATGTGTAAGGCTTACTCCTTAAGTAGTCAAGGATTGACTTATTACGCTAACATATTTAGCGTCATTGCCGGGGAGGTGAATTGAATTTTATCCCTGGGTGAATGACAAAGTTATAAGTCTGGTTCTAAGGTGTACAATTCCAGTTGTCCTTTTAGACTGCTTTACACTTAGGGAATCCATTGAGAAGTTCTGGCTCCTAGAAGGACTAGAACCAGGGCTAACCCATATTCCCCTTTGATAATCCTAGTTTCTAACCCTGAAAAGATAATCAAGAAAAATAATAAACGATTTTTTTTTTCCCCTACTACTATTTTCTCAAAGGTTGTTCCTAAAGAATTCCTACAAACTTTATCCCCTAATTTTGCAAAAAATCATGTACTCCCTTGTTTTCCAACCAACAAACAATACCTACATCACAAGTTGGTGCTTCATCATCTTTTGTTCACAATCCACCTATTGTTATTCCACAAATCCAAACAACTCACACCATGGTAGGTCCAAACCCACCCCCTAACCGAATGGATGCAATTGTTGTGTCTAGGTATGCCTCTTGGGTTTTACCTCAGCTTATGAAAGCATTACCTTCTAGAGATTACCTTAAGTACATGCCTAAGTTTAGTGGTGAGGGAGAGGTAACAGCTAAAGAACACCTTGCTGATTTGTATGCCTATGCTGACAATCTGAATATTGAGCATGAAGATGTTTGGATGAGATTTTTTGTTCAGATTCTTGAAGGTGATGTAAGAAAATGGTTCAGATCTTTGACAGCGATAGAATCATTGGAATTGAAACCCTAGATGATACATTTTTAAGGAAATGGGGTGATAAGAAATATTTTATGTATTATGTCATTGAATTTGGTGCAATAAAAAGAAAAAAAGGAGAATCAGTTTCTAATTTTTCTAAGAGATTCAATAAGATGTATAGAAAAATGCCTACTAAAGCTTCAACCAAAATCACTTATGTTGGTGCCTTTTATCTTGATTTTTTTATATTATTGAGATAAAGAAGATCTGCAACACTAACACAAATGCAGGACAATGCACTAGAGGTATAATCTAATGTGTTAGCATCTGATAGGATCAAAGGAGGGATTGACAGAGAAAAAAGAAAGAAAAAAGTTGAAGTTTCTACTTCAGGAACTTCAGACATTGATCCTAAGTTATATGAGCTAACCAAGATGGTCCAGTCATTAACTACTGAAATGTCCAAGCTCAAGATGGAAGAAAGACCAACTACTACCAAAAATGTTTCATTTGAACTACCTAATAGGAAGAAATTTAGAAGACCTAATGTTCCTCAAATTTTGCAGCGAGAAAGGAGAGAGATTGATGATAAAAAATTTCAGCCTCATTTTCAGAATGATATATTTGAAGATGAAGAGGAACCTAAAAGGTTGGAGAAGGTTGCTGATATCAATTGTCAGAGAGACAAAGAAGGGTTGATCCATCTTACACAAGCAGAGTATGAGGATTTCATGTCATATGCTCAAAGTAATGAAGTAGTTTCTGATCATTCCATGATTTCAGTTGATCATTAAAGCAGATATAATCCAGATCAAAGAAGTTTGGTGATACCCCAAGAATAATAAGGACGTAGAAAAAATTCCGACAGAAAAACAAGTTGAAAAACAGAAATTACCGGAAATTCCGGTAGCAATTAATACTCCTTCACTAGAGGTAAAAATTTCTCTCAAAATGCCCCCTGTTTTCAATTTTGAGAATGAAATACAAAGATAAAGATTCATGTTCCTCTTGTAGAGCTCATGAAAATTGACAATTTCAAATATACCTTTATGAAATCTTTGCAATCCCCACCAACCGATGTAGCTTCTGACTTTGTTAACCTTCAAGATGACAATCCCACTCTTATTTTAGGTCCATTGGTAGAAGAAAAATATGACTCTAACTCTCCTTTCTATCTATCTCTGAATATTCATAAGAATTTCTGGCATAATTTCCTAATGGACTCCGGAGCCTCACATAATTTAATGCCCAAGGTAGTCATGGATGAACTAGGTCTTGAGGTAACTAGAGAGTACCAAGATCTCTACTCTTTTGATTCCCGGAAAGTTCAATGACTTATTGTCATAAAAAACCTTGCAGTAAGCCTTTTTCAGTTACCCATGAGAGGAATGGTGATGGATATTGTTGTACCTGACATTCCTCCTAGATTTTTCATGTTACTTTCTAGGTCATGGATTAGAAGGTTGGGAGGAACATTGCAAATGGATCTCACTTATGCTATTGTCCCTGTTTTTGGAGGAGAACAATGAAGACTTTATAGAGAAGCTAAGATGACATATATCATTAGTAACAATAAAGACCCCACTAATCATCCAATTTATGCTAGAACAACTGATGTTGGTTCAAGTATTTCACACATGGATAGTGTTGTCCTATCTGCAGAAAATTTTCATATTTTTAAGCCGACTGAAAAATAAATCAGCCATGAAGGTTCTTAGTTATAGAAAATGTATTTTGATGGCTCGTGTTCCAAAGAAGGAGCTGGTGTAGGAATATTCTTCATTTCTCCTTTGAAAGAAAGCTCCACTTTTTCTTTCAAACTTGAATTTGAAGAAACTAACAATGTGGCTGAGTATGAAGCTCTATTGACTGGTTTAAAAATAGCGAAGGACATGAATATTTTAGAAATTTATGTTTTTGGAGGTGTTGAACTTATCATTCAACAAATCATAAATTTTTATCATACTAATAATCCCAGACTCATAGATTACCGGAATGCAGTATGGAACATTGTAGAAGACTCATTCATGGATTTTAACAATTCTTTTGTTACAAGAGAAAATAATATTTTGGCTGACTCACTTTCTATTTCAGCAAGCTCATTCAAGATTCCAATACCTATGACGCTGATATTTGAAGTGGAAGTTAGGTTCATACCTATAATTTCTGATAATGTCAAGCATTGGAAAGTTTTTGAACATGATCAGGAGATTAGAAGATTCATTAAAGCTATTGAAGATTTTGTTGTCCTAAACATTGATCAAGATGAAGATATCATGAAGAATGATGTTGATTTGCAAGACACCAAAAAACTACAAAAACAGATTGTTGATCAGCCTATCATTTAGCTTCCTACCAATCACATTCCCAAGGGGTCAATCCCACTTGAGAAACTCTTTTATCACAATGATGTCTCAGTCAAACCACAGTTGACTAAAACAGAAACAAAATTGGAAGATTTCAATTTGGGCACAGAAAAAGAACCATGGTATGTGAAGTTGTCAAAAGTTTTATCAGAAGAAATAAAGGTTGAATACCACGAGCTTTTTTGTGTATATGTTGATGTTTTTTCCTGGAAATATGAAGATCTTAAGACATATGATACAACTATCATTGAGCATAGGATACCATTGAAATATGGTATTAAGCCATTCAGGCAAAAATTAAGGCAAATCAATCCATTATTGTTACCAGTGATGGAGAAGGAAGTTAAGAAACTTTTGGATGCAAAAATCATCATTCCATTTAGATATTCATATTGGGTTGCTAATATAGTTCTAGTAAGGAATAAGAGTGGTGAGGTCAGACTACGTGTAGATTTCAGAAATATTAACAAGTGCTCCAAGAAAGATAACTATCCTTTGCCAAAGATGGAGCATATATTTCGAAAGGTAATTGGTTCAGGAAGATTTTCTATGTTAAATGATTTCTCCAGGTACAATCAAGTTTCAGTTTTGCCAGAAGACAGAGAGAAGACAACATTCACTACTCCTTAGGGAAAATTCATGTATGCAAAGATGCCATTTGGGCTTATGAATGACAGAGCTACTTTTCAGCATGCTATGGACTTTACATTCATTGGAGAAAATTACAAATGATTGGTCGTATATTTAGATGATATTATCATTTATTAAACTTCATATCAAGAACACCTTCAGCACTTGAGACAAGTATTTTTTAAATGCAGAAGATATGGTATATCATTGAATCCAAAGAAGTCTCATTTTTCTCTCAAAGAAGGTAAGATGTTGGGTCACATATTTTATAAAGATGGAGTGAAAATTGATCCTAGAAGAGTGATTGAAATTCAAGATTTAACACTTCCAAGATCCAAGAAAGATGTTCGATCTTTCCTTGGTAAGATAAATTTCTTAATAAGGTTCATTCCAAATTTTTATGAAGTGGTGAAGCATATTACTTGCATGTTGAAGAAGGAAAAATAAGTCAAATGGACCATTGAATCCATAAATTCATTCGATCTGATAAAAAAAGATATCATTGAAGCACCTTCACTGGTAAGCCCTGAATACTCGAAGCCTTTCTTGATCTTTTAATTTGCCTCAAAAGATACTATTGTTGTTGTTTTCTTACAAAAATATTCAGAAAATAAAGAAGCTCCCATAACATTTTTCAGCAGAGCACTTAGAGATGCAGAATTGAAGTATGAAATGTTGTTAAAGCATGCCTATGCATTAGTAAAGCTATGAAAGCTTTTAGAGTTTATATTCTGCATGCTCAAGTTATTGCTTATGTACCTTCATCTGTTGTTAGATAGATATTAGTTCAGCCTGATATTGATGGAAAAAGAAGCAAGTGGGTGACTAAAGTCATTGAGTTTGATTTGGAGATAAAACCTACTAAAATAATAAAAGTTCAAGGATTAGCCAAACTACTAGCTGAAGAAAGTTGTAAAGTTTTGGGCTTGAATTTCATGGATGAAAACTTTGAAGGGAATATTTCTGAACCTATAGAAAGCATAGCAGTAGATGTAAAGTTGTTTAAATGCAGTTGGTATAAGGAGATCATCTATTTTCTACAACATTTTAAACCTCCTCCAACTTATGATAAGAGCAGAGTAAGATATTTGAACCTGAAAACTGTTAAATTATGCATTAAATATAACTCTTTATATTGGAAAGATCCTACATGATATTTTTTTTAGATGCATTGATCCAGTTGAGTCCAAGAAAGTTATCTTTGATATGCATAGTAGTGTGTGTGGAGGACATCACTATTGGAGAACTACTGCATACAAAATATTGAGAACTGGTTATTTTTGGCCTAGCTTGTTTTCTGATGTGTGTGTTGAGGTAAGACCATGTGAAAAATGTAACAAGTTCATCAGTAAGAAACATTTGAATTCTTTGCCTCTCAAGCCCATAGTTGTTTCTGCACCTTTTCAGCAATGGGGCTTAGATTTCATTGGAGAAATTCATCCACCTGTATGTGGAAAACATCATTGGATTCTTGTCGCAACTGATTACTTCACCAAATAGATTGAAGAAATACCTACCAGGAATGCTACTCATAAATTTATCATTAGTTTTATGGAGGGAACCAGAACCAGCATTGAATGTCCATCAAGTTTAGTAGCATATAATGCAGTTTCTTTTAAAGCCACTCCATTGGTAAATTTTTGTGAATATTATGGCATTCAGCTCACTCACTCTACAACTTACTATCCCCAAGGGAATGGTTTAGATGAGTCATCAAACAAAAATTTCGTAAGAATCATCAATAGACTGTTGGAGAAAAACAAGAAATCTTGGGATTCAAAACTGAAGTTTTCTTTATGGGAAGACAAGGTGACAATAAAAAAATCTATCAATACATCACATTTTCAAATGGTTTATGGAATTGATGTTGTTTTTCCAATTAAATTATCCATTCTTGTAGCTAAATTTATGCAAGATCAAGAGGCTGAACCAGATGATATAACCAGGAGAGTTTATCAAATCATAGAAGTGCAGCAAAAGCAAGAACAAAAATATGATTTGGTGAGAAATTATCAGCAAGCTATAAAGAAAGTTTTTGATAAAGGAACTAAAAAATAAGATTTTCATATTGGAGATCTAGTGTTGAAGTGGGATGCACAACATCAAGATCCAGGTAAGCATTCCAAATTTGATGCTTTTTGGCTTGGTCCTTTCAGAATCTCAAACATTCTGCAGAACAATACTTTTGATTTGCAACATCTTGATGGAGTTGAACTGTTTGGAGGCCCATTCAATGGGCCTTTCTCAAAAAATTATCTTACTAAGGTTGTTGGTAGCCTAATTCCACTGTAAATACCAGTGTGTTTCATAAAAAGACTCTATAGCCCAATGACAAGCCATTGAAACTACAAAATATTCTTAGAGCCTCGTAGGGAGAGATCTATCCCCTGTGAAGCCAATGTTAGCACAATTTCTTGCTAATTTATGAGTCCATTCCATAGTTTTACTTTTAGGATTAAACCTAAAAAAAAATTTCAAAATTTTTTAAATTTTTTGGTCCCAATCAGAATTTCCAGAAGCACCAGTTTTTTAGCCTTTCGGATAGTTTTTTATTTCTTGTTTCTCTCTATTTATTTTTATTTTTGATGCTGCCAAAATTTCCAGAAGCATACTCTATTTTTTAAATAGAACGAAAAAGCACATCCTTTTTAGTTAGACCACGTGTCATAGTGTTAATACACATCAAATATTTTTTAAATATTTAGGATCTAATGATAGGTGTCATATCACAGTCAGTTAGCTAAGGTCAATTCGTTGTATATGTTGATTCATATGTGTCATCCGCAATTAATGACTGAATCGTTGCCCGTCATGCATGTCTATGCCAAGTCAGTCCTCCATGTATTAAGGTACATGTTTTTCTGAGTCAAAGGGATCATGTTTATTACACCACACACCATAATCGTTTAGCTGGTTGCACAACAGTGCTGCTAGAAATTCCGGTCAATCAATAGGACAATTTGTGGTGGTGACTGCAAGTCATGAACTCACTTACCACTTGCCATCTGAAGATCCCATACAAAAAATGCAGCTAATTGAAGGTGGTGATGGTGTGTCACATGGTGCACATCATGGTCATGGATATTTTCAATGATGGAGGGTGATTTGCATGGGGTGGTGAACCAAGATTTAGTTTTAAAACCACCTAAAAAATAGGAATTCTGTCGTTCAAAGTTTTAGCTGTTGGATTTGAATTTGCTGAGAGTCATAGTTGGAGAAGAAGTCTGGATTTTAGACAAGATTCTAGAGGAGAATACAGGCCATGCCTGTAAGGTAAAACTCTTCCTATTATGCCACCTATCAATTGCAGGAGACATAGTTATTTATTTTTCAGAAGATGAATAAAATAGGTGGTAAGATAAATTGAATAGAGCCACAGGGTGAAAATTTGGTTGATGCTAATTTGAGGGTGAGAACTTTGTTTATGTAGTGAGGATGGTACACTCTTTGTACCATGTTTGGGAGCTCTCATTTAGGAGTTTCTCAATAATTTTCTAACTCATTTAATGGACATAAAGCCACAGTTTATGGCCTCACTTTGCAGGTTTCTGAAGACTCCATTGCATAATATTTTAATCTTCCTCAAGAAGGTGAAAGGTGGCTCAAGGGACAAGTTATTACAGGAGGTGATCTCAACAACTTCCTCAAGGATGCTCACATAGATACAAATTGGGAAAAATGCATCCCAAGTAGCTACCTTAAGAATGATTGGGCAGAGGGAATAAATATTATTAAGATAAAACTCACATGTCAAAGGAGGTATACAGTGGTATTCCTCTATCACATGAGGTTTCTTTTTCATATTGCAGGGATGAAGACATTGAATCTTTCATTTTTCATGTTGAAAATCCTAAACAAAATGTCAGCAAGGGTTCAAACCCATAATTATGTTTATGAGTATAGCTTGTACCATCAAACTTTGATCAAAGTTCTAGTTGAAAAATATTAGAGGAAGAAAAACCAGACTTGGGACCACTTTCTATTCTATAGGGTAGGCCAACCTGCACCTGCACCTCCAGTTCCACAACCAAACCCTCAACCTACAAAGAGAAGAAAAAAAAAGAAAGGCCCAGAAATAAGATATTCATAAGAAGTCCAAAGGTAAGAAAGAGAAATTTTCTCCAGGAAAAATTGAAAGAAAGGTGGAAAAAGGAGATATCTCCTCAGCAAGAAAGCCCAAGTCCATGAATATAGTACCCCATGTTCCTTCATTTCCAAATGTTTACACTAGATCTAGAAGAGGAAGGTCTACAACAGAAGATAAGTCAAAAGTGCAGGTGCTACTGGAATTTTCGGAAGCACATATTATGAAAAAGTTTCATAAATAATATCAGCCTACCCAATCAGACGAAGAACTACTTAAGGATGTTGGTTATGACATTAGTATTAAGAAGAAAGAATAAGCTAAAACTATTGCGAGCACCAGAAAAAGGCACACAAGAGACAACAATAATTTTAGACTTAAATCCAAAGCTCTACTCAAGCCAAGCCTAATGACAGAAGTCATTGACATTGAAGGGAAACCTGACGCTTCAAAGATAGAGAAATCAGATAAATCCATGAAGAAAATCAAGAACGAGAACCCTTCATAACAACCCTCAGAGCCCTCAAAAAGGAGAAAAACACAAAAGGGTTATAAGGAGGAAAAATACCCTGTCAAGGAGGCAACTACAAGAGCTACCAGATCCATAACATTAGTTTATGACAAAAAAAATGATTTAGATAAACTGGTTGAAGTTGTAACACACATAGAGGAAAGGTAAAAAAAGGTTTTTGGTACTAATTCCTTTTTTGCTTATCAGTTACAAATTTTGAACAACAACCTAGGTGTCATGGAATACAAGTCAGCATAGAATTTTCCACATTTTCTGTGTATTTTGAAAAAGAAATAGGGTGCTACCGGAATTTCTTGTAGCATTCCAAATTTTGTGCAGTTATAGGTTTTTACCGGAATTTCAGGCAACACCTATTTTAACTGAATTTTGACACCTGTCAGCAAGTTTTTCCGAGCCAGTTAAGGATGGATAAGAACCCATAACCAAATGGATAATACAAGTGATGGTGATGGGTGGTTATGAGGTTGTTGGAGGTCTTATTAAATGAAGCTACATGGTTATTAAGGACCCAAAACACAAGGAGATAAATCAGCATAAAAAGGGCAACATCACAACACACTCAACATTCTAGCCCAAAATTATTCTCTTCTTCTTTCTCCATTTTTCATTTCTGTTAGATTTCAAGGATATAAGGATGTAATGTCTTTTGACACATAGGTTATGTTATAATTAATGTTTCCTTATTTTTAGAAGAGATGGATTTGTTTCCTCTCTTGCTATATATACCTCTTGTAAATACTATTTCCAGGTTGGATGTTAGTTTACTGGAAGACTGAATATAATAATAAAAACCTTTTTGCTTCATGCTGGAGGATTTTGTGATTCAAGGAACATATAATGTGTGGTGTTTATATTTTATTTGTTAATTTATTATAAAATATGAATTGCAACAAATAGTAAGTGTGAGTGATAATTTGTTAAAGGATTTAGCAGTAAATTATCTACTTTCAGTTGTCTACAAGTTATATGTGTGTTATAGAACACGTCAGTGAAAATTTCATAAATGATTTGTGGAATACTTTATACATGCAATCTATTTTATGGATGTTACTTGCTTAACATAAACAGAGTTTGTGTTAAAGGTCATCATCATAGTTGTGTGACTGATTTAGGATAGGAATATTTCATGAATTAGGTACCAGTTTTTCATCTTCTTCCATTTGTGCACTTTTCTCCCTATACTACCTTTACACACACAATTTATACTTTCCACAGCTTGCAAAATGCATGAAAGTCTTAAAGAACATAAAATCATTTCAAAATATTTGAGAAAAACATCCCACCACTCAAACAACCACGTTAAAATTAGAAATGAACTATGATGTGTAAGGCTTACTCCTTAAGCAGTCAAGGAGTGACTTCTTACGCTAACAAAGTCATCCAACAAAATTTTGAAAATTTTCAAATTTTGGGGTTATAAGACAAATTCTAATTTTTTGGAAATTTTTCTCTACCCAGAAACACAGCAAAATTTGTTGCACTTTTACTACATGCCTCCAAAAAGGAAAAAAATTATATTTCTAGAAAACTAATTAAATATTTAGAGAACCCATTTTTCCAGATTTCAGACTCAGGGCTTAGTTTTCAAGGAATTTGCAAAAAAAGAGGTCAAAAATCACATTTTTGTCTCATTTTCAGACATTCGTTGCATTTCTGGGAGTGATATTGGGAGAAGGACCTTTTAGCAAGCTTAATGAAGATAATTTTGTTGCTTGAACATCCTGGAGTTATCTACACTTGACCAGCTACTCAGAATAACTCTTCTTTTCAAATTTAGATGATGGGAAGGCACCCAAAAAGGCCTTACAAGAAATTTTCTACGCTTCTGGAAAATCCATAATTAATTTTATAATTATCCTGTGTAATTTTCATTTGATAGATTTACTTTGGAAAATGTAAAAGGGTAA
Source organism: Pinus albicaulis (assembly GCA_034641835.2). Lineage (NCBI taxonomy): Eukaryota > Viridiplantae > Streptophyta > Pinopsida > Pinales > Pinaceae > Pinus > Pinus albicaulis. The sequence continues at coordinate 1,197,165,131 of CM076584.1, read as the reverse complement.
AGGGTTTAAATTGAATGTAAAAGGGATGGTAATATATTTTAATAGGTATATTTACCTCTCACTAATTCATGGAGAGGATTTCTCTAGTTAGTTTGCTAAAAGGGGATACGGTACTTAACCTCCCTAGTTTTTTGTTTAGTTGGAGAAAAAATTGGTTTCAGCTCCACTAGTCATGGATTCGACCCCTGAGGCTGGGATATGTTTTTTATGGTCTATATATTTCATTTTCTTTGTCATTGAAATGGTTGGATGTTATAGAATTGATCTTTGAACACTAGTGTATTCAATGATTTTGGCAGGAACTAATAGACAGAGTTGCAGATACTGTGGTGGGATTCATGTGGTATGTGTTTTAGCAGTGTTTCTTCTTGTGTTTTCATATGTATGAATGTTTTGTGCCTTTACATTCCATCTCCATTCTTTCATGTGATTTATTTCTAAGATTGATAAATAGAATTCATTATTTTTATGCTCCCGTTTTTGATAAATTATCACAGTTATGTTTCACTTTCCTCTGATATAAAATAATTCATGATTTCCATGCTATTTTTGAAACCCTATCAGTCTATCACACTCACCAAGCTACCTCAAAGTGCTAAATTTTGTGCCTACCTTGCCCCATCATATATCTGCAAGTCTAATTTTCAGAGCCCTGACCTAATCTTTCCTATACCTAATTCCTCATCTAGCACCAAATCCAAATCAATCAAACCCTAGAGCCTACTATACCTAGCCTAAAATCTTCATAATATAGTAAATTTGGTTGTGATCTCATGGAGAGATCCCTCTCCTGCCTAGTAGGGCTAGCTACTAAGTAAAAGTGGTTTGTGGTTACATTTGATGGTCTCCTTCTCAGCCTCCAGAGAACCGATGGAGTGTTAATAGCTTGGCGACCATATTGGAAGCGAGGTGGCAGATATTCCCCAAGAAATAATGAAAGGATGATATATTATTATTGATGGTGAACAATTTTTAGACATAAAGAAGGTTGTGCATCGTTCACCTAGCAAATCCAGTGTCGAAGAAGTTCAGAATTTTCATGGTGACTCCACTATTCAAGAACCGATAGTTTGAAGAAACTCTTGGTGACCTTATTGTTTTCAAGATGGATTCAATTGCTCAAAGGCATGCTCCTATGAATCATGATCACATTCAAGGTTTTCCAAATTGCATGCCTTATGTATATTAGCAGACTTATCTCCCAAAATTCAAAGACGAGAAAGGAGATGATGCTGCTCAGCATCTCGTTAAATTTCACATACATGCACGTAAGTTGAGTGTTCAATTTCGTGAATATTGTATGATGAATATTTTCATGTCCACCTTGGAGGAACAAGCAAGATCATGGTATGAAGGTTTTCCACCCGGTTGTATTTTTTCACTTGCTTATTTTCATATGATGTTTTATGAAATTTTAAAAAAGAATATCTATCTTTACTGCTGGTAAAATATTGTTGCAAGAATTTTCAAGGTTTTATTAATCATTTGGAGGTGTTTATGGTGATGAATAATTTATAGATGAGGAGCTTCAATAGGCCTCGCTTGAAATTCCATTCCAACAACATGAGAAAGTATCAGGTCCTAGCTATCATTCAGTTTAGTAAAATTTCCATCAAACCATCTTTGCCTTGACTAAAGAGAATTCCAATCAGCCATCAGTTGGTGAAGAGAAAAATTTTTCCACTGCAGCATATGAATATGATCAACAATGTATTCAAATTACAGAGGACCGGGAGATTGAGGTCTGTCATTCAAATTTTTCTTCTCATGTTTCATGTATTGAATTTTTATTTCAAGAATAAATTTGTTCACCTACTTGTTTAGAATTTTTTGAAGACCAGGAAAACACTCTTGATGAGGTACACTATGAAGAGAGATCAGACTCAAGAGAAAAAGGTACCTTTTTTATTCTATATTAGCTCCTAAAAATTCATGTTACAACCCAAGTTAATGCAGATTTGCAGTGTTCACATAGTCAAGAATGTATTAGTGAAACTTCTTCCATTATTGAAAATGAAAATCTGAGTTTAAATCATGACAGTCATGAGACTGATGAAACTTTACAAGAAGTTGTTGTGAGTGAGTCAATTTTTTATGATGATTTCCTACAAGGAGATCAACTAACAGATATTATTTTCTTTCACAAAGAGGATAAGGTTGTCATGTTTGACAATCTTGAGAATATTTTATGTTCAAGGATGATATAGACTATGAATTTGAGGAGTATGGACTTAATATAGACAGTGTGTGAGAGATAGAGTCAGAGTTGATCATGCTTTAGGAATTTACAAGCAACACTCAGATAACAGAAATTCATACTTCCCTATGCCTTCCTATGGATCAACAACCAAGCGTTCTTTCAGATCAGAATGAAAGGTGTGCTTGTGTTTTTGCTGAATCTTGAGACAAGGTAACATTTTATATTTTTGAAGATCCTTTTATTGATTTTCTGTATTCAATAGGGATGATATATTTTCTTGAATTTATGGATAATGAGAACATTTTCAGTGAACACTTAGAGTTTCCTATATTTTGTTTTTTCTGCCTACTCGAGGAAAGTGAGAGAAAAATTCAAGTAAGTAGCCATCTCCTAGATTGGTTACACTAGAAGGATCACTTCACATGATTGTACATATGTCTTCACAAGGTAGGTGGTTTTCATCAGGATTTGAATCCCTCAAGTCTCGGTGATATGTTGCCATCAATAAGTTTTGTAAGTTTTTATTTCCGTCGGTCCATTTTTGAGTCATTTTATCAAGTCACGTTTTTGGTATTTAGTTTGGTTTATAATTTTTGACTCCATGCCCAATGGTAAGGCTACCTGGTCTACGGTGTTCTTGACACCTCCAATGAGCTGCCATCCCCAATTGGAGCCAACATTAGTGTCAATATTTACATCCTATCACTAGTGATAAATGGGCCCTTATCATGTCTTGTTAGGGTCTCATTTGTCAAAAAAATTTCATTCCATTAAGTCATCATGCAAACATTTGGTCACTGGATGTAGATCTAGGTTTGTTTTTACTCCTTCCAAAATTTTACTAATTGTTGGCTCATTTCACCTCTCAGCTGAGTGTACCATCATTCATAAGTTGTCATTATCATTAAAGTCATATTTATCATGGTTTCATTCAGTCCAGAGTCTCCATTAGGTCTTTAGGGTTCCAAAGTCATCAAATCATCATTCCATGCATAAATTTCAGCAAGTGAAGGAGTGACAATAAAGTAATTTCACCAATAAATTTGATTTCAAATAAAAATGTAATCTTATGTTCCTAATTTGTAATAAGTATTTCAAAGTTCCAAGTAGCTGCAAACGCTCAAGTTCCACTAGAAAATGTTCAAGGTTCCAAAAATAAATTCAATGTTCCAAACCCACCAAAAGTTCAAAGTTCAAATGATCAAGTTCAAGGTTAAAATGAAATCTGGTGGGCCACCCCACTAAAATTGAAGAAAATGGTATAAAAAGAAAAGAAAGGATTTTTATATTCATTATTTCACTCTCTCCCAACAAAAATTCAGCTCTCATTGGAAGCAAGGTCGATTTTTTAGCTCTCATTGGCAAAAATTTATCCTCGCTGTGCATCGAGACACCTTGTTACGCTTTTCGCTGCACATCAAGACGCCTTGTTACACTTTTTGTTGCGATTCTAGACACCTCACTGCAATTTTCACTGTGCATCTGAGCGAGGAGGTGCACGGGGCATTATTTTCTAAGGGAAAATTTTGAGCAAGTAAGGGATTTTCATGTTTTTGAAGATAATCTACAAGTTGTAATAAAGTAAGCAAAGACAAACACCCCTTTCTTCATGAGTTTTCAAATCATAAAAACTTCACTCTCTCAGCTAGGGTTTCTAAATTCAATTCAGAGAAATATTGTTCATGGTAATTTATTTAGTTTGAAAACCCTAAAACTCACTTTTTACACCTTCATTCACTTCATTTGAATCATTTACATATCTTCCCTTCACCCAATTCCTATTTTTCCCAAAAACTCCACTAAAACACTAATGAGATTCAATAGGAAGAGATAGTTTGGATATATTGGAAAATGCTTCATTTTTTTTCTAATCCATTCATCATAGGTTGATACATGAAGTCATCCAACAAAATTTCAAAATTTTTCAAATTTTGGGGTTTTAAGACAAATTCTAAATTTTTGACAATTTTGTCTGTAATATTCCCAATTAGCTTTCAGTTAGTTGGAATATTAAATTTTGTTTTTTATTCTTAGTTAGAAGAATAAGAGGGTAGGGAGACCCATAAATATCCTTAGGAGGAATAAAATCACTCCTAGTGTGAATAAGGAGCATCAAAGCAGTTGGATAAAGCACCCTTATGTGTGAATAGGGGATGAAGCATGTGGATAGGGTCAAGTTTGACCAAATCAACAACGCTAGTATGGAGGGAGTGGATAATCAATGAGAGACAATGCAGTTTTGGAGGGAGCGTCTTTGCATGGAAGTAGTGGATTTAATGAGTGGGGCCCAAGGTGAGGAAGCTCACCAAGCATGTAAGGAAGGGAATGGTAGCCATGGAAAGCATGTTGAGTATTATTTTGTTTATGGTCTATTATGACTTATTGCTCTATTCAACTGTTTAGCAGAGATTACAGTGTTGTTTAGCACAAGGGTGTTCCCCGGAAAGAATCCCACCCTCGTCCTCGGGGGAATTCGAGTGCCCACTCAGGAGCGGTGATTGAGCTGCATTTCCACATTCCGAAATTAGGCCAAGCTCCAACTTTCTTCTACAGCGCAATTTCTACCAGGGTTGTGCTGTGCTGCAGGGTTGTAGCAGTGGATGGTTTGATAGGGCCATTTTTGAGCTTGTTTTTAGTGGAGGAATAATTCTTTCCATTTGGAGGCCAGTAAGGAAGGTCCTTGGGCATCATTTCATATTTTGGCACTAGGCCAAGCTACTACCATCCCCTACAGCACATTTTCAGTCATACACTGTGTTATTTCAGAGATCTGTTGCAGGGGTGGTTTCAGTGCATCATTTGGGGAGTTAGATATTCAGTGAAGGGATCATCCTTTCACCTGAAGATTCCATTGGAGGAGTTCCATTCAAATATTCATCAATTTAACCACCTCCTTTTAGGCCTCCAAAAAGGAATCACAACAAAATTTGTTTTGATTTTTCTACAGGCCTCCAAAAAGGAAAAATTCTATATTTATGGAAAGCTAATTAAATATGCATAAAACCCATTTTGTCATATTTCAGGCTTAGGGCTCAGTTTTCAAGTAATTCGCAAAAAACAGGTCAAAAATCACCTTTCTGTCTCATTTTCATACATTCTTTGCATTTCTGGGAGTGATCTTGGGAGAAGGAGCTTTTATCAAGCTTAATGAAGCCAATTTTGTTGCTTGAACATCCTGGAGTTATCTACACTTGACCAGCTACTCATAATAACTATTATTTTCAAATTTAGATGATGGGAAGGCAACCAAAAAAAGCCTTACAATAAATTTGTTGCGCTTCTAGAAATTCCCTGATTAATTTAATAATTATCCTGTCTAATTTTCATTTCACAATTTCACTTTGGAAAATGTAAAAGGGTAATTGTAAAAGGGTAAAGGGTTTAAAGTGAATGAAAAATGGATGGTAATAGAGTTAAATAGGTATATTTACCTCTCATTAATGCTTGGAAATGATTTCTCTAGCTGGTTTTCTAAAAGGGGAGACAGTTCATAACCTCCCTAGTTTATTGTTTAGTTGGAGAAAAACTTAGTTTCAGCTCTACAAGTCATGGATTCGACCCCTAAGGTTGGGAGAAGTTTTTTTTGGTCTATATCTTTCATTTTCTTTGCCATTTCAAGGGTTTCATGTTGTATAATTGATCTTTGAACACTAGTGTATTTAGTGATTTTGGCAGGAACTAATAAACAAAGTTGCAACTATTGTGGTGGGATTTATGTGGTATGTGTTTTAGCAGTGTTTCTTCTTCTGTTTTCATATGTATGAGTATTTTTTTCCTTTCCATTCCATCTCCATGCTTTCATGTGACTGATTTCTAAGTTTGATAAGCAAAATTCATTATTTTGATGCTTTGTTTTGGAGAAATTATCACAGTTATGTTTCACTTTCCTCTGATATAAAAGAATTCATGATTTCCATGCTATTTTTGAAACCCTATCAATATATCACACTCACCAAGCTACCTTAAAGTGCTAAATTTTGTGCCTACCTTTCCCCATAATATCTCTGCAAGTCTAATTTTCATATCCCTGACCTAGTCTTTCCTAGACCTAATTCCTCATCAAACACCAAATCCAAATCAAGTAAACCCTAGAGCCTACTATACCTAACCTAAAATATTCATTATCCAGTCAATTTGGTTGTGATCTCATGGAGAGATCCCTCTCCTTCCTAGTAGGGCTAGCTACTAGGTCAAAGCGGTATGTGGCTACCTTTGCTGGTCTCCTTCTCATCCTTCAGAGATCTGGTGGAGTGCTAACACTCCTTATTGCAATAGAAGAGATTGATAACCTCAAGAAGAAGAAAAAAGGCTATCCAAGGAAATTATATTTCTCAAGTATGAAAAAGAGGAAGAAAAAAGAGTGGAAGGAGTGTTTAACAATAAGCTTAAGGAAAAGGAAGAAAATTGTGAGAAACTTCAAGTATAATTTTTCTCATTAAGAAGAGAGCTAGATAAACTCAATATATATATATATATATATATATATCAAACCCTAGACGTTATTCTCAACATCCAAATATCACCATATGATAAGAATGGTCTTGGCTATATGGGTGAGACTTCATACAAAGAAGATGTAAATTGAAAGCCACTAGGAAAGGAAGTTGAAGAACCCTGAAAGATCCATTCTCAGCAAGAGCAAGTACAAAAGTTAGGAGGAGTTTGAAAACACTGCTCCACCAAAAATTTGTCTATGCTCTCAAGAATTACATTTACAATGTAGGAAGTAATATGATATGGGATAAATATCAACAATATTCTCCAAATAATATCAAATCCATAAGAATTGTTTCATTAACAAAATCATACAAACCCAAATATCAAGCTATTTTTCTTAGTCATTGTTTTTTATGCAAAAATTTTGGACATCAAGTAAGACAGTGCAAAGATTATAATATTTATGAAATGGGTTCTCATCAAAACTTTAGGAATAAGATTGTAGATAACAAAATTAAAGATATTGATGGCTTCAATTACATAAACCATAATTAATTTTCTTAGTTATCCAAGTATATTATAGAGTGTTATAGATGTAAAAATTTTGGTCATATAGCATGAGACTCCTACAAAATCAAGATAACGGGCTTGGAAGAAAAAACAAGAGGAAACATCAATAAAAAAATGTGGAATATTTGTGTATGCTTGAGACAATCAAACTTAGTGGTATGTTGATAGTGGGTGCTTTAGGCACATGACCAAAGATAAAAATAAATTTACCACTCTAAAAGAAGAAAAGGGAGGAAATGTGAGTTTAGGAAACAATGGATCTGAAAAAACATTGGAAGAGGTACCATAAGCCTTGAAAAAGGTGGGTTATGATCTCACTTTTCGTGCTAAATATTGTGAAATAAAGAAGATTAAATAAAAGGATTAGTGGTAATAGTGATAAGGAATACAATAAATTTATATATTCTTGATGAAATGCAAGGAGAAAAAGGCTACATTGGATAGAGAGATGAGGGTGGTTATGGCATAAAATGCTAGGACACTTGAGCTTTGACAATTTGGTAAAAATAATCATAAGACAAGCAGTGAGAGATATGCCCAAATCCTCGAAACCAACAAGTGTCATCTATGAATCTTTCCAACATGGGAAGAAAATAAGAGTGAGATTCAAATCAAGGGAATGATCGACATCAAGACCACTAGGTCTTGTCCACACAAATCTATGTGGACCAATAAGAACTCCAACCTTGTGAGGTGAAATGTACTTTATGTTATTTATTGATGATTATACTAGAATGATGTGGGTTGCATTTCTTAAAGAAAAAACAACATCGCTAGGTAATTTCAATTCATTCAAGGCCTTAGTTGAAAATAAAAGTGATCTTAGAATCAAGTGTTAAGATCAGAAAAAGGAGGTGAATTTACCTCAAATCACTTTAATGAATTATGTGAGAACTATGGAATCAAGATAAAACTTTCAGTCACAAGAACTCCACAACAAAATGGAGTCGTAGAAAGAAGTAAAATATCAATACAAGAAATGCTGAAAATAATGTTTCTAAAAGAAAAATTACCATATAAGTTTTGGAAAGAAGTTATTGTAGCAATTTACATCATGAACAAAGCATAACATTAAGTCAATAGTGATAGGAAAATGTATGAGCCATGGAATGGAAAGCTAGATTTAGTTAAGTATTTTATAATTTTTGGAAGAAAATGTTACATGAAGATAAATAATGATAAATTGGGAAAATTTGATTCTAAAGTAGACAAAGGAATATTCCTTGGATAATTAACAAGAAGCAAAGATTACAAATGCTACAATAAAGACTGCGCAAAGTTGTGGAATGTATTGATGATTACTAGATGCAAGTTAAGTAAGGATGATGAATCTCTTGAAGTCCATTCAAATATTTAGAGGTCTATGATTGGGATTCTAGTATACCTGACAATTTCATTACCAGATATTATGCAAGTAGTAGGAATGGTTGCATGATTTGAGTAATCATCAAAGGAAACACATATGAAAGCAATAAAGAGGATATTTTGATATTTAAACATAACAATTGATTTTCAGGTTTTCTATCCTAAGAGCATGAATTTCACATTAACAACATACATGGATGTTGATTTGGAAAGTAGCATCGATGAAAAAAAGGCACTAGTGGGTGCACATTTTTCTTAGGAGATTGCTTTGTGTATTGTTCAAGAAAATATCGAACATCATTTTCTCTTTCTACGACTGAAGTTGAATGCATAACAAAATTAGACTATTGTAACCAAGTTCTATGGATGAAACATACTTTTTACAACATCAAAATGGAATATTATCACTCAATTTTCATTTTATGCGACAACACTATTGCAGTCAATATCTCAAGAAATTCTATCATTCACTAAAAAAAAATCGCATTCCAATCAAATATCATTTCCTCAAAGAACAAGTCACCAAGAAAAATTTCAATATGGAATATATTGGGACCAAATAATAGATCACTACCATATTTACCAAATATTTTCACAATGAAACCTTTGAATATATCAGGAATAAGTTGGGAGCGATCTCTCCTTTATTTTAGTAAAGGAAGCACAAACCCAAGGTGAGCAACCTTTCATTTGAGATTTTGAAGTCTAAAATGAGTCTCCTAAGGAATATTATAAAATAATAGGGGAAATAATAAAGTAAGATTAGATTACATCATCAAATTTTAGAGGGAAAAAAAGAAAAACTACTTTTCAACTCGTAGTTTCAGCTTATCTCCCTACAGTTTTACTCAAATTTCGAGCGGGAACATTCGTTGGATGCAGAACTTAATTCCTCATCCAAGGAGTACCCATGTTTCATACTTTCAATGGACCATCCTACACAAAAAATCATAAATACATGAAAACAAGCATTTGCAATCACTTTTTTCATGTACTTCTCATTTTTTCTGAAGCGGAGTCCATTGAAAGTATGCAACATGGATACTACTTGGATGAGAAATTAAAATCTGCATCCAATGAGTGCTCTGAGTCAAAATTTGAGTAAACATGTAGGGAGATAAGTTGAAAATACAAGTTGAAAAAATGGCTTTTTTATTTTTTTATTTTTTAATATTTTTACTTTTTTACTCCAAAAAAGGTGAATCACCCCCCATTGGTTGATATCATCATACTGAATCCCATTGGTTCTTAAAAAGTTGATTTTGGTTGTACATTTTTGTTTTGAGACCTCAAAATTTCTCTATTCGCTATTGATGTCAAATGGGGAGAGTGTTGGAAATGTTGTCATTGATGGAAAAGGAGGCAGCAAAGACAGAGACAGAAAAAGGAGGCAGCAAAGAAGAGAACAAAGGAAGCAAAGGAGACAGGTGGAAGAATACTGTCAAAATGTAACAGTCAAACAGCAGAAGCAACGAAAGAAGCAACGATAGAGACAGAGAAAGAAGCACAACGAAGGCAGAGGAAGAGCCCAGTAGGAAAACAATGAATACAGAGGAAGAGATGAATAGAGGCAGAGCCGTTATCACTGAGGCAGAGTTGTGGAGGCAGAGGCAGAGTCGTTATCACAGCAGAGGTAGAGCCATTAGAACAGCAGAGGCAGAGCCATTAGCACAGCAGAGGCAGAGTAATTTCATACATAAATTCTGGGAATCTTAACCCAAGCAGCAGGTATATATATACAAACAAATTCCGAGAATCACTACCCCCGCTGGAAGATACACTAAAGATTGGAGCATCAAAGTATATATATAAGTCTCATTCTGGGAATCGTTACCCACGCTGGAGGAAAAATTAAAGCTGAAACATAAAGCTTATATATATGCAGCGCATTTCATATATTGTGCCTTATACACAAAGGTCCAAACCATAGATATTTATAGGGTGCGCAATATATAAAGGCAGGGTGCAATGCATCGTGGGCCCGACGAGCAATGTTAGTCTTAAACCATTGGCAAAGTATATCTATGGGTAGCACGGTATATAAAAAGAACCTATGAACTTAATCCAAATTTAACTCGCTAGTGGGACCCTCTCAAATCACATCGGAGAAAGCAGCGGAACAAGCAAACAAGAAGTTGCGATTGCGATTGAAAGCCCGGACCCGATGGGCATATAAACTACAATTCATATATACTTGAGTTCCGGTGAAAAGTGATTGATTGCATCGGAAAAAGGTGGAATATCGGAACATGCAACTGGGGGTTGTGATTGCAATCAATCGCAATCGGAAGCAGTCGAAGGATAATACACTAATCGCATCGGAGAAAAACTGTGCAACGGAACATATAAACAAAAAGTTACGATTGCATTTGGAAGTTCGGACCCGATGGACTTATAAACTATGATTTATACAGGCTTAATTTCCGTGTCAAAGCAAATGATTCATCGCATCAAAAAATTTGAGTGAACAGGGTATCAATCGCATTGGAGCAAGGTAGCTTGTGATTGCGATCAATCGTAATCGGAAATCTATGGAAGGTATCAATCGCATCGGAGCAAGGCAGCTTGCGACTGCGATCAATTGCAATCGGAAACCTCTGGAGGAGAAATATATCGCATCGAAAAGTGTGGCAAGTGGGCCTGAAATGGCATCTGTTAAGTATTAACATGATTCTTTATTGTTATAATGGAAGTGGCAGTTTGTTTGTTAAAACTTTATATAAGTATGCCGAGTATTGAAATGTGTCGCGTGGTTTGTGGACCCATGGGCCTCGGCTTAAGGTGGAGGGATATTGTTAATATAAAACGATTGCTATGTGTGCAATCACATCGGGCCATAAAACAAAGGTTGTGGTGTATGTATGTTTCACTTGCGGAACTCACCACATCAACAAGACACTTGCTGTGTGTAAAGCATTGGAATTTGCCCAAATTTGAAGTCAACAGTTACATATATATATAAAAAGTGCTGATATAAAAAGCACAGTTACAAATGTATGGCATATGGCCATTACCTTGCGACAATGAATAAGGAAACAAACAGAGCTGAAAGAGACAAAGACACAGTCAAAGAAAAGACAAATGCACAGCTAGCCAAGAGGTTGAATGAGTGAGTCGGAGTTCTCATTGTAATTGAATGTAAATAATTTTAATTTATATTGTTGTGATGCATTGGCAAGTCTTCGAAAGAGAACAAATATCCCACTGTAATGTTAAATTGATATCTACAGTTATATTTTCTGAATGAGCAGATAAAGGAATGAGAAGACAGAAGTCAAAGAGTCATGATTGTTCACTCAAAATTCCTTGTGAAATACAAACAGTCATGTGAGGAACTTTATAAATAATATCAACTGGATATGCATAAAAAAAAAATGTTAGAGAGAGTAAATATAGAAAATGTAGAGTATAGAAGAGTGAGGCAGAGAAGATTAAGAGAAGAAGAGCAGAAAGAGATGCTACAGAACAGAGCTGATATCTGAGGTAAATCAGCAAACATTCAGTTTGAAAAATTGAGGAAGTTGAAGCTTCCCTATCAAGTTGCAGCTTGATAGCCGTCAGTTGTAGCCGACTGAGGTTGGAGCCTCCTGTAGGTTGGTGCCTGCAAAAAAACAATGGCGAGAGGGAGTTGGAGCTTGCCTTTACATCACAACAATAATAAGATGTGGTTTTCTCCCTTTATGGGTTTCCACTTATATCTGGTGTCTCTGTGCATGATGTTTATGTGTTGATCTGATTTATATCTTCTGCTTAATACCTGCTACTCTCATATTAAGTCTACTTTTATATTATATTAATACTTGCTACTCACATTCTACGATTACTCACATATTAAGTTGGACATGAAATGAAGGTGTAAATAAGTTTTAATGAAAAGTTTTAAAAGTCCATGAATGTGTTAAACTGATTCACCCCCCCTCTCAGTTTAACTAAGGGTCCAACAATTGGTATAAGAGCAAGTTCCTTTGTACCAGTCTAGCAACTGAAAGGAGATCCTAGGTTACCAAGATGGCTAGTAAAGAATGATGCTCAACCAATAAAGCCCCCTTTTTAACTGGTGAAAATTATGCTTTCTAGAAAATCAGAATGAGGACATACATAATGTCTCTAGGAATAGAAGTCTGGGCTGCTGTGGAATTAGGATATTCCCCAAAGGCAACTGACACAAAGAAAGAAACAAAACAAGATTTTGTGGCTAACACAAAAGCCATGAATGCCATCTTGAATGGATTGTGTGAAGCAGAGTTTATTAAATTAATGCACAAAGACACTGCCAAAGAAATGTGGGATACTCTGGAGAACATCCATGAGGGGGAAAAGAAAGTAAAGACTGCCAAACTTAAAGTCTATAGAGCCCAGTTTGAGAACTTAAAAATGAATGATGATGAAGACATTGCCAGTTTCTTCCTAAAAGTTGCAGAAATTGTTAGCAATATGAAAGCTCTTGGAGAAAACATGCCAGAAAGTATAATTGTGCAAAATATTCTAAGATCTCTTCCATCCAGGTTTAATCCCAAGGTGTCTGCCATAGAAGAAACAGTTTATTGGGAGACCTTGACCATGAACTAGCTACTTGGAAATCTAATAGCTTATGATATGAGGCTCCCATAGAAGAAGCCAAGTACGAGGAGGCAGCCTTTAAAACAGAAAAAAAGAAAGAAGAAGAGGGAGACATATGCTCTTGCTTGGATGAAGAAGAGGCAAAATTTGTCAAGAAATTGGATAGAGGCTCAGGTAAATACAAAGGTAAACTCCCTTTCAAATGCTTCAACCGTGGAAGAGTTGGACACTATGCTGCTAAGTGTTCTCACAAGAAAGTAAGGAATCAGGCTCAAGAGTTAGAGAAAAATACATCAAAGAACTGGCAGAAAGGAAAGAAGTTCAGCAGAAAATTTTTCTATGCTCAACAAGATAGCAGTACATCTGAAGATCCAGATGAACTCTCAAGTGAATATGGAACCTCTAAATTTTTATTGATGGCTATAGAAGAAATTTAAGGTCTCCTGCTAGAAGATGAAGAAGAAGAAGGTGAAGTCGACCTTGAGGGGGAGCTAAGAAGTGCTCTAGAAGAGATTGATAGACTCAAGCTGAAATGTAGAAAACAAAAGGACATTCTCCTCAAGTATGTAAGAGAAGAAAAAAATTCAGAAGTCCTTATGCAGCTAAAGATAGAGCTTGAAGAAGACAAGAAGATAGAGGACATGTTACTCAAGAAAATCAAAGAAAAAACTCAGGAACAAGAAAAGTTGGAAGAAGAAGTAGTATGTCTTAGGAAGAAATTAGAAAATTCTCAAAGGAAAGTGGTTATAAACTCTTCTCAACCAACAAGCTCTAGTAAGTTGAATGAAATTCTGGTTGCTCAAATATCTCCTATGATAAAAACTGGAATAAGCTATGAAGGAGAATTAAGTAAAAACAAAGAAAAGGAAAACAGAGAGATTATTTTTGTAAAAGAAAAGAAGGATGATGAAGCAGCTCAAACTATTCCTACAAAAGAAGAAACTTGTAATGAGAAAGACAGAGATCAGAAGAAACCTCTTGTAGCAAAGAATGTGATAAAAACTAAGACCCCTGAGTATGTCAAATTTGGAAACCATCAAAGGAGATTCTTCCCTCCTGTGAAGAATGCCACCTGTTATGTCTGCCACAAGCTGGGACACATTGCTGCATATTTTCATACAAGGAGGATTAATTCAAACCAGCAAAAGATGCAAACAGTGAAGAGACTGCCTCAAGCAAACAAAGGGAGAAGACAACTTTACATCAGGTATGCAAACAGTTTCTATGGTTACTGTTTTTATTGTAAATAATTTGGACATAAAATCATTGAATGTAGAAAGTATGGACAAAGATTGATGTTTAATACCTCAAGGAGGTTTATGAATCAAATAAATTTTGTTCATACTCATAATTCTGCAAAAATTATGATCAAATGTTGTGTATGAAATCAAGTTGGACATATACCTTCCAAATGTCCTCTAAGAAGATGTAGCTCATCACCTCACAAAAGATACCAAACAAAAGGGTGCCTCCAGTGGATAAAGAAGGTGAATAAATGTGACTTGGCTCTAAATACTCAAGACCTGAAAAGCCAGTGGTATTTGGATAGTGGCTGCTCAAAACACATGACTGGAGACAGAAGCAAGTTTATAACTCTTGATGAAAAGAAATATGGCAATGTTACCTTTGGCAATGATAAATCAAGAAAAATCAAGGGAAAGGGCTCAGTCAGCTTAGATAATGGTAGTGGTAAGGCCCAAGATGTACTATTTGTAGATGGGTTGAAAGCTAATTTGCTGAGTGTCAGTCAAATGTGTGATAAAGGTTGTGAAGTTATTTTCAGAGCACAAGACTGTGAATTCAGATCAAGCACCACAGGTAAGACTCTGCTCAAAGATGTTCGAACAGAGAGCAATGTTTACATTGTGAAAGAGGAAGATGAAGCATGCCATCTTAGCAAACTTGAGGAGTCATGGGTATGGCATAGGAGATTGGGACATCTCAGCTTCGATCATATCATCAAATTGAGCAAAAATAAAGCGGTCAGAGACATGCCAGAAATAAAAAGGCCTTCTAATACCATATGTAAATCTTGTCAATTGGGTAAACAGACCCGCACATCATTTAAGGCCAAAGATGAGTTATCAACAAGAAGAACACTCCATCTTGTGCATATGGATCTGTGTGGACCTGCAAGAACTAAAACACCAAGTGGAGAATCCTACTTCATGCTAATAATAGATGACTTCTCCAGAATGACATGGGTTTCATTTCTCAAGAATAAATCGGAAGCTCTGGACAAATTCAAAATATTCAAAGCCTTAGCAGAAAATAAGACAGGATGCAAGATGAAATGCATCAGATCAGACAGAGGAGGTGAATTTACTAATTATGACATTGCAGACCTATGCAATGAACATGGCATAAAGCAACAATTTACTATTGCATAAACACCTCAGCAAAACGGAGTAGCAGAGAGACAAAATAGGTCTGTACAGCAAATAGCCAGAGCCATGATGCATGAAAGTAATATTCCTCAAACCTTCTGGACAGAAGTAGAACACACAGCGGTGCATATCCTTAATAAATCTCACTTAAGGCCAAGCAGTGAAAATACTCCCTATGAACTTTGGCATGGGAAACCAGCTTCAATAAAACATTTTAGAATCTTTGGAAGCAAGTGTTACATAAAGAATAATGATGAAAATCTTGGAAAATTTTATGCAAGAGCAGATGAAGGGATATTTCTAGGATATGCATCCAAAAGTAAAGGGTACAGGTGCTATAACAAGACTCTTCAAAAAATAGTAGAAAGCATTGATGTGAAATTTGATGAAGAACTTCCAGATAATACAAGAGATACATACTGCTGCAGCCCATCAGACAACCATGAAGAAGAAAAACAAGATGATGAGGAAACAAGCAAGACAACAGAATATACAGAGCTGAGTTCTAAAGCCCCCTCAAGATATACTCAGAAGAACCATCTTGAAGACCAGATCATTGGAGATAAGAGAGTAGGGGTCAAAACTAGAAGGCAGCTAACAGAACAAACACAAGAATTATACATAGCCATGTTGTCACAAATAGAGCCAAAGAGATTTGAAGAAGCCAGTAAGGACAAGTATTGGGTGAATACTATGAATGAAGAATTGGACCAAATTGAGAAGAACAATACCTGGGAACTAGTTCCTAGACCCACTGAGAAAAATGTCATAGGCTCAAAATGGGTATTCAAAAATAAAATGAATGAAGAAGGACAGGTAATCAAGAATAAAGCCAGAGTTGTCTGCAAAGGATACTCACAAATTGAAGGACTTGATTACGATGAAACATTTGCCCCTGTAGCCAGAATGGAAGCTATTAGAATGTTCCTGGCATTTTCATGCTACCAAAACTTCAAGGTATATCAAATGGATGTAAAATCTGCATTTCTGAATGGAGACTTAGAAGAAGAATTCTGCATGGAACAACTCGAAGGCTTCTCATTAACAAACAAAGAAGACTATGTATGCATACTGAAGAAGGCTCTTTATGGACTGAAATAGGCTCCTCATGCTTGGTACTCAAGACTAGATAATTATTTGCAAAAACAAGGCTTTAAGAGAGGCGGAGTAGACAACAATCTATACATAAAATCCCATGAAAATGAACTCCTGATTGTTGTAGTATATGTTGATGACATTATGTTTGGAAGAAACAGAGAAGAACTAGCAAAAGGGTTTGTTGATGAGATGAAAACAAAGTTTGAGATGTCTATGATTGGCGAGCTCAGTTTCTACTTAGGACTTCAAATTCAGTAAAAGAACACAGGTACATTCATCTCACAGGAAAAATACTTAAAAGAAATGTTGAAAAAATTCAAAATGGAGGACTGCAAACCTGTGTCAACTCCCATGATCACGGGATGCAAGTTGTGTGCTGATGATGGGTCTACAGATATAGATCAAAAACTCTATAGATCCATGGTAGGAAGTCTGTTGTATCTGACAGCGTCAAGACCAGACATCATGCTAGCAGTAGGACTAGTGGCTAGATATAAAGCAACACCTAAACAAAACCACCTTCTTGCAGTCAAAAGAATATTTAGATACCTACAAGGAACAACACAATATGGACTTTGGTATCCTAAAGGCAATAGCTTCACTTTGACAGCATACACAGATGTAGATTGGGCCAGCTGTGTTGATGACAGGAAAAGCACAAGTGGAGGTGCTTTCTATCTAGGAGAAAGTCTGGTGGCATGGCTAAGCAAGAAACAAACATCTATCTCTATGTCTACAGCAGAAGCAGAATATATAGCCGCAGCAGCATGTTGTACACAAGTCATGTGGATGAAGCAAACCATCCAAGACATGAAGGTAAGAATTGATGAACCTATCTGAATCAAATGTGATAATACAAGTGCTATAAGTATATTTAAAAATCATGTGCTTCACTCAAAAAATAAACATATCCCAATCAAGTATCATTTTCTCCGAGAACAAGTGGCTCAGAAGATAGTAAAACTGGAGTATGTACAAACAAAAGAACATATAGCAGATATATTTACCAAACCACTTGCTAGAGAACCATTTGAATATTTGAGAGACAGACTAGGGGTAGTATCTGTAGATGCTACTCTCTGATATGAAGAGAAAGCACAGTTTCAGGGGGAGAACAGAAATGAAAATATCATTCTCAGGGGGAGATCAACCAGCAAGGGAAGCATGAAAATAGGTCCTTAGGATCAAAATTATTATGGCAATAATACATTCAGCATAAAAGAATCAATAAAAGGGCGAAAGGGTTAGTGGTGCAGCAGAAGAGTGGTGAACCTGACGTGAACCGAACATGGAAGAGTAGTGAACCCGATAAAATCACAGGATCAAAGAATAGAAGCTACACTAAGAATTCAAATCCCTTGCCATTGATGTCAAAGGGGGAGGAAGAGCAAGCAACAGGAGAAAGGATCCTAACAGGCAAGTAGAGGAAGTGTATTGCCTTCAATGCCAAAGGGGGAGACTATTGGAAATGTTGTCATTGATGGCAAAGGAGGCAGCAAAGACAGAGACAGACAAAGGAGGCAGCAAAGAAGAGAACAAAAAAAGCAAAGGATATAGGCGGAAGAAGACTGTCGAAATGTAACAGTCAAACAACAGAAGCAACGAAAGAAGTAACGACAGAGATAGAGAAAGAAGCACAACGAAGGCAGAGGCATAGCCTAGCAGGAAAACAACGAATACAGAGGAAGAGATGAATAGAGGCAGAGCCGTTATCACTGAGGCAGAGTCGTGGAGGCAGAGGCAGAGCCATTATCATAGCAGAGGCAGAGCCGTTAGCACATCAGAGGTAGAGAAATTTCATGCACAAATTCTGGGAATCCTAACCCAAGCGGCAGGTATATATATACAAACAAATTCCGAGAATCACTACCCCCGCTGGAAGATACACTAAATATTGGAGCAGAAAAGTATATATATAAGTCTCATTTTGGGAATCGTTACCCACGCTGGTCGAAACACTAAAGCTGAAACATAAAGCTTATATATATGCAACGCATTTCATATATTGTGCCTTATACACAAAGGTCCAAACCATAGATATTTATAGGGTGCGCAATATATAAAGGCAGGGTGCAATGCATCGTGGGCCCGACGAGCAATGTTAGTCTTAAACCATTGGCAAAGTATATCTATGGGTAGCGCAGTATATAAAAAGAACCTATGAACTTAATCCAAATTTAACTCACTAGTGGGACCCTCTCAAATCGCATCGGAGAAAGCAGCGGAACAAGCAAACAAGAAGTTGCGATTGCGATTGAAAGCCTAGACCCGATGGGCATATAAACTACAATTCATATATACTTGAGTTCCGGTGAACAGTGACTAATCGCATCGGAAAAAGGTGGAATATCGGAACATGCAACTGGGGGTTGTGATTGCAATCAATTGCAATCGGAAGCAGTTGAAGGATAATACAATAATCGCATCAGAGAAAAACTGTGCAGCGGAACATATAAACAAAAATTTGCGATTGCGATTGGAAGTTCGGACCTGATGGACTTATAAACTATGATTTATACAGGCTTAAGTTCCGCGTCAAAGCAAATGATTCATCGCATCGAAAAAATTGAGTGAATAGGGTATCAATCGCATCAAAGCAAGGAAACTTGCGATTGCGATCAATCGCAATCGAAAATCTGTGGAGGGTATCAATCACATCAGAGCAAGGCAGCTTGCAACTGCGACCAATCGCAATCGGAAACCTCTGGAGGAGAAATATATCGCATCGGAAAGCGTGGCAAGTGGGCCCGAAAGGGAATCTGTTAAGTATTAACATGATTATTTATTGTTATAGTGGAAGTGGAAGTTTGTTTGTTAAAACTTTATATAAGTATGCCGAGTATTGAAATGTGTCGCGTGGTCTGTGGACCCACAGGCCTCGGCTTAAGGTGGAGGGCGATTGTTAATATAAAATGATTGCGATGTGTGCAATTGCATCGGGCCATAAAACAAAGGTCGTGGTGTATGTATGTTCCACTTGCGGAACTCACCACATCAACAAGACACTTGCTGTGTGTAAAACGTTGGAATTTGCCCAGATTTGAAGTCAGCAATTACATATATATATAAAAAGCGCTGATATAAAAAGCACAGTTACAAATGTATGGCATATGGCCCTTACCCTGCGACAGTGAATAAGGAAACTAACAGAGCCGAAAGGGACAAAGACACAGTCAAAGAAAAGACAAATGCACAGCTAGCCAAGAGGCTGAATGAGTGAGCTGGAGTTCTCATTGTAATTGAATGTAAATAATTTTAATTTATATTGTTGTGATGCATTGGCAAGTATCCGGAAGAGAAAAAATATCCCACTGTAATGTTAAATTGATATCTACAGTTATATTTTCTGAATGAGCAGATAAAGGAATGGGAAGACAGAAGCCAAAGAGTCATGACTGTTCACTCAAAATTCCTTGTGAAATACAAACAGTCATGTGATGAAATCTATAAATAATGTCAACTAGATATGCATAAAAAAAAAAAAGGTTAGAGAGAGTAAATATAGAAAATGTAGAGTATAGAAGAGTGAGGTAGAGAAGATTAAGAGAAGAAGAGCAGAAAAAGATGCTACAAAACAGAGCTGATATCTGAGGTAAATCAACAAACATTCAGTTTGAAAAATTGAGGAAGTTGAAGCTTCCCTATCAAGTTGTATCTTGATAGTCGTCAGTTGTAGCTGACTGAGGTTGGAGCCTCCTGTAGGTTGGTGCCTGCAGAAAAATAGTGGTGAGAGGGATTTGGAGCTTGCCTTTGCATCACAACAATAATAAGATGTGGTTTTCTCCCTTTATGGGTTTCCACTTATATCTGGTGTCTCTGTGCATGATGTTTATCTATTGATATGATTTATATCTTCTTCTTAATACCTGTTGCTCTCATATTAAGTCCACTGTTATATTATATTAATACTTGCTACTCACATTCTAAGATTACTCACATATTAAGTTGTACATGAAATGAAGGTGTAAATAAGTTTTAATGAAAAGTTTTAAAAGTCCATGAATGTGTTAAACTGATTCACCCCCCCCCTCTCAGTTTAACTAAGGGTCCAACAGAGAAAATGCAAATAGCGGGAGTAGATGACAAGAAATATGGAGAGAATATAGACAAGGGGATCAATTGTTAGAAGAAGCAGATATATAAATTTTTCCATCAATAATAAAGAAGGATATTGTTGAAAATGATCGTTATTAATGTCAAAGGATGTCCAAATGAAAGAAAAAGTTACATAGTCAAATAACATATTTCAAAACCTTTCCAAAGTCATATGACACAGCTAGAAATATCATTTTTGGATTTTTGAATGCCTTATCTTTGAATTCATTTTTACTCAAATTACCTAGCTCAAATAGGAGCATAATATATATAGCCGGAAATCATATTCTAATACCTTTCCAATGATATATGGAGCTCCCTCTCACTCCTCACGATTGAAAATAAATGACTTTTTGAATATTTGTTATACATTCTGCTAGTTACACAAGTCAACCTAGTCAATGGACAAGTCGACCCAACCAATGGACTAGTCATCCCTACCCTAGACCCCAAATGCACTATCAATAAGTGTGAGAATGATAATTTCTAATGACTCACTCAAGTAAATAAATTATGTTCTAAGGAAACTAAGGAGTGGGCCTAAGTTTCATACCTCGTGAACCAAAGGGAAAAGAAGTGAAGACATGTTGTATCCGAGTTGGAGGAATTTTGTGGGATATATTTGCTACCCTGCCTCAGTTGTAAAAGGGTTTTTGGTACACTTTTTGGGAAGGTTTTTGGTTCTATTTTAAAGGAATCCAAATCTAGTTTTGGACGAGGTTGAAATTTTTTTTCTGGTCTAGAGGTCAAGTTTCAACATTGTTGGAGACCAAGTTTCATCCATGTTCGAGACCAAGTTTTAGAATTGTTGGAGGTCAAGTTTCAAAATTTTTTGAAGCCAAGTTTCATCCCTATTAAAATATTATTTATATACATATTGGACTCTAATTTGTAGTCATATTTATAGGTTGAGTTATAGACTTGCTGGAGACTGATTTCTAGTTAAAGGCCAAGTTCAAGACTAAGTTGTGTACAAGATACTGAGGGAAAAGTTTCTTTGAACAAATACCAAGCCTAGATGTTGTCTCTTGAATAGTTTTAAGTTGGTGCTTATTGAGGATTAGTTTCATCATCTTATTGATAGGTTGTAGCCTACATTTTTTATAAATTGGTTCCTACATAGGATTGGTGTCCTCACAAGTGGTTGTAATAAAATGAATATAGTTTTCAAGTGTTTCTTATTCAAGTTTTTATTTTCACTTTAAAATATGTGTTCATACATTTTTTAAGATTGACTAAATGATGCGAAGTTAGTTTCAAGATTAACCAAGTGAAAATTTGTTAAAATTAACGAAATATTGATTCGCCCTTTGTCTCAGTATTTCCATCATAGGTTTCTCTTGGAAAATCACATTGGTAGGAAGGTTAAGATGTTTGTTAATTCTTGTACCCAACAACCTAGCAATTAATTATGAGGATATTTATCAAAAATATATTTATTAAAAGCATAATTTGATACTTTAAAAATAATATTTAGCGGGATCACATTAAAGAAACCAATTTCACACATGCATCCACAGACATTTTTTTCTCAATCAAATTTTCATTCCATTAATCGGAACCTACATGGGCTCCCTTACTAGGATAATTTCCCAACTTGGGGAAAATACATAAAAAAATCTAGATATGATATAATTGATCAAACCCTACACTTAGTTTATCAGGATCTATTTGCTTCCCATTTTTCAACTTCCTCAAACCCATCACACTTGAGTAGTAGTCTTTCTCCACCCACCAATGAGATGTCTCTCTCAATTCCTTGAGCGCCTATGTGTTGTGTCTTCACCCTTATCATAGCCCTTCTTTATAAAATCCAGTTATGATTGAATCAACAACCTTAATATCCAAAGTTATGGACAACTAATATTATATCTTGCTTCACTTGAGATCGATAGTTGAGATTCATCTAATTCACTAATACAAATAACCTTTGCATTAAATTTAATTAAATTCATTTTCTCTTGTAAAATAAATCATTTTATTTACTAAAGTAATTTCATAAGTATCAAGGGTTATTAGGTGACTTATTACATTTTAAAACATTTAGGCCTATGTAGAAGCACATTCCCAAGCTACAAACATCAACACTCCCTCTTACTAAGGTAGGTACTTCTACCACATGAAACTAGCTCTGATCCTAAAACAACATCCCACACTACATCTGCTACCATGGATACTCCCTTTGAAATGGAATCCTTCCCTGCCACCTATTTCAAAATATTCTTTGAAGACCTACTCTCTTTTAACTTGATCTTATAATACTACTACTCCTAAACATCCCATAAATTCATCCCATACCATGATTTATTCTTAACAGACTTGGAAGTATTTTCTGATTGGTCCTTCCCACATGAACTTGAAGGTACACTCCCTATACTTTTCTCAATATTCAAATCTTCTCGCTCGTTGTTCTCTCTCATTGTCTTGTCACTTCCCATTGCTAGAATAGGTTGGCCCTTTATAATGTGAAATTTGTGTTGAATGGTGTTGTAATTGAAGCCATCATCAAGCCTTGAACACTCTTAATATTCATCTAAGGAATCATTTATTGAAAGATACAATGATCAATAATACTTGGAAGGATGAGAGGCTCTTGGGGCATGGTAATGTTACCTCGCTTTTGATGAAGATTTTGAATAAAAATATCAATAAAATTTCAAGCAAGGCCATCATCATTTGATATATATCATCATTTCGATTCTAATGGTAGATGGCATAGGACATAAATCCTCATGGTTGAGTGGATATGGTTGTTGAAAGTTTAATCCCTTGAATTTGGTCAAAGAGCCCCAAACTGTGATGTTAATGGCAGTTGGATGTTTGGTTATTTGATGGAATTTATACTAAAAAAATATATTCAAATTTTTTTTTGATTATCAACTCTTCAAACCAGACTATACTAGCCCATTTCAAGATTTAAAGGAGGAATGTTTTTATTGAATGTATCTACTCCAAATATTGATCGAAGTCGAATCCTTGAAATAAAATTTTATGTGATTAAGTGAGCCTTAAATATTGGCTCCAAAATTTTCAAATTTTAAAATCCAAATATTGATTTATTTTAGGTTAACTTCATGTGATTTAGGGCATGTTTTTCCCCTCTAGAAACACCATCCTTCCATTATATATCAAGGCATGGTTCTCCTCCAAGAGAGAAAGAAATTCACACACTATTTTTTGTTGTTTCTCAAAGGCTAAGGTTGAAAGAGTATAATCATATTAGGGCAAATTTTTTAAAGGATTTCTGGGCTTGAATTATGTGGTAACCTTGTTGGAAAAACAACTCTTTTCTAAGGTTGAAGCGTACTAGTGTTTGAGGCCTTTTCATCCATCGATTGCTATAATTATGCAACCTTCATGGGGTCTAATTCAAATTCACCTATCTAAAGAAGAGGGCTAGTTATCAAATTTTTTGTGGGTTATTTTTTCTTTTATTTTCTATGGCTATTCATTGATCCTAATCCAATGTTTTGAAGCATATTGGAGGCATATATTAGGGATTTTTAATCACAAACAAGGGTTTGTTGAAGGGATAAATTTTGGACTTGTGATAGTTGTGGGGAGACCATAGGACAATGGTCGAAATTACCCCTGTTATGACCAGATAGGGAAGGTATATTTAGACCTAATTTTTGGCCAAGTTTTTTATAAGTGACTAGGCATAATTGCAGATTTTTTAAGGTATATTTGAAATAGATTAAGAGGCATATCAAGAGTCATGTTTCTAACCATTTCAAGGAATCCTTGTTGATATTATTTTAGGCCTTATTGAGACCCATTTAAGTCTCATCATTGACAATGTTTCTAAGATATGTTTGGATTTTTTGGGATTGATCAATGCATATATGAGACTGAATTTCAAAAAAAAAAAATTAGTGACACATCCGAGATAGGGTTTTACTGTCTCCTTGAGCAAGGAATTTCTCTGTGATAGACCTGTGGATTATGTTTGGATTCAAACTAGGGCATAAAAATAGTTGGAACCATAGCGATGTTAAAAGGGAAGGAAAGGGGCAATGTTTGCTACAATAGTTTGAAGGATGGATCTCTTAGAAATTAGTGTAAGAGAAGTTGTGGTTTGAATACAACCTTAAGTTGAACCCCTAAAGCAATCAAAGGTTTCATTAGAGACCTTCAGGAGTATTGTAATCATAGGTATAACTTTGGTAATCATTGACAGGAAATGTCATCGTTAGGGAAGTATAATCATTATACATATTTTGAGGTCTAAAATAGATCTCAAAACAAAAATGTACAACAAAAATAAAATTTATAAGAACTAATAGGATTCAATAAGATGATGTCAACCATGGGGAATGATTCACCACTTTTGGAGTAAAAAGGTAATTTAAAAGATAAAAAAAATAAAAAACTATTTTTTCAACCGTATTTTCAACTTATCTCCCAGTGATTTTACTCAAATTTCAAGCAGGAGAACTCGTTTGATGTGGAGTTTAATTTTTCATCCGAGTACCCATGTTGCATACTTTTGATGGACTCTACTACATGAAAAATGTGAAATACATGAAAAACACGGTTGCAAACATGTTTTTTCATGTAGTAGGTTCCATCAAAAGTATACAAACATGGGTATTTCTTGGATGAAAAATTAAATTTCCCATCCAATGAGTTCTCTCGCTCAAAATTTGAGTAAAATCATAGGGAGATAAGTTGAAAATACGAGTTGAAAAAATATTTTTTTCTTTTTCCCTACAAAACATGATGAGGTAATCTAATCTTATTTTATTATTTCCACTATTATTTTATAATATTACTTAGGAGGCCCATTTCAGACCTCAAAATCTCTCTAATTGATGAAATCTGAAACAAATCAATGGCAAACAATATACCTAATTAATGTATGTATATTTCTCAGTTATGTACACTTGAGAAGAATGCTGATATTTGATTATAATCCCTACATATATATACAAGAAGCAATCCTAAAGCTTGAAGTGATAATATAGTAAACAACTTGATAATCTAATAAAGTCTATTCACTTGCACATTATAACATATCTTGTGATCTGAGTACATATAGTTGTGAAGGAAAGAACAAGGATGAGGTTGGCTATATAGCATGTGTTTCTAATTTGATTATGATGCAGGGGCATAAGTCACAATAAAATACTTTGTATTTTCATAGACATAGGGGGGTTTCATGTTTTAATTTCCTATGTAATTATTCATATTTGAGTGATTTTTAGTTAAATATGGAGAGAAAATTGTAATTGTTCCTAAGTCATTGGAGAACATGAGGGGAAGTCGATTAGCTAGGAATGTGAAGATTCAGTTTAGTGAAATTAGGGAGTTAGGCTAAATTTGGAAATCCAAGAGTTTGTTGAGTCATCGAAGGAGATGAATCAGTTGATTATCAATTTTTATAAAAATAAGCCTTAGAGGCATTAAGCAGATAGACCAGAAGATCTGGAGAGGCAGAGTAGGAGATAAAGGGGCCATCGAATTGAAGATTTGGCCAAACAAGGAGTTTTGTAAGTGATTTCATTATATAAATGAAAGAATCTGTTTCAGTTTACATGAGTATAAATTGGTTTAACCTCTGTGTGAATGGACTTTGAATGTCAATAGGAAATTGTCTAAGAATGTGTGAATAATATCTGTAACTGAGGTTTTGAATGATTTTCTGTATATAATTAAATCAATCGGGATTAATGCCAACATTGAAATTTTGAGTTGAAGATTCATATTTGTCCTTGGGGGGACTGTGGAAAGATTGTAACCATCGATCACTGAAAGGATCGATGGAAACAATAGAGAAATCGAATATAGAGGGGGGTTGGAATCGACCCTATTAAACTAGACACGCAAAGGTTTAAGGACTGATAGATAGCGAAGGCTATATCTTCGTTGTGTACATACAGTGAACAGAAGTTTGGGCTTTAAGACATGCATGGAGGTTTTATGCCATTCATAAAGAATGGATTTGTATTACAGTAACTGAGTATAGAGAAATGGTTATACACTATCTGTACATGTCACAATATTTTGTGTTTTTAGTTTATATCCTTATCATTTTACCTAAATTTCATATGTAGACACTCGTCAGATGCAGAATTAAATTCCACATCCAACGAGTATCCTTTATGCATACTTTTGAGAAGACCCACATTCATAAAAATTGAAGATACATTAAAAAAGTGTGTTGAACACGTTTTTTTAATGTATATTAAATTTTTGTCAATGTGGGTCTTTTGAAAAGTATGCATAATGGGTACTCGTTGGATGTGGAATTTAATTCGGCATCCAACGAGTGTCTACACTTGAAATTTGGGTAAACCGATAAGGAGATAAGCCAAAAATACAAGTAAAAAAATAGTTTTGTTCTTTTCCCTCCAAAATTTATAGCTCTTATTTTATTATTTTAACTATTGTTTTATTATTTTTCCTTAGGAGGCCACTTTTAGGCTGAAATTTCCTCTAATGAAAATTCATATTGGAACCTAAAGCAGTCATGGAAACAAGAACTCGACAACTACAAAATCGACCAATTTCATAGTATCTCATCAAGTGGAAGAACTTACCTACTGAAGATTACACATGGGAGGATGAGAATTTTATACAAAAGCATACAAACCTAGTCAAACGTTGAGGAAAACACTTTTTTGAAGGAGAAGGGCATGTTAGGGCCCTATATTACTAGTTTAGTTCCTTATTGTTGTTAGTGTAGCCCCCTTATTGTTATTGTTGTAACCTTGGAGTCCCCATATTGTTATTATTGTGCCCTTACATTATTATTGTTAGGTCTGGTAGGATTATATTGTGACCCAATGGACTCCTATATATAGAAAGGAGGTTTTGTCATTTGTGCCATCCAAGAATTGTTCATTTTTGTAATGTAAAGGAGGTTTCCCCCTCGAAGAGGAAAATTTATAAGTCATTGATCTCTCTTTTCTTCTATTTTGTGAGCTGGTTTCATAACATGATTTATCTAATCAAACACATTCAATCAAAATATAATTCACCAATCACATAGAGCTTGAACACATAAAATTTACGCAAAAACCCATACGGGAAAAAACAACAAATTTTCTTTTAATTTTAATGTAGATGCAAGCACCAAATTCGATTTACATCGAATTTTGTAGGCACCAACCCCCTTTTTCTTTGCAAGCACCCACTTTTTGAAAGCACCAACTCCCACTATTTTACAAGAAAAAACCTCCAAAAATTTATAGGCACAAACCTAAAGGAGACTCCAATCCCATGATATTCAAGCATTGACTTGCTTCAACTACTTATATCCATCTTTCATACATTTTTAGACTTATATATATGGCATTTTGATTGAAATATTACTCTTACAACAATATTTACTCTTAGATCTACTTCCTGTCTCTGATCTTTTCTTAATTAATTCCTCAACATTTTAGTCAGCAATATTTATTTAACATATCAACTTCAAATGTCAATCATTCCTCTACACAACACACCTTTATAGATGATTGACACACCGCTTGTTGGCTTAAGGGGTCCTGACCCAGGTTCGAAGTTAAGGTTAACCAAAAAAACCCTCTTACTACTGGCCCTTTCGGTAGTGACCTACTTGCGCAAGTCAAAGTCTCACCCGAAGCAGTATGGGGAGGTGTTGGAACCAGGTTTCCACACCCTGAGAGAGAATTAAATGATGGGGTGTCTTCAAATCTAAAATGATTGTGATATGACCTTCGCAACAGAATCCCTAACTAGGAACCCTAACCAGGTATATTTAGGTAAATTTACACTCGTTATCATGCGTGCACATAGATACATATCCCGCAATCCTTTTAATAGCCTTTAATAACATTCAATCTCATAAGAAATAGATTCATTCATTTATCATTCATCTATGGTAGAAGACAGTTCCGAAACTGATCCAAACACAGATAACACACTAAACAGAAATAAAATGCAGAAATATATCATAAAGAAGAAGACAGATGCATGTGATACTCATATTTCTTCCAAAACGTTCCTTTATTCATTAACAATTTAGATCTTCCTTATAATACTTCCATTATACCCATGCACACAGCTAACGAGGTCCGCGCATAGCAGGACTAACGTCTCCGCACACACAGCCAGTAAGAGCCTTCTAAACCCAAACAATTTTTCTTCTCACCTCAAAACATCAAAACATAGTTCATACTTAATTCTTGTTATATACTCGACTTGATCTATACTCCTATTTATAATTTTTAGCCTGCACTTATCTAAGGTCTGCAAACTGTGCTTTGTGTCCCGTAGTTCTACCCTTTTTCCCATTACAAATCATGAGGGGCTTTGACCAGGACCAAAGCCCCTTGACTTGTGCTTCACTTAGCGTGCATGACTTAAATTACAAAAAATACCATATTTTTATCCAAAATTCAGTGCTAAGGGACCCCGCTCCAATAGGCCCCTAACACAATCTTGTGACTCGTCACAAGTCACAATGGTGATGGGTTCTTCATCTTGGTCTGAAATCATTCAATGGAAGTGACAAAGGGCGTCAGGACGCTTGTGCTCTGATCAACTGTACTCTGCATTGTGTCCACTAGCTTTTGCAATGTCAACCCTTCAGCGGATAGGTTGATGCTCTGATATGTCTGGTTCAAATTCTTGATAGCTACAACTAGGTCATGTGACATCTTCATCGCTTCATTGGCCCACGACTTCATATACTCTATCATAATTTGCTTCTTCCTTCACATCTTTTCTACCCCGTTGCGCAAGATTTGGATAGTCTATAAGTGGGCCATGCATTGGGTAGGGAAAAAAGTAGGTAGGGCCTCCTAGAGATTGTTAAATTCCTGCTCCTTAGTGTGCAATTCTTGACATATCTTCTTGACTAGTCGATCTGTCTGCATTAATGTCCACATTCCCTTTGTTGTCTCTAGCAGCGTGGAGCCCTTGTCGACTACGAAGATGATACTTTCGGAGGCTTCCTTAACCAAGGCCACTCGTTGCGCACGCACCTCAGAGGGAGTCTCTAGCTACAACTTAGCTTGTAATGTCGCGATATCCTACTCGAATTATGCTTTAACTGTCTGCACCTTTGACCAGGAAGCCTTTATTGCTGCGAAAAAACTCTCAAATTTTACTTGCGGCATGGCGGATGTAGGGATGGATACTTCTGGAAGTTCACTATAAAGTTTGTTAATCAAATTCTCTAGCTCTACTTGCTGAGCTACAACCTCCTATTGTGATTTATGGGCTTGTAGTGAATCTTCAGCCTTTGTTGGAACCTTTTCCTCGGCTTCGCTTAGCTGCTACTTCATGCGTGCCTCCCTACACTGCAGTTCGTCTATGATGATGGTTTGAATAGCACGCATATTTCCACTAGGCAACATGGATAAGTCTATCTCGACCTCTGGGAAGGTCTGCACCTACGCGCACAATTTTGACTGCTCCAAAGTGACTGCTGCACTCGAGAAGGGGCAGACCTTATTGTCTGTTGTGGTGATGATAATTTTTGTAGGCTAGCTCGCTTGATTCACGCTTGCCTGTATATTGTCAGTCTTCAGTTGTAGTACCTGCAATCCAAATTGTAAGGCTTCAACCGCAGCCCTGTACTGATCTTCCATGGCAGTCCATCTGTCTTTAGAGGTAGATGCGACTGCATTTTCTATATTTTTCTAGGTCATCTTCTATCAGAGTTACCTGTTTTGTGCCTCCAACCTTAGAGCCTTTCCTCTTCTTTCGAAGACCCTTGGGGTTTTCTGCGCCACACTTCATTTCGAGCGGAGATATTGCGCCAATGCCATCCAATCCATCGAGGCCTCCAAGGTCCACATCGACATCTCCTCTAAGATCCTCTTTTGTATCATTATCTTCTTCCTACTTTAGATCCTTTTCAACATCCTTTTCGGTGCCCATCTCTGCATCGTTTTTGGTGCACTGCTCTACTTCCTCATCCTTGTCTCCTGGTGTTGTCTCTTTTCTAGATGTGGATGTTGTGACGCACTAGGTGGAGCCGATCCCAACCTTCTACACTGTTGCCCAAGTCGCAATCACCTGGTCAATCTCTATTTCGGTCACCATAAAGGGAAATTTATATCAGACAGGGTCGTTGCACACCCTAATCTGCATGTGATGCATGGTAACCTGAAATTCTACAATGCTTCTATAATTTTCATGCATTGATGGGGATAGCCTGGGCTATGAATGTATTGTTGTTGTCAGCGCGCCCTTAAATAGCACCCAAAAGATTTTGTTCTCCTTTACTCGCTTGGGTTTTGTGGAATCCCACAGATTGGCGTAACACACCCCTTCGCATACGCTAGGTTCCAACTCTAGGAGGACTGCATCCTCTAGAGTCTCCCACGCTACCAGCTCAATTAGCAGTAACAACCATGAGTAGCAAAACTACTTTCCTTCTTCTTGCACCTTGTTGAGCTCCAAATATGTTCTTTCTTCCACCACATTCCACTCCATTTCCTTTGTCCATTATTAATTACAGGCTCAAATGATCAATAGAATTAATTAAAATTGCTTTAAGAATGCATATCATGACTAACTTGCTATGTTTTTATGATTTTGTCATTGTAGTACTTTTTGAACTAGATCTAGCTACAGAATGCAGACATTCTGTAGCTAGTTGCCGATTCTGCAGTTGTCTTCATGTCTACGCAGGTTCCAGGTGTCATCTCAGAGAAAAACACATATGGTCATATTCCACATCATTCCCTCATCATTTTTTTCTCTCCACGAAGTTTGAACAGAATTCTGTAGGTGGTTATGCACGTGGGAACTCAAACTAGGAGATAGACTCCTAATAGGACAAGGACAGTCCAGATGTCCTTAATCATATTACGAGACCACCATCAGAGTTCTAGTTTGATTTTAATTTGGAAAGAAAATTATCCCTAGGTTATCTCAAGACAGTTATGTAATTTTGTTATAAATATGGCTCTTGAAACCGAGGGACAAGGTTAGATTTTGTGTTTGATTGCTAGATTTCAAAAGTCCGAAAACACTCTGTTTTGAAGTAATTTCTCTTTTAATGAAAGAAGCACCACCTTATTGAAAGCGCTGAGTCAATATTGAAGTAGATTTTGCGTGCTACTCCGGTGGTAGAGGGCCCCTGCTACCTGAGCAGCTTTGTTCATATGGTTTAGATAAGTATTTTAGTCTCGTTTTTCATTTCTAGTTGAAGTTTATGTTTCATACTTGTTTACATTAATCATCACAGCTAGACTTAATCTTATAAACTCTTCCAAAATATCATCACGATGAATAAGGCATAGCTGTGGTGTTGTATATTTTATTTGCATTTCCTTTCAAATTTTATGATTTATGCTTGTTTGCACTAAGTGTCATAGCCAGTCTTACTCCTACAAACTCTTCCAAAACATCATTAACAATGAATAAGAAACAGTTGTTGTATCTTAGATCCTAGTTGTATTTTCTTTCAAATCTTATGTTTATGTTCAATTGCATTGAATAATATAGCCAGAATTTTTTTTACAAACTCTTCCAAAATATCATTCATATTGAACGAGATGGGCTATAGAATTCCATAGACTAGCTGCATGTTAATTTAGTTATTAAACTCCGGAGGTTGATTGCATTTAGTTCAGATCTATCACTACATTTCAAGTTTGATAATGGAATTCTAGTTTAACTTTGTTCACTGTACTTCAAGTAGATTAGTATCACTCTAGTTCAGTCTCAGTTCATTTTGTTTCAACAAAAGATTAATGGCATTCTAGTTTAGTTGTAGTCACTGTATTTTAAGATTGATAGACCGCGTTCTAGCCTAGTGTTATGCATTGTATTTCAAGTAGTACTAGTTGTCAAAATTAGTCTCTCGGCCTTCATTATTTACAACTTAATTTTTTTCTGAATTTATATTGATACATCATCAGATGAACAGGGGTCAATAATATCAGTTTAAGGCTTTGATTATTCTGGAAATATTTTACAAATTCACCTATAGCCTTTTTCCCAAACATTGTTCTAGAAAATCTCTAAACTTTTGAATAAGGCCTAGTAGTGATAAGTCAAGTTGCAGAATAGGGTAACTTCAGCATCATAGGTTAATCTAGAATAGAAACCTTACTGTGTTACAAATAATCATTTTTTTGTAATATTGTGAGTTGATTGTTTATTTAGGAGAAATTTATTTACACTTAACTTTTCCATTTCTCAAGCTCTTCCAACACATCTTTAATGAATGAATTGGATAAGTTCAAGCTCATGTTGTGATTTAATCCCTTGCAATGAAGTCATTATCAAGCTTTTCATTTGTTGTTTTCCATCCATAGTTTAGGCTTTGTTCTGTTTTAATATAACCAATAGCTTCTTTTCACTAACACTTAGTTCTTTTCCTTTTCAAACATAAAACCATAAAACCAAAAACATCATAAAACACTAAACACAATGTAGTGAGAAACAAATACCTAGGCACATATAGTGCACCACACTTTAGCAGTTTACTAGCCCTAGTTGACAATTAATGAACTCAATTTAGGAACACTAAGTTGAGCACAAACACACCTTACGCACATTTCCAAAAACTCTTAGAAGAGGTATTAGGACCAGTTGTAGTTGACCCCCTTCTCAAATTTCTCAGCTAGAGCGATGACGTGTGCCGGTACTGGCTTCAGGCGGCACTTGCGCATCAATTTGTAGCTGAGGACTAAGGTTCCTAGGCGTATGCCCGGGTCCTTGATCTGGTGCACCAGGAACCCCCTATCATCGCGCCTGACCTGGTAATCCTTCTTTACCTTGGGAGTGAACTTCAGCTCATTAATTTTTCCAAATTTAGCCATGGGGTAGGGCCCCTGCTTGGGTAGGCCATTGATTCGGTGGATCAATGCGGCGTCAATAGGAATTCACCCCTGGATCCATAGGCACCCATCATGAACTCATGCCAGTAGCTAGTACACGTAAATAGTGGTGATAGGGTACCTCCCAAAGTGCAAAATCCTCAGCAAATTGAGGATCCCAACATTGTTTAGCCCGCACGCCCATGGCATAGGCTCGACCTTCATCACATCATTGCATAGAATGTGCTCTAGATAGTACTCTGGCGCTAGATCGAGGAATGTTTCTTCGTTTTCCATGTTATAATCATTAAATTTGACAAGAGGGATCTTGCCAAACATATCTCCATTAACAGGAACAACCTGCGGGATCAGCGATGTCTACAGGTAGTCCCTTGCCACGTATACATCCTTGGTAACCCACACAAAGGGTCTTCACGGCTTGGCATACTTTGGCTGCCATGAAATTGGATCAACAAATATAGCCTCCTCAATGGCGCTCATAAGTCGCTTTGAGGGATCACCCATGGGCGACATATCCTTCGTAGCTTGGTGCGGGGATGTAACATTCTTGGGGGAGGTCTGCGGCTTGGAGGATGACCCCTTGGTCATCTTACCCTTTCCTTTTCATTTATCTGGCATGGACATGACTTCCTGAACTTTAGGTATTACTTCATGTACATCATCAAAGTCGGGCTCTGGAAACATTGTGAGCAGCGTAGAGAGCTCTTCAAAAGGCACTCTCCGGGTTGGTGGCCATCATTCTTGGGAGAAAGATCCATTTTGGTTTACTTACATCAGAGGTGGGGGTCTCTAGGCTAGAAATACAGTTATCAAAGATAAATATATAGCACAATTAAAGGATAAGCTCACGGTTTAATAGACTCATGAAGCAAAGGAACCAAATGTGACTCGCGCCCTTCCTTTTATAGACAATATGAGGTAAAAACGGTTGGATCCCCATTAAATGCATCTTACCTCCATAAAAACGGTCAAAAATACCATAATATATCATCATTAATTTTATAAAACCCACTCCATTCAACAATAAAATCATTTTTTCACCCAGTTTTACTATTCCAATGGCTAGTTTCTCCTCCTATGCATCACCTCTGTGCTCTTGTCGCACCTGTCTACGCATCACCTCTGAGCCGCACAAAAAAAAATGGCTTCTTATTCTCTGGCCATATAGTCATTTTTTTAGCATCATATTTTCCCTATACAGCTTTAGTCAACTTCCATTGAAATACCCAGGAAGATTATCACCGCGCAACATGGCCAAGCACATCGTACCTCCATCGTTGATTTCCTTCACAATGTATGGCCCCAACTAATATTTTATGAAATTCCCTAAGTGACACGCAAACTGACTGTCATATAACAATACCAAGTATTCCTCCTTAAACACCTTATGTATGATGTGGCTATCAGGCCAGGCCTTTTCACGTGCCTTCTGCACTTGCTGATGGAAGTTAGCAATGAACTGATCTTCTTCCAAGACAACCAATTGCACAAGACATTCCTCCATGATGTCAGGCTCAGCCATATTAGTGAATTTTGTGATGCGTAGGCTCGGGATGATATATTCCATTGGAATGATTGCTTCTTTCCCATATACCATCCTCAAAGGTGTTTTCCAGTCAATTTCTTACATGTGGTCCTGTAAGCCCATAAAACATAAGGGTTGCGCACATCCCAATCATTCCTATTTGCATTGCAGATTTTTGTGAGTGCATGCTCCAAGATTTTGTTAAAAGCTTCTATTGCACCATTTTCCTAAGGGTGATAATGAGTACTCTTCTGATGATGGATCTGAAATTCCTCTATCTGGGCTTCAATGGTTTCATTAACAAAGTGTGTACCCCTGTCACTCATCAATATCTTTGGACACCCAAATCTAGTCAAGATATTTTCGAAAATGAAATGTGCAGTAGTTTCTGTAGTACAATCCTTGATTAGCTTAGCCTCTACTCATCTGGTTACATAATCTATGGTAGTGATAATGTAGCGCATGCTAGTATTCTTCCTTGGAGGATTAATAGCTCTAACAAAATCTATATCCCATTTATCAAAGGCCTACAGGGCCATTTGAGGCTGTAGGGGCATTTCATCTCTATGCAAGGGTTTCCCCATTCTATGGCATGCATCAAAAACTTGGAATTATGTATGTGCATCACTATGTAGTGTGGGCCACCATAACCCATCCTGCAACACCTTCTGCGCAGTAGCCTTCCCCACATAGTGGCCTCCTACCACCTCTCCATGAGCCTCATAAAAGATATCATGTCTCTTATGTTCCAAAACATATCTCCTTAATACCTCATCTACTCCCAACTTGTATAATTGACCAACAATCATTGTAAAATTAGTTGTGTTTGAAACCAACTCTTTATTTTGTTGCACCAAATATTCAGCAGCGCACTTCCAGTAGTCAGAAAGTGAATGATATCATCAAAGTGCTCATCAACCACCTTGATAGAAAAGAGTTGTGCATCAAGTAACCCCTCCTCCAAAATGGTTGGTTCTTCACCATTTTCGATGTGTGACAAATGATCAGGTCTAATATTCAATCTACCATGCTTCACAATGATTTCAAAGTCATATTCTTGAAATAACAACAACCATCTGCAAATCTTCCCCCCCAACATAGGCTTATTTACCAGGTATTTAAAAGTAGAGTGGTCAGTAAACATCCTTAAGTGCCCTCCTAGAAGATAGTGCCTATATTTTTGTAGAGCATAGACCATGGCCAATCCTTCCCTTTCTATGGTTGAGTAGTTACACTCTGCACTAGAGAGCTTCCTACTGGCAAAAGCAACGGGGTGATCAATGTCTCCTTCTCCTGGCTGAGCTAAAATAGCTCCAAGTGTTATAATGGCTGCATCAACATGCACATGGAAAACGAAAGACCTTAGAAAAATTTGGGAATATCAAAATAGGCACAGTAACCATCTTTTCCTTTAGCAGCTCAAAGCTCTTCTAACATTCTTCATCCCAAAACAATGACACATCCTTCTTCAGCAATTTTTCCATTGGTGCAGTGATCAGGGAATAGCCCTGAATGAATTTCCTGTAATATCTAGTGTGTCCTAGGATGGAGCACAGTTGTTTCTCAGTAGTGGGAACTTCTATATTGATGATAATTTCTATCTTGGTTGGATTGACCATCAATCATTGCTGACACACTATATGGCCCAAAAAAATTCCATACGGAACACATAATATGCATTTCTTCAAGTTAATCGAAATTTGGTGCTTCCTACAAGTGTCAAGCATCATGTGAAGGTTTTACACATGCTTCTTTACCAACCCAAACATTGTCCAGCTGTCAAGATACACCTCCAATAACTTGTGCATGAATTGTTTGAAAAAAGCTACTACTACGTGCGAGAACATTGCAGGTGCATTATTCAATCCGAAAGGCATGATAGTGTATTGGAAAGACCCTCATTCTGTTGCAAAGGTGGTCTTTCTTTGGTCCTCAGGTGCAATTCAGATCTAAGATACCCCAAAAATCCTTCAGTAAAAGAATAAGCCTCTTTTCCTCCCACATTATCCAAGATCTCATCTGAAAATGGAGTCCAGAAGGGGTCATGCACACATGCATCATTGAGCTTGTGTAGATCTACACAAATCCTTATCTCTCCCTTGTTCTTCCTTTCTTGAACAACCATTGGGCTCACCTAATCAGAATACTCTATAGGTTCAATGATTCCTGCAAAAAACATCTTTTCTAATTCCTCTTTCACTTTCTTCTTATACTTGCGATTTAACCGGAATGGTCACTGCTTGATAGGGCATGCATCTGGTTTCAAAGTGATCTGCATTACTCCCAAGTCTCCAAAAATTCCTTTGAGCTCAGAGAACTCCATGGGGAATAGGTCCTGGTACTCTGTCAATAGTTCTGCAACCTTCCCTACTATGTCATTGTCCCAATAGTCTCCTATCTTGGCCAATGTGGGCTTCTCCTTTGTCCCAATGTTGACTTGTTTTAGCTTTAGAGGCTTAGTGACATCCACCATTCCCAATGAGGGCCCTGAAACTACGCACTCCCCTTCAAACTCAAGGATGTTAATATTTATTGGATCATCTTCATTATCCTCTATTGAAAGGTTCATGTACTTGACAATATCTTGCATCTGTGCATCCCATGCTGGTGCAACACATTCTCTTCGAGGCCGGGAGTCATCAAACACCATAGCTTCTATATCGTACAAAGCTTCATCCAATCCCTCTGATCCTCCAACCAAGCCAAAGGTTGATAGGAAATTATCTGTCATTGTAATCCAATGGTGAGTCCCTCGGTGCAGCTTTGTTTCTAGATACCATGTAGTAGTTATTGGTCCCAGCGAATGGATAAACATATGAACCCATTCATTCCAAACCTACATCCACATGGCCAGGTGCTTGCGTGGGTCTCCTTGACCATAGAAAATTTTAGTGGGGGGGGGGGGTATCGTGCTCAAAATGAAAATTCATCATTTTGCTACATTCCTCCTAGTCCTTAAAAACTGTCTTGTGCGTGTCCCACCAACGTACTCGGTTGCTCGCATAGCCATATCAAGTGCCCAGAACCTTCGTTCCATCGAGACAACCTTTTCCAATTCTTCCAGAAATACTATGAAACCAACAGAACCATCAAAAAAGGGTAATTCTCTTACCTCTAAGTATATGCATCGAAATTTTTAGTGACCTTGAGGAAGCGCAATGCAAAAACATCATGTAATATTCTTCAAACCTAATTCAAGTTCATTTACTAGCAGAGCTCTACACCAGGCTGACCTCCATGACCTAGGGTTTGCTGGTTCTGGCATTGGCTGCCCTTGGCAGTCCTTCTCTCCCTGCCAG
Source organism: Pinus albicaulis (assembly GCA_034641835.2). Classification (NCBI taxonomy): domain Eukaryota; kingdom Viridiplantae; phylum Streptophyta; class Pinopsida; order Pinales; family Pinaceae; genus Pinus; species Pinus albicaulis. Next base: position 1,197,126,825 of record CM076584.1, on the reverse strand, counting down.
ATCTACCACAACCTCTCACCTGGACAGCTACAGGCTTTCCGATGACCGACTCCAGCGGGGGGGTGGCTACTCCCTCCCTCACAGGCCAGCCTCCAATAAGGATGGCGGCAGGGGCTGATACCGTCAATCAACATAACTCTAGCCCATCTCAAGAAAACGTAGGGGTGACACCCACAGCGCAGATGAATAATACAAAAGCAGCAGCAACCATGAACATGAAATTATAAAAATGCATACCAAAGGACTCCAAGAAAACAGTGATCGAACTCTCTACGCATCGCATCAATGGTAGAATTCAATTCATGAAATATCACACATTGATAAGCAAGTTCATGGACTTTTGGCCCATAGAAAAATCGTTGAGAGGAGGGATAGCCTCGAAATGGAAACCCAAAGGCCACATAGACCTATAGTTGTGTGCTAAAGGCTTTTTCAATATTCCCTTCACCTACCCTGAAGAAAAGGATAGGATAATGGATGGAGGGTTGTATTTCTTCAACACTGGAGGCCTATACCTTAGACCCTGGACTGAGCACTTAAACCCAGATAAATAGGATCTAACATGGGCACTGATTTGGATCTGACTCTACTCTCTCCCCCAAGAATATTGGGATGAGCTCACCCTCAAAGACTTGGCAACGCTTTAGGAGAGTTCGTCAAGATTGCAGAAGAAACCAAAATCAATCGCTATACAGCCTATGCTCACATTTGCATCTACATGAACCTAGTCGAACCGATACCAGACGAGGTAAGTCTAATGCATGAAGATTTTGAATGGACTCAAACTGTTATGAACATATACCTTTTAGATGTAGAAAATTTCACCAACATGGGCATCTATTTAGAGACTGTCCCCTAAACAGGAAAGCTACATTTGAAAAGGAATCCAGCGAACTGGAGGTAGAAGGATTCACGAAGGTAGCAAGTAAAAAAAGACACAGCAGGAGAGCTACCCCTCAGTAGAATAAAAAAGGGCTTACAACCAGCAAAAACTTCGCAGCCCTAAATCAGTTAAACGACAACGAAATTGGACCAGTCAATGAAGCTGGGAGTACCTCCACAGTGTAGGCCCAATCCTCTAAGGCTCAACAGCATAAGCTTCCACTTGAGACCTTCTTAAAATCACCCAATGCCAATGATGTAAAGGATAATAGTTTGATAAAGGGAAAAGAAACGATTGTGGAAACGATCCCAGAAGCGATGGAGGAAGAACCAGAAAGCATAGATATGGAAGGCTTTGATCTCATTGGGCTAGAGGAAGCCTGCAAAAATAAGGACTACATATCAATCCTGGAGCAACAAATCCAAAAAATGGAGGAAATCCTAGACAAAGCATAGTATCTCCCCTCCCTAGGTATATAGGGAGGCACGCTTATCAACACAAAATACTTCACGAAAGAGTCCCGCAAAAGAGGCAGGAAAACATCCCTGCAGAGAACCATAGAAATTGGGAAAGAAATGGTGGATTCTAGGAAATTCCCCAAGCTGAATATATTATATGCCATCACCTCCAATTATATCCCATGAAGCTAATCTCATGGAAAATCAGAGGGCTCAATAGCCCCACAAAGCACAAGATCATAAAGAAAATGATTTCTGAGGAACATCCAGAAATATTCTACATGAAAGAAACCAAATGTTCCAGCTCTACTCTGGAAGCCATCTTCAAAAATTTATGGAAAGGCATTAATACAATAGCGGTTGATGCAAACGGGGCATCTGGAGGACTGGCTATCATTTTGAACCCTCAAATCATATCCTTAGAGAATTTTCATGCCAACATACAATTCATTCAGGCTAAATTTCACCTGACTGGAATGGACCTCCATGGACTGTTCACTAATGTCTACTCTCCGCAAAATGCACTCCATCCCTGGAGGAAATCAATAAATAGTGATCCTTCCCTCTTTGGCTACTGAGGGGATATTTCAACATGATAACCAATATCCAGGAAAATAAAGGTGGAAGGTTTCATCTGGAATCAGACAGTAATGGATTCAAAAAATTCATCCAAAGAAATAACCTCATTGATCTACACACCTCGAATTGAATCTTCACTTGGAACAAAAAAAGAGGGGGTGCCCATCAGATAACCTCTAGACTGGATAGATTCCTCATCATCGATGATCTTATCCTCCTTGGAGGTAACTTGGATACTACCATCATCCCCACAACGGGATCTGATCATTGGTCAATACAACTTTAATGGCTCCAACTAGGAAAGCACGCTCCTAAAACTTTCCTCTTTGAACATTGTTGGTTCAGGCATCCGGGGTTCAAGGAAATGGTATCCAACTGGTGGTCTTCCTTAACACCCCCTTAAGGCACCAAAATTCTCCAATTATAGAAAAAAATTAAACTTATCAAAGGTCAACTGAAAGTATAGAACAAAACAACCTTTGGCAATATATTCACAGAACAGAAATACCTGGAGGAGAAAATAAAGAAGTTGCAACAGAATATCATCCAAGAGGGATGCATAGCTACGACATCTCACCAGGAGAAACTCCTAAAAACTCAGCTGGAATAAATAAGGAACCAAGAAGAAGTCATATGGAGACAGAAATCAAGAATCAAATGGCTCAAAGAGGGAGAAAGAAACACCAAATTCTTCCACTGCTCCACTATTCAGCACAGGATGCACAACAGAATCACAGTCCTCAAGAACCAAACAGGGAAAAGGCTAGAAACGCAAGAGGCCATCACAGAGGAGTTGCACAATCATTCCAGGGACATCCTTCAGGAACCCAACCACCAAAGGCAAGAATCCATTGGGGAAATCACCCAAAATATCCCCAAGATGATAACAAAAGATCATAACAGGATTTTGCTCGCTGCTACCACTTTAGCTGAGGTGGAACAGGAAGTCTTCCAACTAAAAGTAGGGAAAGATCCAGGTCTTGATGGATTTACCACCAAATTCTTCCACTTCTTCTAGGACATCATCCAAAATGAAGTCTGGGAAGTTGTGGAGGAATCACAGTCCACTCACTGGCTGCTACCTGCGCTACATGCCACCTTCATCACTCTGGTTCCAAAAGAAGATAGAGTTGCCTCACCAAGAAAGTACAGACCTATAGATATTTGCAATGTCATTTACAAAATTATCTCCAAATTCATAGCTAATCGACTGAAGAATCTCTTCCCCCTCATCATCTCCCCAGAGCAAACTAGATATGTGGAAGGGGGATAGATCCTTGGTGGCATCATCTTAACCCATGAAGTCATTCACTCCCTCAAAAACACCAAAAAACCAGGAATGCTTCTCTAAATTGACCTATCCAAATCTTTTGACAAACTTAGCTGGGACTACATCAAAAATTTCCTCTTAGCCTTTGGTTTCAGTCACACCTAGGTCAGATGGATCATGAATCTCATCACATCTCCCTTTCATTCCATCCTGGTCAATGTCATCCCCTCTGCCACCTGCAACCCCTCAAGAGGCATAAGACAAGGGGACCCTCTATCCCCCTTCATCTTCATCATCATGGAAGAAGGCTTGGATCGCCTTATGAAGAGATCTATCCAAACTGGCGCCTTGTCTGGTTTACCTCTCCACAACCTACCTCCCTCCTCTCACCAACAATTTGTGGATGATAACTTGATCATGGGATACCCCTCAGTCTAGGAAGCCCATACCCTCAAAGTCATTATTCACTCCTTCTCTGAAGCCTCCAACACAGAGGTCAACCCTAAAAAATCACATATATTCTTCTTTCATACCCCCCCTCAAACCCAATGCACTATCACTCGCATCCTTGGATTCTCTATTGCTTCTCTTCCCTCCAAATACCTGGGAGCTCTGTTAACTGACTCAACCATCAATCACTCCTCTTGGAGATCTCTTCTAGAAAAAATGGAAACCTTCCTCTCCAACTGGACTCATCGTACCCTCAACATTGCCAGTCATCTTATACACATTGAGTCCATCCTGCAATATCTCCTCATCTACCTCTTTTCCATCCTTGCTACTCCCGAATGGGTCCTAAAAGCCATGCACAATATACAAAATAATTTTCTCTGGGGAGGCACAAAAGGAAATAAAAAATGGGCCTTAGTCAATTGGAAGGATGTTTTCACCCCTAAAAGTCAGGGAGGTTTAGGACTTCGGGATCCTGGGCACAATAATACCATAATGGGAGCCAACATCTAGTGGAAATGGGTCTCCAACCCCAACACCCCATGGGCCAACCTATGGGCTACTAAGTATGCATAGTATTGGCCAAAGGAGGATCTCATTAGGTACAACTTAGATCTAGCTGGCTCCCAAATATGGAAAGCAGCTAGCAATTAAAAAATTATATTCCAAAATCACAGCTTCTGGGAGCTGCGAAGTGGTAACCAAGCCAGATTCTAGGAGGATTCCTAGCAACAGATGCCAAGCCTCTCCTCCATCTTCTATAGCTATGGAGTGGCGTGCTCCAAGGAAGGAAAAGACAAAAGGCTCAAGACTTCTGGATGGATGACATCTCCCAAGGCTACAGGCAATGGCTTCACACAAGCAGATGGCAAGAAAACTGGAACAATGAAAGCCATACAAAAATCTGGGAGGAGCTCAACATAAAAAGAAAAATCAAGGTTAAAATAGGACCTAATATCCTTTTATGGGGGAATATTCCCAATGGAACCTACTCAACCAAGGAATCTTACAACATCCTTCATTAGCAGGATCATGGACCAGCTGAAAACATCTGGAAAAAGATATGGAAAGCCAATATGTGGCCCAAAATAACCACTTTCCCTGTTGTGGGAAAACAAGGAAACACACAGGATAATAGGAGAAATGTAACTGAAATTGAAAAATTGAAAGATAAATCACTTAGAAACTTTATTGATGAATTCTCCGTGTCTACAAGCCTCTCGAGCCATCTCTTTAAACTTATTCTATTTCGTTATTACAACCATATTTCATTATTCAACCTACATTTTAGTTATTCTAACTACATAGGTAAATTTACAATATTCGTTGTCACATTTTTAACAAGCTCCACCTTGACAACAAATTGTCCATTCATCATCTTTTCTGCAAGCCGGGAGAAGCAAGACACCATCTCGGCTTCTCTACTGTAACTAGCTTTGTGAATATATCTGCATGATTCTCCTGTGTGCAGACCTTCTTGAGGACTACTTTGCTGCCTTCGATTACATGTCTCACAAAGTGATACCTTACATCTATGTGCTTGGTCTTGCTGTGATAGGCTGGATTTGTGGCCAAATGAATAACGCTCTGACTGTCACAAAACACATTCAATTTCTCCTGCGTCCTTCCAATCTCATCAAGCAGACCTTTCAACCAGATTGCCTCTGTACAGGAATCTGAAGCAGCTATATACTCTGCTTCAGTAGTGGATAAAGAAACTATCTCTTGAAGCTTTGACATCCAACTGATTACTCCACCTGCAAGAGTAAAAACATAACCTGTAGTAGACCTCCTTTTGTCCAAATCACCTGCATAATCAGCATCCACATATCTGAAGACTGTACCTTCATGACCATCAAAGCTGATGCAATGGTCACTTGTGCCTCTCAAATACCGAAGCACCCATTTCACTGCTCGCCAATGTTCTTCCCCTGGATTTGCCATGAACCTGCTGACAACTCCAACTGCATGTGAAATTTCAGGTCTTGTAGATACCATCGCATACATTAAGTTTCCTACCACATTTTCATATGGTACATGAGAAATATACTGTTTTTCTTTCATTAGTTCTAGGACTCAAATCCGAAGAAACCTTAAAATGGGAAGCTAATGGAACATTAACAGGTTTCACATTGTTAATACCGAAATTTTCAAGTATTTTCTCCACATACTTCTATTGTGATAACCAAAGCTTACCATTCTTCTTGTCTCTGTGTATACCCATGCCCAAGATATGTTTTGTCGCTCCAAGATCCTTCATTTCAAACGTCCTAGACAACTGAGCCTTTAACCTGCTGATTTCTTCCATGCTTTTGCTTACAATAAGCATATCATCAACATACAACACCAAGATAATGAATATGCCATTGAAACTTTTGAAGTATACACAATGATCATACTCACTTCTGATAAAATTCTAGCTCATCATGAAGGAATAAAACTTCTTGTACCATTGCCTGGGCGACTGCCTCAGGCCATACAATGATTTCCTGAGCTTGCAAACTAATCTTCTGCTGCGACCTTGTACAAAACCTTCTGGCTGATCCATATATTTCTCTTCATCCAAATCACCATGAAGAAAGGTTGTTTTAACATCTAGCTGTCCTAACTGAAGGTCAAGTAAAGTAGATAGTGCTAACACAATACGAATAGAAACAAGTTTAACTACTGGTGAAAAGATCTCATGAAAGTCAATACCTTCAACCTAAGAATACCCTTTTGCAACCAGTCTCGCCTTATACCTTTCGATACTTCCATCAACTTTTCTCTTCAACTTGAAGACCCATTTGCACCCAACAACACTTCTCCCTTCAGGAAGTTCTACAAGATCCCAAGTATTGTTCTTGGCTAAGGAGTCCATTTCTTCTTCCATAGCCTTTTTCCATATCTTGCTATCTGCATCATCAATTGCTTCCTGATAACAATATGGTAGCCCATATTCAGTGGTCAATGCAAACGATGAAGCAGAGTCTTCATACCTTTTGGGTGTTCTTCTTTCCCTTGTAGACCTTCTTAGAGTGACTGGTTGCTGACTGGATTATGGAATTTCTCCAGTTTCCTCTGCTTCTCCACCTTTTTCAGAAGTCTCTCCTTCCTTTCGACTTTTTGGAAAAGGTACAGTATCCAATTGAATCTGCTGACCTGGCGATACCTGATTCTGTTCAAATTTTTCAACATATGATTTTAAAAGAGATGATTCATCAAATGTTACATCTCCACTAATGACTATCTTTTGTGAAGTAGGATCGCACAACCTATATCCCTTCACTGAATAATCATATCCAATAAAGAAACAACATTTTGATTTTGGATCTAATTTTGAACGTTGATTTCTAGGAATAAGAACATAGGCATCACAACCAAAAATCTTCAAATGCGAATAATCACAAGACTGACCCGACCAAACTTCTTCAGGAATTTGACAGTTTATTGCAACCGAAGGTGATCTGTTAACTAAATAACAAGCAATAGATACTGCTTCTACCCACAACTCCTTTTGCAGATTAGCATTACTAATCATGCTTCTGGCTCTTTCCATAAGAGTCGGATTCATCCATTCAGCAACACCATTCTGTTGAGGAGTATAACCAATAGTTTTATGTCTAACTATCCCTTCATCCTTACAAAATTGTTCAAATTCTAAAGAGGTAAATTCACCGCCATTGTCAGTTCTTAAACATTTGATTGATTTTCCTATTTTCTTTTCCACCATTGTTTTAAATTGTTTAAACACATTAAACACATCATCTTTCTTTTTCAACATATAGACCCAAAATTTTCTGGAGAAATCATCAATACAAGTTAAAAAATACAAAGCACCTCCATAGGACACAGTAGGAGATGGTCCCCACATATCAGAATGAATATAGTCCAAAATATGCTTGCTATTATGATTTCCAGACTTGAATCTTTGTTTACAATGTTTGCCAAACACACAATATTTACAAAAATCCAACTTCAAGGATTTCAAATCAGGAAGTAGCTTGTGGTTCATCAGTACCTGAAGACCTTTCTCGCTCATGTGACCCAACCGCTAATGCCATAGACAAGAACCTTCTTCTGCTTTATCTGACACGATCGCTGCTTCACTAACTTGAGTACTTCCCTTGAGTCTGTACAGGTTTCCAACCTTTTCAGCCTTCATAACGACCAAGGCTCCTTTCGAGACTTTCAGCACTCCATTATGACCTGTAAACTTATAACCATGCGAATCCAAAACTCCCAAGGAAATCAAGTTTTTCTTTAGATCAGGTACATGCCTAACATCAGATAAGGTTTTAATTGTACCATCATACATTTTAATTTTCACATTTCCAATCCCAACAGTCTGACAAGATGCATTATTTCCCATGAAAACATAATTACCATCTACAGTTTCATATGATGAAAACCAATTTTGGTGCAGACTCATATGATGAGAAGCACCAGAGTCTAATAGCCAATAATCAGCATCTTGTGAGATATTACAAACAGGGAGTGCTTCAGAAATTAAAACCTCATCATCCATACCCGAATCGACCTGATTTGCTTCCTTGTTGTTTTCCGCCTCCTTCCGTTTCCAACAATCCTTTTTGAGATGTCCTGGTTTGTTTCAGTACCAGCATTTTTCTTTACTCTTCTTGCCGCCCTTTGACTATGATCTGGAAGAACCTCTTGTCTTGTCCCCCCGTTCCTTTGAGCGACCTTTAGCTACCATGGCTTCAGGTGCAGAAGTCTCAATGCTAGATTGTCTTCGTACCTCTTCAGATAAGAGAGCACCCATGACAGATTCAAATTTTAATGAATCGGTAGTGCTCAAACTAACTGAGGTCACGAAGTGATCCCATGACTCAGGCAGGGAACAAAACAAGGTTATTGCCTTGTCTTCTTCCTCCATCTTTACTTCCATATCAGACAACTAACAAATAAGCGTATTAAAAACATTCAAGTGATCTACAATTTTCGTACCCTCCTTCATCCGAAGGCTGTACAGTTGTCTCTTTAAATAGATTCTGTTAGTCAAAGATTTTGTCATATAAAGAGTTTCCAATTTCTTCCACAACCCTGCGGTTGTACTCTCTCCAACAATATTGAAGAGTACTTCGTCTGCCAAACACAACCGAACGGTACTGAGAGCTCAGGCATCCAAGTCCTCCCAGTCCAAATTTGACATGCTTGCTGGTTTTTTAGCTACCCCATCTAATGCCTTGTGCAACCCTTGTTGCACCAGAAAATCCCTAACCTTCAGTTTCCATAGGGAAAAATTGTTTTTCCCGGTGAATTTCTCCACCTAAAATCTTTCATTTGTCATTTTTTCCATTTCTCCCTCCTAGGGTTTCAGATTTCCCTTCTTCTACAAATCAAAAAATTTCCACTCTTCTTCTAGGGTTTCAAGGGTTTCAGCTATTTTCCCTTATTCTGCTAGGGTTTCAAGAAGTCTCTTCTTTCTCCTACTACTTTCAAATAGAAATTTTCTCTTTCACGAAATCCCTACACCCTTTAAAATATTTTTTTTTTCAAAAAAAAAAACCTTTGAAAAATAAACTGAGCCTCTTTTTAAATTCAAAAAAATCTTATCAAAAACAAAAGGCTGTTTTTAAAAAACTGTTCAAACCAACTGTTCAAACCCTGTTTTTAAAAAACTGTTCGAACTCTTTCCCTCAAACTGAATCCTTTAAAAAAAATTATGTTTCTTCTACATTGTCTGCCAAAAAAAAAAAAGTTTATGTTTCTTCAAATTTTTGGATTTACGATTACTCACAACAAACAATTTCTTGGGCGGATTCTTTTTCTTCTAGCAAATGGTTTCTCTAGCAACTGATGGAAGACTTCTCTCACGGTGCAGATCCTCTTCAACAATTATTCACTTTCATCTCCAGACTCAACGGCGGCTTCCCTCCTTGTCAATGTCTGGCTTCAACGACAGATTATTTGGATGGCCCGAGCCTTTTGCTTCACGACTCCTCTTCTCTTAGTGCTAGACAGCTGCTAATTATTTTCTCACAGCGGCCTCCCTTTTTTTTTTCACGGCAGCTTCTTCCCTCTTTCTTTGGCAGCTGCTCCTTTTCTCCAGCGGTTGAATTTCACCGATTTGTTGCTCTACTCCTACAGCGCGTCTCTCTCACGGCTCTCCTCACAACCTTTTTTCCTTACTTCGAACAACGGACAGAATTTCAATAACACAGACAAACTTTCAATAACACAGCGGGTTTCTCTTCACCTACAGCGCGTTCTCCAGGCCACCTTTGCAACCAAATCCTCCAGGCTATGATACCACTTGTTGTGGGAAAACAAGGAAACACACAGCATAATAGGAGAAATGTAACTGAAATTGAACAACTGAAAGATAAATCACTTAGAAATTTATTGATGAATTCTCTGTGTCTACAAGCCTCTCGGTCCATCTCTTTAAACTTAGTCTATTTCATTATTACAACCATATTTCATTATTCAACCTACATTTTAGTTATTCTAACTACATAGGTAAATTTACAATATTCGTTGTGACATTTTTAACATTCCCATGGCTGCTCAATAAATGACGCATCCTCACATGGGAGAATATTTTGAAGAAAGGGTTCGTAGGGCCCTCTAGATGTCCTTTATGTCAGGACAACTCGGAAACCATCGACCACCTATTGGACCAATGTCCTACTGCCAACTTCCTATGGGATAGAATTGTTGTCTTATGCCGTCGTCCCAACCGCGGAAGAGGTAACATTATTAACACCATTAGCAGCTGGTAGGACAATCCATATACCAGTACCCTTCTGAATAGACTATGGAAGATCATTATGGGTATCCTCATCTGGAACATCTTGAAGGAACGAAACAACCGCATCTTCAAGGACAAGGCCTCCACTCTCGATCAGCTCTAGGACAAGATTGACAGCAACCTCATGGAAACTCTAGCCTTAGATGCATGGATAAAGGAGGACTTACCCACCATGGAAACTAAAAGTCACATATGGAACAACTCACATATGATTCTAAACACTCCCATGGACAACACTCCCAAAAGCATGGGTAAAACTCCTGCTCCAGAAACTTGGTCTACTCCCTCCATAGGCTTCTTCAAATGTAATTTTGATGGGGCGTCCAAAGGCAACCCAAGTAATGCAGGTTTTGGAGGCATCATCAGGAACACTCAGGGATATCCTCTTAGAATCTACTATGGGAACATCGGATGGGACAATTTTAATTCGGCTAAATTGGAAGGAATGATACAGGGTATTCAAATTTCCATAGAATTCCACTACTTCCCTCTGGAAATGGAGGGAGACTCTAAAATCATAACAATGGCTACCACCATAATCCTTCAAGTCACAGCTTCCTCAAAAGTTTCCAACAGATGGAGACCTACCCACAAGCTTAAGGTGTTGGAACTACTACTTCACAATCACAGAGCCATCACTTTTGGTCATGTGCGCAGGAAAGCCAACTCTGTTGTAGATCTTCTTGCAAACAAAGGGGTGGAAAGAAACTATTCCCTGCATCACTCCACACTTACGCAGGTTGAGGAGGCTACACTCAGACAAAAATATCTCATTCTCATTCAGAAGGATCAGTAACCCCTGGATGTAGGTGACAGATTAGACACGAGTGACAATCACATCTCACCCCACCCGGATAATGAAGATCTCCAACACAAAGCTTCACCTGTTGCGGATCCAATTAACATTAGCCCCTCGCATGATCCTCGTAGAACCAAAGATGTTGACGAGAGGATGGGTACTATGTCACCTGACCCTGAAAATCACCTCACTTCTATCCCCATTAATATCCATCATGATTAACTAGCATTGCAACCATACCTCCTTGACTGTGCCTGCTCAGGTACTCAAGCATAAAACGCAGATCCGTGCGAAGGCCACTCATCACCATCCTCACAGATCTCATCCCCGCCCCTTTATAACACCAAGTTATATGCCCCTTTCCTCACTTAGACTGATACCTTTTCCTTTCGCTCCCCTCACTCTGCTCTGGCCTCTCACCGATTTCAATCAGTTGTGAAGCCTTTGTCCTAGCATGGAGCTGCACAGATTCCTTCTGATTTCATCTCTCCATCTTGCGAACCTGCCCCCTAGATATTTTTGCCCCTTTAGCCCCAGTGTGATTCATGTCTCCATTCCTTAGCCCTGTGTGCTTCTGTTTCTCCTGACCTTCTCACCCCATCACAGGTGCGCAATGGCCCCCAGCCTTCGCCAGCGTACTATCCACAGAGGTCAAAGAGGGGCTCTCCCAGGTCGATATCATCACGGAGAATATAATCACCTCGAGTTGATTGATGGCTCCTTGTCTAGCACTTTTGCAAGCCATAGACTTGATCCCAAGCAGCGCCAAAATCCTCCAGGAAAGCTACGTAGAGAGGTGGTCGTGGCTCAAGGAGGTCCATCTCCTCTCCCAGAACGCACTCTCTACATCACACTCTTGTCCCTCTGATGGCTCCAAATAATGATGATGAGGACACAGAAATCTGGGTCATGGACTCTGATGGCATTCGGATGCGGGTTCCAGATGGCGTAGACCCGGACTCCCCCATCCTCTACGCTCTTACAAGCATTCCCAAGCGCACTATAGCCAATGTGGAAGTTGTTGCTGCGCAGGCTCTATTATGTCCCATTGAACATGAGAACCCCAATAGTAATGATTAAAATGATGAATAACGTCTATGTAGCTATACAATGTTCCTCTGTTTTTTGTCATGTTCTCCCTCATGGCTTTTTTGTTATCATTTACTTTCTATTTTTTAGATGCGTCAGCACTACTGCACATAATTTATTTCTTTATTCTAAGTTTTGTCTAGGCTGGTCTCCTCCCCTGAGGTAGCCCAGAAATAGTGTAACAAAGGTTGGGATTGGTTAAGCGCATCTTACCAACCCAACCTGTAGCATATGTAATTTTATGTTTTCGAAATTAATACAATAGCTCAACTTACAAAAAAAAAAATACAGAAACATCATGCAAGTGATTATGCTAGTTCTCCATCTCCCCATCCTAATCTAAAAAACATGAACTATCCTTTTCCTAGTTCAGTATTACATCAAATGTAGGGTTAATCCAATCCTTGTCCCATGCAGTGAGCTTTTATATATGGTCGACATCATCTCCTTCATGCACTGGTTCTGTATATATTTCTCCTTTTGGTGGGTACAGTGGTACTATCACCTGCATACCATAATTTTCAAAGATCATGCTTCTACGTTTCAGGTTGATGATGCCTCCCATATCTATGGCCTAGTCCAACCCTAGTAGCATAGAGTAGGTATCTGCATCATCCAAAATTTGTATCACTTCAAAATATGCATGTACCTTTACTCCAACAATTTCTACCAGAACTTGTGGAAGTCTTCCAAGTGTAATGATCTTCTATCGATTGGCCATGCGTAGCTGAATGATGGACCATTCCAGCTTTGGTTTAACCATCTTTCACCAAGTATTCTTAGGTAGAACATTTTCATCGGAACCTAAGTCCAATATGACCTGGTCCATCTCATACTCGAAAATTTGCATGGTCATTTACATCTCTCGACCAAGTCTCTTCTTATTCTTATAAATCTTATTCACAACCTTAGTCTTAGTTTGAGGCAATTCTTTGTATGCGCAACTATCTCTAAGAGCCTGAAGATTTTCTATTGCTTTCTAGTTGCACAGTAACTTGATACAGGCTTGTAGGAAGGATTTGACTTCATCATCATCCTTTTCTTCTGCAATTGGCTTGGATGTGGATGCACCTACAGCAGAAAAATCCTTATTGGCTTCAATAAAAGTCTCTTTTTCCTTCTGCAGGTTGAGTCCTTTTTTTTCGGAGGCCTTCCTGATCAATGGTTTTACATAAGCCTTCTTTCCCTCATCTCCTCCAATAGCAGTGCCACTACGTGTGATTATAGTTATGCTTGGATCATCATCGCACGACTCATCTTTAACCATTTATATATTCTGCGTAGGCGTTTTTTGTTTCTTTTCTTGCATTCTAGTGATCAAAATAGGGAAATCTTTGATAACATGATCAAATTGTCTACAATACTTGCAAGACTACCGTGAAGGGTTAAGATAGTCACACACATAATTCCCAACATCTCCACAGTTATAGCAGATTAATTTTCCTCTTCCACGACCTGTGCCTCCACCTCTCCCCCCTCCCCTTCCTCTTACTGGTGATCCTCCTCAACCAAAGGGAGATGCTGGTGAAGATAGGTTGGCTTGCACTCTCTAGGGGTTAGCACTATCTATCATTAGGTAAAAAGTGTAGAAGTGGTATTCTTTGTGACCAACTAAAGAGAAAAACCTACACCATTTTTGCTTCAGCTCTGGCACATAGTCCCCTAGTTGCGGGTAATGGTATGTATCGTGTCGTCCAACTACCCTATAATCAGTGCACCATAGCTGGGGAGAACCGCTTGGTCCTGTAGCATCCCTAGGTCATAATGGGTTTTATTATCACAAAATCACACCTGATAGGCTTCCAATCAAATCAATCTCATGTAACTATTTCAAACCAATATTTTGATTGAGGCTTAGCCTCCTCAACCTGAGAGGGCTCTCCCAAGGGTTAATAATTTTTCATAAAAATATAAATGGATAACACTATGTAGGTAATAAGCAGATAAATGATATATATTGGTTGTAAATAACATTAGCAAGTGCACATTGGGCTTATGGATTCATAACAGCTTCAGTAAAACCAAATAATTTACTTAGCATGGAAGTCAAGGCATATCAGAATTCTAGTCCTGAGATACACATGTGAAATTGTAAAACACACAGTCAGTTTGTCTATGAAGGAAGTCAGAGCATCAATGATGAATTCTGAGTAACATAAGCAAACACCACTACAATAGGATAGTAAAAAGATTCCATTAGAACTAGAACACACTAGAATTCTTTATGAATCTTGAGTTGGCTAAGTAGAAAACTCTGTATTAAGCTGAAAACCAGTCACTTACAATAAACACAGTCTTTTTGCTAAAAATATCCAATCCTCAGCATTTCGACTTCTTCATCTTTATAGATCATTTAAAACATATTATAACGTTATCCTGAGCTAGATACATCGAATACCTAATTTTTGACACCTTGCCTAACCATGTGACATGGTATTTATTACAAAATGACAGCTGCAAACCTAAAGAACAATCCTATTACAAATAGGAGTCAAACTCCTTAACTCTACTCATAAAAACATTATCTAAACTACATTACATCATTTTCCAACTATATTCCCATAATTTCAAATCCATATGATAATCTCCAACACTTTATGACCTTAATGTTGATCTCCTGCAAACTAGGAAACCGTGCCCTGTTTTCTAGGCTTAGGATTCTTTGTGTTCTTAAGACACTATGACCACTATGAACCCATGAATTCAAGGTTATTTTCTATCAGGAACTAAAATAAAATATGCCCAAAATCATCCTTAAGTGCCAGCTATACAAAATCACCATCAAACTGTCCAAAATAGTAGAAAATATCTTGTGCTATGAAAACATCACAGTTTCGTAGCGATTTTCGTAGCGCAATCTTTTAACCCATTTTCCTTCAAAATTTTGGTTTCTTTCCTCCAGTGTTATCTTCATATTCATTTAAAACAACTTCCCTAGCAATTTTAGGTCATAATACACACATTTTCCCTCCAAAAATTTATGAGAAAAAGTGAAAAAGCTGCTACAGCAGTTTCGTAGCCCTTTTCCCCCTTTTTGCATTGTTTGCACTACGAAAGTGCTGAGTGAGAATTTTTGTCCAAATTTATTCAAAGTTCAAAACAAAAATGTACCAAAACTTCAGAATACCACTGTTTTAATCAAAACAAATAGTCATTTGAACTAAAAACCCAAATTTTATGAGATTTATTCTTTATTTTCCCTTTGATTTAGCCTTTGATTTTTTTAATAATTTTTCATTCTGCACCTTTGTTTTTTAGTTCATCCTGAGTCAGTTTTAGTTGTAGCTCCAAATCCTCCACTTGGTCTCTTAGTATTCTATTACTGTCTCTCAAGTGAGTATTGATCACTCTGACAACTTTTGCTTCCTTGATGGCTGGAACTGTCCATGTAAAAAACTGTTCTGTGCTGCTTGGAATCTCAGACCTAGAACTAGTTTGACCTTCCCAAAGTGCCTTCACTCCTTTAAAATCTGTTTTTTCAATGTTGTGCTTTCTGTCCCTCTTTTTCATCATTGCAATATCTTGGTTTGCTAGCTTCAAACTCTCCTCAAGATGTTGACACTCTGTCATGTGTTCTTTTCCCTTCATTGTCTTGTTGGCTCCATGCTCCACTATTGGTGATGAGAGATCAACCACCTATTCAGGGAATCTGTTTGTTTCAACAGTTTCTTGGACCTCCTTTCTGCTTTCCTTGAGTTTCTTAGCATGCCTAGTTAAATGCTTCCTCGCTTGAAAGATAAAGGCTGCATTTTAACCCTCAAATTCAAGTTTCTTAGCTGACTTAGCCTTTTTTTGTTTGTGTTCATCTACTCTAATGAAATCAGCTTGCATGATGGGTGTCTCTTCTATATCAATTGCATGAAGAATGTCATCTAAATTTCCTTTAATTACTGGGTTGTCCTCTGTACCTGAAACAACTGTTTTTCCCTTTGATGCCACTACTTGGTTTCTTGTCACTCTCTTGATTTCCTGCTTGCTGGAAATTTTCTTTTGTTTTGCCTCTTTGACACTGTTTAACCTTTGTTTTGTAGGTGATGGAGTTGCTGCAACAAGAAATTGTGTCTTCTTTGTCCTATTTTCAACTTTTTTCCTTGGTTTCAACTTTACAAACCTCTTTTATTTTACAACAACAGGCTGACTAGACTTTGTTTCTGGTGTTGAAGGAGTTTCTTTAGGTTTATGGTTTCTAGCTGGGGTTAGGGTTTTCAATTCAAAACCATTCATAAAAAAAAATGAAGACGAATCCCTGCTTATTTTCTAAATCTCGTTCAACACCAATAACTTTATCAAACCATGGTGAAACAAATATGTTTCACAACCATCAGAATTGGCTTATACTTTATCAGACATTTTGGCAAGGCTCCTATGCAATTAGAAGGGAAAATCTAGTGGTATCATACCCGTGAAATGTAGAATTAGCTTGAAATGATAAGTATAAACTTTATGGTACCTTCCTTCACATGTAAAGTATCTTTGAATGTTAAACAAAAACTTGGAATAGGTGTCTTTGATACAGCTTCTAGGTATTGCATTATTCAGGTCCATATCTGCATACTCAGGTTTCATGAATTCTTTGCATGGTTCCATGTCAAACTTAAAACCTTTAAACCAAGTCTCTTTCCCTCTTGGTATTTCTATCATAGAAGCAATAATATCAGGTGTGACTAGCACATTTAACATCCCAATCTTAGTAGTTGTTCCACTGAAGTGTAAGGAAAATTCTTTAGACACCTGAGTGTGGCAACCCTACAGATTTTCACAAAACCTGAGACAACTTTCTTTGCTAAAAGCCTCCATCACTGTTTGATATTCAATTATAGCCTTCATATTTTCAGGCTCATATCTTAAGCAATGTCCCCCTCTGTGGAATTTCTTCTCCTCTGCCATGCTTCTTTAGAAAAACCTGTCAACTTCTCTTGAATATGTAAAACATCCTCACTTGATTATGGAATAGCCTCACTTGAGAATATGGAAGATAGCCTTTGTATAGAACACACACAGGCTTAGCTTCATAGCTTCAGAGCTTAGACACTTGTATGGAAGCAAATGAAAATGAGAATGACCAAATTAGGCAAGAATTTGAATTTAAGGTGTCATCTCATAACTGAATGATGCTTCATTCATTCCCTATCATGACAATGATGATTGTAAGTCAGTTGAGTACAATTAATTTGATAACTAACTAACTCAACATACCCCTATCCTATCATTCCCCAATGGATTATGACAGATTTTGGCTTAATTGACAAGACGATTAAGAAATCACGCTTTCGTAGCACCCACAGTGTATTTTTCGCAGTTTGTGCTACGAAAATATCAGCGTTTTCGTAGCGCAAATCCTCTTTTTTGAACTAGTGATGCTACAAAACGGAGGATTCTTGGCTAATTGCAGAAATTTAACCCAAAACCTTATCGAATGACCCCTAAATGGAAAATGTGAGTATTTGATCATGGAATGGACCTCTAAAGACTTTATTTGAATTCAATGGTGACCTTTAAAGTTATAAAATCTCTAACCTACCCTTAACCAAAACCTAAAATGACTTTTAAACCCATTTTGAGACCATGATCAAAAAAAAAGTTGACACAATGATGTTTTGAAAATTTTTGGGTGATAACAGTGGCTCCACTTGGGATAGTGTGCCCCTGTGGTAAACTAGGAACCAGTAGTTCCAGTGTTGCTATCCATTTTCTTGACCAAAATAGAAAAAGCTTTGAAATTGCCAAGCTTCCTCCTCAAGCTCTAATGGCCTTCACCTTGGGCTCAATATTTATGGTTTAGCTTGTCATTATTAGCAGAAAAAATAATAAAATGGAATATGTACAATGACATGAATAATCAACCAGATTTTAGGAATAATAATGCTTCAAAAACCTGCCATTGACAGGTCCTCCAACATATTATTTTCCATCCATTTCCGGCAGTATGTAAGTATTGTTTCCATGAAAAGAAACTATATTGAAAGGACCTTTCCATAAGTTCTCAAACTTACCATGTTTTCCTTTCTCTTCAATTATGGCCTCCCATTTCAACACTTCATCTTGAATTTGAAAAATTTCTTCCTTGATATTTTTATCAAATGTCCTCTTGATTTTGTTTTGAGATTGCCGATTTCTATTATAAATCTCATTCCTCTTCTCTTTCAGAGCTATCAGCTGATTAATTCTCCTTTGGAATGCATTTGGTTCCTCTTCTAGCCCTTGAATCAGCTTCATGACAGGTACCCCTAGTGATGTATGAAAAATATCCTCAGCGCCATATACCAATTCATATGGTGAAGTTCCAATTGACCTCTTTGTGCATATCCTATCAGCCCATAAGGCATACTTCAGCTTCAAATTCCAAGCCTTCTTATTATCCTGCAACAATTTTTTAATGATCCTCACAAGACTCTTGATGGAAGACTCAGCAAGACCATTCCATTGCATATAGTACGCAGTAGAATTCCCAAGAGCAATATGATATTGATGACAGAAATTGATTATCTTCTTAGACTTAAATTCATGTGCATTATCAGTTATGATCTTCATGGGGAAACCAAACCTAGACAATATATTATTCTCTAAGAAAGAAATAATCACAGAATCATTTGCTTGCCTAGTTGGGATTGCTTCGATCCATTTGGTGAAGTAATCAGTAGCTGTGAGAATCCAGCGATGCTAACCTGATGATGATGGATGAATCTTCCCAATAAAATCTAGCCCCCACTACTGGAATGGCGCTTCTACATAGATAGGCATCAAAGGTAAAGGTACAAGTTTCTTCTTACCCTCAAAAATCTGGCATTCATGGCAGGAAACAACCCTCTTGTAGACATCCTTAAACATGGTAGGCCAATAATACCCTGCTCTTAGAATCTTGTTCACTGTCGCCTTCCAATAATGGTGACCTCCACAATCTCCTTTGTGGAACTCAATTACTTTATCAGCCTCCTCTTCAAGCAAACAATTCAACAAAATTCCACCAGTATCCTTCCAAAACAGATTTCTGTCAAAAATAAAATATCTCAAAGATTTAAGCTTAACAAACCTTGCTTTGGACTTTGTTAGATAAGCAGGTGCTTTATTGTGCTGTAGGACAAAAACAACCTCCTTGTACCAATTAGAAGTGATGTATTTTTTTTCAATAGGAACTAGTTCTTCTTCATCATCTAAAATTTCTAATATTTCTGCAAATAAAATTATGTCAAGACAGTCAAAGTTTGACTGTGCCATCAGCTTTGCTAAGCCTTTCCATTAGACCAATTTTGTTGGCTTAATCTCTATATCATACTCTAGCGATTTGGAAATCTATTTCCCCCTTTTACCATCAGGGTCAGCTTCAGTGAGGATGTCTTTCACAATAGTATTAGGAACAAACGCTACAATATGAGAATGCAGAATATAAATTCTGAAATCTTTGATAGCCTTCACCAAGGAATATACCTACTTCTCTAAGATATTATACTTCAACTCAAAATTTGCTAATGTCCTACTAAAGAAAGAAATTGGCTGCTCAATACCTTGATGTCCCTTTTGTAGCAGAACTCCAGCAATAGTATTCTCTGATGTAAAAGTGAAAACCAGAAATTCCTTTGAAAAATCTGGACTAATCAATACTGGTGCTTGTTTGAGTGCCCTTTCTATTTCTTCAAATGAGTGTCTTGATTCTGTTGTCCACTTAATATCAATCCCCTTCTTCAGCATCCTTTTTATGTCCTTCACAATCTCAGCAAAATTAGGAATAAATCGCCTTACAAAATTTACCTTTCCAAGGAAAGATTGAATCTCCTTCCTACTTCTTGGAAAATCCACCTTCTGAATTACATTGAACCTGATTGGATCAATATTAATCCCATATTTATAAATTATATGTCCAAGTAATTTACCTGAAGTTAAACCAAAAACAATTTTGGTGGGATTTAGAGAGATGCCAAACCTTCTACACTTCAACAGAATTCTTTCTAGGTGTTTCAAGTGAACTTCTTCCCTCCTTGAGAAGAATGTTATGTCATCAAGATAAAAAACCACCATCTTGTCCTTCTCTTCAGAAAATGCAATGTACATTGCCCTCTAAAATTTAGCTCCTGCATTCATGAGACCAAATGGCATCTTGGCGTACATGAAAGTGCCCCATGGCATAGTAAAGGCTGTTTTTTCCTGATCATCAAGATGTACAAGAATCTGATTATAACCTGAAAACCATCAAGCATATACATTTTGTCTGAGAACCAACAATAGTTTGAAAAATTTGGTCCATCTTCGGGAGGGGATAATTTTCCTTCAGGGAGGCTTTATTCAAAATTTTGAAGTCAATACATATTCTGGTTTCTCCACTCTTTTTCATAACTGGAACCAAATTCGCAAGCCAATTTGAAAATCTGATTGGGACAATCATTTTAGCATCAAAGAGATTTTTGAATTCCTTCTCAATCAATGGCATAAGAAGCGGGTTGATCCTCCTCAACTTCTGATTAAAGGGATTTTCATTTTCTTTTATGGGAATAGTATGTTGAATAATGGTGGTATCATATTCTTTCAAATCAGCATAATTCCAAGAAAATATATCTATGAATCTCTTCATCATTTCAACATACTTAAACTTCATATCCGCTGAAAGAAACTTTGAAAGTTTAATCATTTTGGGCATAGCTATTGTACCAAGGTTATAGCTCTCAACTTCTTCATCCTCAGCTTGTAACTTAGGGGATTTAAAAACATCATTCTGATCAAAAAAAAATTCTAGAGGTATGAGTCCCTTTGGTATGGAATTTTTCTTTAATTGCAAAACTTCAGAATTCCCTTTAGATTCAGCTAGCATATTTTGCATATCTACTTGTACATTTTCAAACTCTTCTTTTAGCTCAATAAAGTTTTTCACTTATTGATCATCCTCAAAAACTTACCAATGAGTAATATTATTAGGAATCGCTGGTCTATGGCGAATCTCAACCTCATATTTTTCTGTGGAATGCATAGGAATAATGAAAAGACTGGAAGAGACAGCAAGGGAATCAACAATGGAGTTTTGTTCTCTAGTTTTGACCATGAATGTATAGACTTGAAAGTTTTCTAACATGTCCAAAACCAAGTTCCTATATGCTCTCGTCCTTGTATATTTTGTTTGATAAACACCTTCAACCTGTTTAATGAAAAATTCTGAGTCTCCAAAAATAGAAATGTTTTGAGCATTCATTCTTTTCAAAACTTCTAGACCCAAAATCAAGGATTCATACTCAACCATGTTGTTCATGCAATCAAAGTTCAGTTTATAAGAAAGGAAATTACTCTCATCACTTTGATTTTTAATCCAAACCCCTGCTCCTGATCCTTCTTTGCCTGTTGATCCATCAAAATGCAATGACCACCAACCTTCCACCTCCTTATCGCTGACTTGTTAACCTTATGTTTGCTGATTTTCAAACTGCTGAATTTCAGAACTCTGATTTTATGCTTTCCCCTCCTCTTTTGCTTCACTAGTGAACTCATTGAAAAGAATAGCAGAACCAAGTTTAGTATCAAGAGCATAAATTGGAAAATTTTTGGGTTTTTCTTTACTACTCACCATGTAGGCCATCCTTGTCTCTCGATATAATCTTCTTTTCTCACCAAAAATAGGAATGGTATCATAAGTAAGATCCATCTGCATTATACCTTTAATTTTTGCTGCCCATGATCTTGACAACAACGTGCCAAAATTTGGTGGAATGTCTGCTACCACGATTTCCATGCCTACAGTCTTAGTAGGAACTTGTGTTAGACCAACAACAACATCCTTGATTAAACCAATGCATTAAACTCTTTTCGAATCGAAAGAAAACAAGACTTTATATGTCCTAGTTATTTCTAACCCAATTATTTCCATGATTACTTTGGGCATAAGATTGTGAGAAGCCCCTAAATCCAACATAGCATTATGCAATGTCATTTCGTGAATGCTAAGGCTCACATAAAAAGGAGTGACCTCCTCATTCTATTCATTTTCTAGTCTTGGACCCAAATATATGGTTGGATGATCTTCTAACACATCCAATATATTGGTAGCTCTTGGTTGTGAATTTTAAATTTTAACAATCTTGCTTCTATATTCATCTACCTTGAGAATCTCACCAAAAGGGACTGATATTTTGATCTTAGAAATTTCATTCTCAAGGTTGAAAACATAAACAGATTTTTCAGCTTCTTTAATAGGAGGAACAACTGGTATCTTTCTTACCTTTAGCGACCTTAGGAGCATCCTTGTTTCCATCAACAACCTTAGGTGTATCCTTCTAAGGCTGTGTTTTGTTCACAATGATAGGCACATTCCTATTTCTGATATTATATTGTTTCTGCATCTCGAAAATAGCAAGTTGATACCCCTTTAGATAGTCTGATGTTTCCTCTTCATGATTTTTTTGATCTGATTGATCATGCTCTTCTTTAGTCAAGAAAATTCCTGACATTTACTCATCAAAACAGTGAATAGACTCCTCGAGAACTTCAGGATCATCTTCTTCATCAATCAAATTTTGTTGGAATGGAGGTCTCACTGGAGGATTAGGCTGTTGATTTCTATTTTCCCTTGGTATTTTGTGATTCTGAGGTCTCCTGAACTGAGGGTTTCTAAATTGAGGTTCATGTTGTGCAGGAGGAGCAGAGGTATTCCCAAGGGCTAATCTATCCATCAACTTTTCCATTATTTTCATCATTGAATCCATCTTATCCTGAGAGGTAGAGGAGGAAGGCTTCTCTTCCTCTTTAAACTTAGTCTTACCCATTTTTTAATTTTTAGCTTCTATCAAGTTAACTTCCACCTTCATTGCATCACTTTTCATTTCAACAAGTGTAGGGGATTCCCTTTCTCTCAGCAGTATGGAAAAATCATAGTCAAAAGCTTCAGCATACCTAATTTGAGCTAAGGCTTGTGGTGGTTTCAAATGAGCAGAAATAGAGTCTAACACTTTATTAAACCTTTTTGAAAAGTTTTGAACAGACTCATCAGATTCTCTCTTCAAAGTACTATACTCGGTGAGGGCTTGTACTGGATTAGTTCGATTTCCCCATTTTCTCAGAAAAACATCTTCAAACTCATTCTAATTATGAATAATTCTAGGATTAAGGGCTTTATACCACTTTCTAACCTCACCAGTAAAACTCTGAGCAAACAAACTCAACTTAACATATTCATCATCAACCTCCTTCCTATCTATAAAACCATTAAATTGATCCACATGTTCCTCTGTTGTAATGTCTTCATCACTTCCCCAAGTTTTGATTCTAGCAGCATATTTTCTAGGGAGATCATGTAAGATAGCTGGAAGAACAAGAGGGGCATATATAGTAGGTGCAGCAGGTGGAGGAGGTACATTTCTAGCCATGGTTAAAGGGACTATAGTAGCTTTAGGGATGGCAGAAATAGAGGATGAAAAACTGCTATGAGGAGGACTATTTGGTCTTTGTGGTTCACTAATAATTGAACTCCAATTTGGAAGGGGCAAACCAGCTTTACTTTTCAACAATACTTCAAAAGGGTCAAGCTCTTTGAATTTATCTAAAGATGCTTTTTCCAACAACAACTCAGAAGTAATAGCTTCCAAAAAATCCTCTTTGTCTTCCTGTGTTACTAGAGCTGAGGTTTCAATTCATCTCTTATGAAAGTCTAAGATAATTTCAATTAGTTCTTTTTCACTTTCTGACCTAAAAAAAACCTCTTGAATTTTATCATCAACTCTTTTATCTTCAGGACTTCTTAAAATTTCAGAGGACAAGGATTTCGAATGTGATGGAGTACCTGATATTTCAGAAATGCCTTTATTGCCTCTGGAAATGGTGTTTGGATTTTCCACGATGTTAGGTGGATTTGGGTCAGGATTACTCCTCTTGTATCTCCTTCTCAAAGCCACCTTTAATCATATAAACTTTAAATGGAGTCACCAAGGTAGATGCAACCTTGAAAAGATTTTTGAGCTCTTGCTACCTTCAAAAGTTCAGCTTCAAAATCTCGGGAAAGTATAATCTTCAAGCTCATGGAAGACGCACCAAAATGTTATCAAAAAATCAAACATGATAGGCTGCCAATAAAATCAATCTCATGTAGCTATTTCAAAGCAATCTTTTTATTTAGGCTTAGCCTCCTCAACCTGAGAGGGCTCTCTCAAGGGTTAATGAATTTTCATAAAAATATAGATGGCTAACTCTATGTGGGTAATAAGCAGATAAATGATAGATATTGGTTGTAAATCACATTAGCAAGTGCACATTGGGCTTATGGAGTCATAACAACTTCAGTAAAACCAAACAATCTACTTAGCATGGAAGTCAATGCATATCATATTTCTAGTCCTGACATACACATGTGAAACTGTAAAACACACAGTTAGTTTGTCTATGAAGGAATTCAGAGCATCAATGATGAATTCTGAGTAACACAAGCAAACACCACTACAATAGGATAGTAAAAAAATTCCATTAGAACAAGAACACACTAGAATTCTTTATGAATCTTGAGTTGGCTAAGTAGAAAACTCTGTATTAAGCTGAAAACCAGTCACAGTTTTTTTTCTAAAAATCTCCAACCCTCATCATTTCAACTTCTTCATCTTTATAGATCATTTAAAATATAGGATAACCTTATCCTAAGCTAGATACATTGAATTCCTACTTTTTGACACCTTTCCTAACCATGTGACATGGTATTTATTACAAAATGACAGCTGCAAACCTAATGAACAATCCTATTACAAATAGGAGTCAAACTCCTTAACTCTACTCATAACAACCTTATCAAAATTAGATTACATCATTTTCCAACTTTATTCCCATAAGGTTGAATCTAGATGACAAGCTCCAACACTTTATGACCTTAATGTTGATCTCCTGCAAACTAGGAAATTGTCCTCTATTTTCTAGGCTTAGGATTCTTTGTGTTCCTGAGACACTCTGACCACTATGAACCCATGACTTCGAGGTTAGTTTCTATCAGGAACTAAAATAACATATTCCAAAAATCATCCTTAAGTTCCAGCTATACAAAATCACCATCAAACTGTCCAAAATAGTAGAAACAGTCTTGCGCTATGAAAATAGCACAATTTCGTAGTGCAGTCTTTTAACCCATTTGCCTTCAAAATTTTGGTTTCTTTCCTCCAGGGTTATCTTCATATTCACTTAACAAAACTTCCCTAGAAATTTCAGGTCATAATACACACATTTTCCCTCCAAAAATTTATGAGAAAGGGTGAAAAAAGCTGCTAGAACAGTTTCGTAGCGCTTTTCACCCTTTTTGCATTGTTTGCGCTATGAAACTGCTGAGTGAGAAGTTTTGTCCAGATTCATTCAAAATTCAAATAAAAAATGTACCAAACCTTTAGAATACCACTGGTTTAATTAAAAAAAACAGTCATATGAACTAAAAACCCAAATTTTATGAGATTTATTCTTCATTTTCCCTTTGATTTAGCCTTTGATTTTTTTAATAATTTTTCATTCTGCACCTTTGTTTTTTAGTTAATCCTGAGTCAGTTTTAGTTGTAGATCCAAATCCTCCACTTTGTCTCTTAGTCTTATATTACTGACTCTTAAGTGAGTATTGATCACTCTGACAAATTTTTCTTCCTTGATGGCTAGAACTGTCCATGTAAAAAAATGTTCTGCACTGCTTGGAATCTTAGACCTAGAACCAGTTTGACCTTCCCAAAGTGCCTTCACTCTTTTAAACTCTATTTTTTCAATTTTTTTCTTTCTCATTTCAATCATTGAAATATCTTGGTTTGCTAGCTTCATTCTCTCCTCAAGATGTTGACACTCTGTCATGTGTTCTTTTCCCTTCATTGTCTTGCTGGCTCCATGCTCCACTATTGGTGATGAGAGATCAACCACCTCTTCAGGGACTCTGTCTATTTAAACAGTTTCTTGGACATCCTTTCTGCCTTCCTTGAGCTTCTTAGCATGCCTAGTTAAAGGCTTCCTCGCTTGAAAGATAAAGGCTGCATTTTCACCCTCAAATTCAAGTTTCTTAGCTAACTTAGCCTTTTTCTGTTTGTGTTCATCTACTCCAATGAAATTAGCTTGCACGATGGGTGTCTCTTCTATATCAATTGCATGAAGAATGTCATCTAAATTTCCTTTAATTAATGGGTTGTCCTCTGTACCTGAAACAATTGTTTTTCCCTTTGATGCCACTGCTTGGTTTCTTGTCACTCTCTTGATTTCCTGCTTGCTCGAAATTTGCTTTTGTTTTGCCTCTTTGACACTTTTTGACCTCTGTTTTGCAGGTGATGGAGTTGCTGCAACAAGAAATTGTGTCTTCTATGTCCTATTCTCAACTTGTTTCCTTGGTTTCAACTTTACAAACCTTTTTTATTTTACAACAACAGGCTGACTAAACTCTGTTACTGGTGTTGAAGGAGTTCCTTTAGGTTTAGGGTTTCTAGCTGGGGTTAGGGTTTCCAATTCAAAACCATTCATAAACAAAAAGGAATACCAATCCCTGCTTATTTTCTTAAGCTCATTCAACACATATAACTTTATCAAACCATGGTGAAAAAATTATTTTTCACAACCATCAGACTTTCCTTGTACTTTATCAGACATTTTGGCAAGGCTCCTATGCAAGTAGAAGGGAAAATCTAGTGATATCATACCTATGAAATGCAGAAGTAACTTGAAATGATAAGTATAAAATTTATGGTACCTGCCTTCACATGTAAAGTATATTTGAATGTTAAACAACAACTTGGCATAGGTGTCTTTGATACAACTTCTAGGTATTGCATTATTCAGGTCCATATCTGCATACTCAGGTTTCATGAATTCCATGCATGGTTCCATGTTAAACTTAAAACCTTTAAACTAGGCCTCTTGCCCCCTTGGTATTTCTATCACAGAAGCAATAATCTCAGGTGTGACTGGCAAATTTAACATCCCAATCTTAGTAGTTGTTCCACTAAAGTGTAAGGAAAATTATTTAAACACCTGAGTGTGGCAACCCTGCAGATTTTCCCAAAACCGGAGACAACCTGCTTTGCTAAAAGCATCCATCGCTATTTGATATTCAATTATAGCCTTCATATTTTCAGGCTCATATCTTAATCAATGTCCCCCTCTATGGACTTTCTTCTCCTCTGCCATGATTCTTTAGAAAAACCTGTCAACTTCTCTTGAATCTGTAAAATGGCCTCGCTTGAATATATGATCAACCTCACTTGATTATGGAACAACCTCGCTTGAGAATATGGAAGATAGCCTTTGTATAGAACACACATAGGCTTAGCTTGACAAATTCAGAGCTTAAACACTTGTATGGAAGCAAATGAAAACGATAATGACCAAATTAGGCAAGAATTTGAATTTAAGGTTTCATCTCGTAACTAAATGATGCTTCACTCATTCCCTATCATGACAATGATGACTATAAGGCAGGTAAGTACAATGAATTTTATAACTGACTGACTCACCATATCCCTATCTTATCATTCCCCAACGGATTCTGACAGATTTTGGCTTAATTGACAAGATGGTTAAGAAACCGCGCTTTCGTAGTGCCCACGGTGTATTTTTCGTAGTTTGCGCTATGAAAGTATCAGTGCTTTCCTAGCACAAATCCTCTTTTTTGAACTAGCGGCGCTACAAAATGGAGGATTCTTGGCTAATTGCAAAAATTTAACCCAAAACCTTATGGAATGACCCCTAAATGGAAAATGTGAGTATTTGATCATGGAATGGACCTCTAAAGACTTTATTTGAATTCAATGGTTACCTTTAAACATATAAAAACTCTAACCTACCCTTAACCAAAACCTAAAATGACTTTTAAACCCATTTTGAGACCATGATCAAAAGCAGAGTTGACACAATGATGTTTTGAAATTTTTTGGGTGATAACAGGTTTCATCCTCCTACTTACATGTAATCAGAGAATAAAGTGCACTGATATTTTGTGTGGCCCAAACCCTTGCAACGTATACATCATACATTTGTGCCAACTTCCTTTACCCTATCTTTGTGCAGGTTCTAAATTTCCAAGTGCATTGTCTCCAAATGACTTTGGATTTGCAAAGCCCCAAAATCATCATTTCGGGGCGCAGCTTCTAGTTTCATAGAAACCTCCAGGGCTTCAGCCTAAGAGTCGATTTTCTGTTGATTCATAGGCCCATGAAGATGTGGAAAGAGCATGGCAATAAACCATTCATTATGTTTCTTGTCATCATAGATAAATCCTCCCTTGCTAATCGTGCACTTTAGTCATTGATCTGCCTCCAAAACAGATTTCAACTCTGTTACACACTGCAAGTAGGACTTCAGCTTTCTGTATTGTTGCTTAAAAGTATCCTTGATCTGAGCAACATTTAAGTCAACATGTTGAGTCAAATATCCCATAAACCAATCTAGCACACGACCTTCAAATGCCATAGCCAGTTGTGCTCTCTTAACAGAATCAATGTTCACATTCTGCGCAGTCCACACTGCATTTGCAACGAACCAAAACTTTTCCATGTTGTTACACCATTTTTTGGTCATCTAACCTATTATCATTAGATGGACCCAAGTACACCATGTAAGACCAATTTTACCCTAAGTAAAATTTCCTTCACTATGTTAAATAACTTAATAAACCAAATTTATTAGGTTATTTATGGTCTAAACAGGAAACCCCAAAAGGAAATATTAAACAAACCTATATTTGTTTGATTTTCCTCATGGAATAATTAATTAAACCATAATTTAACTATTATTCCCAGTCATGTTTAACCCAAAAATAAAGAAATTAATTAGATAAACCTTTATTTATCTTATTATTTTCTAGGAATAATTATTTAAATCTTCTTTAGATAATATTCCTTGTTAAATATGACCAAATCACCCACAAATAATTAAATAAATCATTATTTATTTGATTATCTTTCAACCACTTCCTCAAATAATTAAATAAATCATTATTTATTTGATTATCTCCAAACCACTTCCTTAAAAAGATAAATAAATCATTTATTTATTTATTTTTGACTAATCAAGGCATTTGACCCAAGTCAAATACCTTTTCCCTCCAACAAATATAATAAAATATTCCATAAAAGGTGGATCTAGATTTGGTTAACATTATTTTAATCATGCACCAAGATCTAGAATGACCCAATATTTTGTTATAAATAGGAGGGTTTTTCCTACCATTCTTCACCTTTTGTTGCCTATTAGATCACTCTGGATCTATACACTTGGTCACATTTTCCATCATTTGCTGTGTGAGCTCCCATTGAGCTCCTTTCTTTGCATTGGGTTTTCTACACCAACAAGAGAGATAAATCTTAGATCTGAAGTGCTGAGGACTTCCAAGAACCCATCCCACTGAGGAGAATTGGATATGCCTTCTTGTTTTCCTCCCAGGTGCCCAATTAATACAAAAATTCTTTCAAAAAATTGTTCTTGTCTTGTCTATTGGTATATGGAGCAAACCCTTGTTTTTACTGCTTAATGTCTTTCCATGCATAGATCTGGTTTTTTGCAGCTCTTTTCTTGTTCAACTAACCGCAGATCTGAAGATATTGGCAGCCACTTTTTGTTGTTAGGGCTATTAGTTTTGCGTAGCTAAAGTGGTCCTTTTTCGTACACTTCGACAAAGGATTCATACTAACACATGTCCTCATCCCCCATGCCCTTGAAGGTGGGTAGCTTCATGTGCACAACCATATCGTCCCCCAATGGTGGAGGGGTTGGAGTAGGAGATGACTTAACCTTGCGCGAGTTCGATTATGGGGTTGGTGGAGTGCTACCTTCGGTGCGTGTAGCCTCGCCACTCTCTGTGTCACTATCAGGTGAATTTCTCATAGGACTGTATACAGATTTTTCCCCTCTCTGGTTAACCCAGTAATATTTTCCACTTTGTGTAGTTATTTCCAGCTTTCTTGGGGTCATTCACTCAGTGTGACTTCACAAAACACCCTTTTCACACAATAACATCTTAATCAGCAAAGGTAGGGAGTGTATGAATTTACCTCTTAGTCTCTTGAAGAACCTCCTTTCAACATTAGAGTATGACACAAACTGATCTACTGCAAACTCTGTTACAAACCCTCCCAAGATTTTGTAAACCCAATGATCTACAGTATGGGTGATAGAGTTTCCAATCTGCTCTAACTATTGGATCAACTCAGGTGTCCACTGAGTGAAATTATCATCCTTCTAGTAGGTTTGGAACTAACTAAACTTGATAATTACTCCTACAATTCTTTTGCAAAGGTCACAAAGAAAATCTCATGAACCTCTGTAAAAATATACTTATGTTTCCAATATTTAGTAGACAAATTCTTACTTATGTTCTCCATAATGGAAAATTCCTGAATTTTCTTCTCAAACCAGTCTTCTAACTCAGGTTTTGAGGGCCACCACATCACCCAATTTCTCTCTAAAAATGTTCCCATTCTTGGCAACGAAACCATTTGTTGGCTTAAGGGGTCGTGACCCAGGTTCAGAGTTAAGTTTGACCAAAAAAACCCTCTTACTACTGGCCCTTTCGGCAATGACCTACTTGCACAAGTCAAAGTCTCACCTGAAGCAGTATGAGGGGGGGGTGCTGGAACCAGGTTTCCACACCCTGAGAGAGAATTAAATTATGGGGGTATCTTTAGATCTAAAACAACTGTGATATGACCTTCACAACAAAATCCCTAACCAAGAACCCTAACCAGGCATATTTAGGTCAATTTACACCGATTATCCTGCACGCGCATATATATAGATCTTGCAATCCTTTTAATAGCCTTTAATACATAACATTAAAGCTCAACAATAATAGATTCATTCATTTATCATTCATCTATGGTGGAATACAGTTGTGCAACCGATCCAAACACCGATAACACAGTAAATAACATGCAAAAACAAATGATAAAGTAGAAGACAAATGCATGTGATACTCAGATTTATTCCAAAACATTCCTTATTCATTAAAAATTCAGATCTTCCTTATAATACTTTTGTTCTACCCACGCACACAGCCAGCAAGAGCCTTCTAAACCCAAAAAAGTTTTCTTCCTAGCTCAAAACATCAAAACATAGTTTAGACTTACTTCTTGTTATTTACTTGACTCGATCTAGACACCTATTTATAATTTTTATCTTGCGCTCATCTAAGGTATTCAAACTGTGGTTTGTGGTCCCTAGTTCTACCCTTTTTCCTGTTACAACTCATGAGGGGATTTGACCTAGCCCAAAGCCGCTTGACCTGTGCTTCGCTTAGCATGCACGATTTAACTTATAAAAAATACTATATTTTTATCCAAAACTTGTTCCTAAGGGACCCCGCTCCAACATCGCTTCTTCATATATGTGTTTCCTCTAATACACAACAACTTCAAAACTCATCCAAGTATCACTTACATACTCTGCATTGCATGCTTATACCTTCTCTAACTCCAATATACTATATTTGGCACTCATATATGTTTATTAACAACATCATAGCTTCCTATTTTCATTCATCGTTAAATTCCAATGTTTAGCACATATATAATAGTCTCATGAGGAAATTTTCATGAGAACTCTATTTTCTTACGTCATTTTGGTTTCTATTCATACACACCAATATAACATATTTTTCCCAATCAAGCTTCAATTATATCGACCCTTTAACTAATATTTGCATGTGAAACATCAAATTTTCAGGGGCACCCTGGTTCTATGTGTGCTTATGTGTGACTCCTCATGACCTATTTTGAGACCACAAGCTTAAACAATTATATATGATCTCGGGCATCGTGGATGTTTTTCAATGTTAACTATGCTCCAATACCCCAACGTCTTGATGGACCAATTCTCTAATAAGGGGTCCACTTGGTCTGACTTCAGTATGAGGTGAACTTCTTCTCTTCATCTTAAAACTCCATGTGAATGGTTGTTGTAACTAAAGGCCTAAAATAAACTATTGGAGGTCAGGCATGTTTCAATGCTAAAGTGCAAAATTTCAAGACTGAAATATTGAGACTGATAAACTCATAGGCACTTACTGCCAATACCTTCACAACTAAGTACTTTTACCTTAGGCTTAAGCTCCTCTGTAGATCAATAGATTGAATTTCTTTGATGCTTATACACTAGAGCCCAAGATCAAAGTCCCGAGACCGATAAAACCCTAGGAAATTACTCCTAGACCCTTCATGACCATGGGTTGTGACCTTAGGCTTAAGCTCCTTGGTGGTTCGGCTTGTTGTAATACACCTTGCCTGTATTTTCATGTTATGATGGCTTGATGCCCCAATATGGGACCCACCTTCCTACGTCATATGCTACCTATGTTACCATGTAGCCTTCCATGTTATGTACATTGACCACGTTCCTCACTACCATGTCATGTTGACTTTTGAGTGATCTCAGAGGAGGCTTATGTCAACAATACTCTGATGTTTGATGTGGGACCACCTTTTGACATCACCTGCCATTATGTATAACATGTCATCTACTAATACCAATAATAATTTTCCCAAGTTTTCACCTATTAGCGTGTGCCTACCACATGTATATTTTCAACTTCCCATTTATCCCATCAAAAATGTTGAATCAACCTGCAACATGTCACTCTCACATGGTGCCATGTCATCAATTCGCCACATGTACTCTGCTATGTCATCCACCTAACATACACATCAAACATGCTACTATCCTTCCACACGTGTTAGGGTATGAGGCTATTAAAGTGTTGAGGGTTAATGGTTTCATGTCTTGTGAAATATGGCCAATGGCTCTATGACCCAATGGATTAATAGGTTATCATCCCACAAGAGCTAAACTACTGGCCCTTTATGATCAAGGGTGATGACTAAAGGCTTTAATTCCTTGTCCCTTATTGTTGTTTTTTGTTTTGGTCTTTTGTGATATCCCTACTAATATTTTCTACCACATTTTGATGTGTTTGAGGCCTGATAGATAGTCCATCTATTGGCGGTGTGAATATTTCCTATCAAATAATGACATGGGATTTCCATCTCAATTCTTCATCCCATCGAACCTTCATGTCCTTATTGTGCATGCTTGGCCCTTCATATAATTTTGGGATTTGGGTGTGTGTATTAGGTTGTAATCCCTTCTGAGATTTCCTTCGATGGTCTATTGGACTCTTAGCCCAATGAGTCCATGGAACTGTGGCCCAGGTTATAAATTTTCCTATACAACTTATACTTAGGAATCCATGAAACCATTCATTTAGTACTAAAACAATAACAACATAAGAAAAAAATCCCACCTAAACTTAATATAAATGACAACACATTCAACAATCTCCCGCTTTGGCATTGATGGCAACACCACTAGACATTGTTGGTCATTGATTTCTTTAGTTGAAACTCCCTTGAAAGTTTCTAACTTTTGTTGTAATGCCTTTGAGTTTTGAAAGTTTCTAATGCCTATTCATTCCCCCCATTTTCCATCAATGCAAAAGTGTTCATCTTGTGTATTCTCGCTTATTTAGAAACCAAGTGATTGATATATGTTTTAAATGTTGCAAGTTCTCTAAACACTAATACAAAATCATCTATTATTGTACCAATTGGTGTTGTAACTATGGATAAATAGTCTAAAAACACATCAATGGTTGTTCCAAGATAAAAATTCTCCCCCTACTCTAATATAATAGGATTTTGATTTTAATGATTGTTGAAACAGATTGTTTAAGTTGTGTAGACTAATTCAAATAAAACAAATAGTATAAAGAAATAAATTTTTGAATGATACCAATTTAAATGAGATAAAACATATAATGCAAACAAAATTTCCATTTCCTTATCTTTAATAGGAAAATAACTCCCCATAAGAATATTTTATTTTCTCCTCTTTGAACTCTTGACATACAACTATCTTGGACAAAATTGGATAGTTGCCTTCTTTCCTTTTGAAATAATCAATTGCAGAGATGAGGGAGATACCACTCCCAACTATTGTCTTAAATATTCAAAGGGCTCTCTTGCAAGAGGATTGGTGAAGACATCAACAATTTTGTCCTTTGTTGTTAGAAATTCCAACTTCATAGTATAATCATCCACCTGTTCTCTAATAAAATAATACTTGATAGGTATATTCTTGGTTTTTGAATAAAGAACAAGGTTTTCAGACATACTTATGAAACTTGTATTATAAAAAATGATGTGAATTGGTTCATCACACGTTACCTCCATATCTTGCAAGGTTTGTTTCATCCATAAAATTTGAGTGCAACACACAATAGTTTCTATATATGTAGCTTTAGTTGTGGATAATGAGATTGTTGTATGTTTTTTGCTTAACCAAGCCACCAAAAAATTTTGTTGTATGTTTTTTGTGTGTTCATGTGCAGTTACGGAAATGTTTTAAACCTTGGGATTCCATATACAAAAATCCATTGTGGCTTTTAAATATTTGAAAATTATCTTTGCAACTAATAAGTGGATCTCTTTAGGGGTTGATTTATACCTTGATACTAAACCAACAACTTGCATTATGTTTGGCCTTGAATCTCTTAAGTACAATAGGATGCAAACCATTGATCCAAACATGGTTTGATTGAATTTTGGTGATGTCCCATCTTTACTCATCTTACATCCAGTGACCATAAGAGTGATGAAATTTGAACACTCCATTCCAAAATTCTGCAACATCTCCTTGAGGTATTTGATTTTTGAGATAAACAAAGCTCTTTTTGATTGTGCAATCTGGAAACCAAAGAAAAAGGACAGTTCTACTAGAATTTACATTTCAAAATTAAATTGCATTTCAGCTGCAAAATTCTGACTTAGAATATCTGCATCACTTCAAAAGATTATTTCATAAACATAAACAATAATGAAAAATAATTTCATATTCAAATTTAATATACAAATTAATATCAATTGTCCCACATTTGAAGCCTTGTTGTTGTAGTTATTTGTTTAATATCAAATGCCATGTTCTTGGTGCTTTCTTTAGTCCATACAAAGCCTTTTTAATTTTGCATACATCATCTAGATTATCTGACATATGGAACCCTTTATATTTCTATTTATGTTCTTCCTCATCAAGTTATCCATTTAGAAATGTTGAATTGATGTCCATCTGATAAAATTTAAATTTCTTGTGACAAGAAAATGCTAAAAATATTATTATTACGTCTAGTCTTGAAACAAGGGAAAAACTTTTCTTCGAAGTCCACTCCTTCAACCTGTGCATATCATTTTCACACTAATATGGACTTATTTATAAATAAAAAAATCCATCATAATTTAACTTATTCCTAAAGACCCATTTTGTGTCAATGCCATTTTTACTTCTTAGTCTTGGAACTAATTCCCAAGTCTATTTTTTCTCAATAAGATCTAATTCCTCTTTCATGGCCTTTATCCAATGCTTATCTTGACTTATTTGAGAAAAATATTTGGGTTCAATCATGAAAATCATGGAAATATGTGCTTTACTATAAGTATTGTTGAAACTTGAGCCTCCAATTTGTCATAATTTTGTTGATGAAACCATCCATTTTTGCATCATTCCATTCACCCATTGTCATCATTTTTAACCATATTTCTTCATAAACACACCAAATTCCTGCATACATGTTTACATGTTTTATTATTATCATTTCTATTATTTTTAATGAATTACAAATAATTATGCATGGTTTTACTAATGATAGTTTGACAGTTAAAGTTTCTACAGTTTCTGCAGTTGTCTCCATGATTGAGGTAGTAGTAGCACTCTACAATGTAATAAAACACATGGAAATTATTTCTAGAAGCTCTAATATGGATTTTTGTTGGTCAAATTCCACCCAGCTCACACATGTGGACCTCTAAGAAAAGATCAAGGGAAAATCACAACAGTTTTGACTAGTAAACTTCAAACGTATTTTCTGAGCAAACTAAAGTGAATATCAAAAAAAAAAAACATGGGTTTTGTTCATCACAGGACAAATTAAGTTAATACATGGTATTTTTCCCGAATTCATTACCATTTGGGAGATATTTCAGGTTCTCTGGAGCCCTATTTTGTAGTTGCATGAGCAAACATTGCGTCCATGTGTCAATAAATGCCCAGTTAAGAAAAAAGAGGTTGGAATGGACTATGCTTCATCAAATTCATGGAAAATAGGTGTCCATTCAGTTCTCATATTTAGACATATGAATATCCATGAATTTACATTGCAACCCCTATATAAACACTCCATTGAAAAAAAGAGAGGTTGATTTTCGAAAGCATATTGTGAATTTTTAAAACTTTGTTTTTCATTCATTTTTAATGAAGAAGTGCCTTAAAACTTGATGTGCAACTAACTGTTGGATTAAATATTTGACCACCTATTTCTGGAGGGCCCTTGAAAACAGTGAATGTTCTACATTTTATGTTTTTAATGTAGTTGTTTTCATGTTTTCATTTTATCATTTGATGTAGTTATTTTCATAATTCTAATTTGTCATTTGACGTAGTTGTTTTCAGAAGTCCAATTTGTCATTTTTTGTAGTTAATTCCAAAATCTAATTATGTTATTTGATGTACATGCTTTCATAAGTCTTCTTTTCTCATATGATGTAGATTCATCAATCTTTCCTTTCGAATTGTCAAAATGTAGAGGATTCATAGTTTTACTTCTAGAACAGCAGTGATTTATTTCAGAGTAGTTTTACAAGTTCATGAGTGGTTTACTTCAAGAGCATGAGTGATTTATTTTTGAAACAATAGTGATTGAGTGATTTCCTTTCAGCATATGAGTGCATTATTTTCCATTCATGAGTGATTTCTTTTCAAGAGCTATAATGATTTCTTTACAAATTTCATTGCCATAACATTTCATTTCAAAAATATAAAAATGTATAAATTCCATTTTCTAGAAATCAATTTTATCTTCATGCACAAGACTGTTAGAGAATAAATATTTTTAGATACTAACAAATAAATTAGTTAAGATTTCTCGATAAGATAGAGAAAGTTTGTTTCAGTTTTTACAAAGTAGAAAGCATGTTGATTTTTATAACTTAGTTGTAATTTAAATTTATCAATTTCATTAGGAACATAAGAATAAAAAAATCCTTAGAAGTAATATCTAATCATAAAACCAATCAAATAAATGAATAAAAGAGGATTCTAGCATATATTGTGCACTTGCACTTCACAACCTTGCCAACTTCGGTCGATAATTTATGTAATCAATTTAAGACAATTAAATTGACCAAAAATTTTGGTGTCGTTGTCGGGGAAGTGTAAATATGAGCCTTTTTATTTTCATTAAAAAAAAAGAAAGAAATAAAAAACAAAACAAAACTTCAATCACCTACCACACCCACTATATCACGTGGTGTAGTAAGAGCCACACATCCACAACTTGAATTCTTATTTTTGCATGTAGAAGAAGATTTGAAAAAGGAGGTTGAACTAATGAACGAAGATGATAAAAATGAGGTAGATCCTTTTGGATTTTCCATTCAATAAACTGATGTCAATGGTCATATGAAGAAAATCCCTCCATATGTACTTCCTAAATTCAAAGATATGAGATCAGAAGAACTAGAAACCTTTCTTTTTTAATTTGAAATAATTTGTAGATCTTATGGATACTCATTACACATTCAAAATTTTAATTTGTTTCCAGAAACATTAAAGGATAGAGCTCTTAGATGGTTCATGACTTTAGGAACAAATTCTATATGGACATGGGATGATATGAAAAGAGTATTTTTGAAAAAATATAAATATTATTGCATACAAAATGACCTTAGAAATGAAGTCTTTAAGATGAACCAAAAAGAGGATGAAAGCCTAGAAGATTTAATGGAGAGATTTACTTAAAATATCAAAAGATATAAATTTATTAATTTAGGATTAGACACATTAAACTCTCCTAATAAATGCTATAAAGGATGAATGGATTTATCTTCTTAATCTGGTGGGAAAAGGAGATGTCTGTCAATTGTCATTTCAGGAGATTTGTGAAATGTGCAAGAACATATCAAGAGGAAAAGAAAAGTATGTAAGATCCTCTCAAGATCCATTTATGGCAAGAGTAAGTAAATCGAAATCAGGATTGGTAATTCAAATTGAACTTAACAATTTGCTAAACATTCTTGGTAATTTAAATGAACAAATTGACATGCTAAGAATGAAAAACAATCAAAAAGTTGAAAATGTTGTTTTATTTTTCCCTAAATGTACAAAGAAACATTTTTTGCATGAATTTCCACTTGATAACATTAAAATTTGTAAAATTTGTGCAGGATCACATACTACTGAAGATTTCCCATCATTACCAAGGTTGAAGGCAGTTTACCAGAAGGATAATGGAGCGAATCAAGAAAAAGAGAAACTTTGTTATGTAGCTCCAAGAGGACTATGGAAGCCTCATTAACCCAATATGATGCAATATTCTTATGCATAGTTTCAAGGTTATGCACAACAATCTCAAAGTAATTTGAAAACACGCTTTCCTTGGCAACCTGGGACATCTCAATCCCAACCTCAAAACCAATCTTGGCAAAAAAGTTGGAAAATTCCCTACAAAGGAAATCCACCATATCCTCAATCTTTCCCTCTCTATCCTCAATACCAATATCAATGTTATTAATACCATTCACCTCCACCACAACATCAATTTCACCATCAATCGACCTCAATTCAACCTTTCCCATTACCATCCACACAAGCACCCCAAAGATCCATTCCCACTCCAATACCTGCACAACCATTTCGAATCCCCAACAATAAAACACCTCAATCCACTTACAATTTTGAGGTATTACAAAATGATTCACTAGTTTCCATTGAAGAAAAAAAAACTAGAAGAAGACGATTCAAATAAGAATCAAGAATCATGGTTTTCTGTTGATAAAGAGTAGTTGTTGGATCCTGAGATTGAAAAGTTTATTGCATGCCTATCACTAGATTCTATGAATGAAGATCACATCTTTGAAGGCTTGCATGACATGATAGCAGGAAGACAAGGAATACAATATTACATTGAATCTTGGTTCAGGGCAGTCATCGAATCCCAATTCTAAATTCTTCAGTATCTTCTAACATCATCTCAATCAAGGCAATTGGTCTCTCATATAATGGTACATATCAAAGAGTATATTTCAAACCTGCAGATGAGTTTATCTATCATCTTGTTACAGACATGGTTCCATTGGAAGTATTCATATACTTGAACAAGATTTCGCTTTCAAGTAGAGTGGGACAATAAAAAAAATAAAAATAAAAATTAAAGATAAAAATAATTCCTATTGTGAAAACCAAATTGTTGGCACAATTTGGCATGATCTTTGCTTGAAAACCAGGGAACTGGTGAGAAAAATTCACAATAAGTTCACAATTTCATGACGGTTTCAATCTTTTATTATGGTTATTCAAATCATTTTTTGTTCTATGCTTGAGTTGGATGATGTGGAATTCCATAAGGTCCACCTTCCAATAGATCTTGTCCCATTAACCTCAACACATTATCTGGGATCATGACAAAGATTATTTGGAGTGACTTGGAACTTGCATACATCAATGGCAAGCTTCCTTGTTGACAACAATGGGAATACAACGATGTCTCTTGATTTTCAGATCTTGCAGGTGACTCGAATTCAACACATCCATTCGTCCCTATCAAGATGCACTTAGGTACCTTGACACTCATTTACATTATCGGTGAGTTGTCTCACATTGGTTAACAATTTTCATCATTGATCAGTAACCCAATGATTTCTTCCCATGCTCGACTTCGACACATTCATTCACACAGTAAGAATTGTACCATAAATTTTGGCTTTGATGAAGACTAATGGTTTTATGGAATCAATGAAATCTTGCAGTAGTACATTTTATTGTTTTATTGTTGCAACATGTTCATCTTTTTTTCATTCAACAATGGCATGATGGCACCATTACAACACTTTTCCATTCAATTTCATTTTCAAGAAAAACAATAAATTTAGGCCTATTTCAGTCAATATGTAGTATGTTTCATGGTTTCTACTTTAGCATGTAGTATGCAATTCAAATCAGCAAAAGCTGGGTAAAGTTGCAGTTTCTACAGCTATGCTATAGCAGCCTGTTTTTGTTGTAGCAACTTTTTCCAGAGGTAGTTTTGGCACAAATATTGCAAGAGATTGGAGCAGAAATAAAACATTATGAGCTTCTGGGTTTTCTCAGAATATGATAATTTGAGTATAACGTGGACACAATTAAAAAAAAGTGCAATTTTCCAAGACTTCTCAGTGGGTTTTAAAGGCATATTTTCATTTTTCACCATTTTGGATCAATTAGGACAGATTTTAATATTTTTGCACAAAATCATCTTTTCTTCATCAAAATGGGATTCTTAAAGTATGTGGTGGTAGGAAAGTTAAAAATACACGATTTTCCTTTTGAATCACTCAATTTGGCCTTAAAATGAGTTCCTGGCATATGTTTTTGTTGCAACATTGGGCAACGTGAAAGGTGAAATAGGGCAGAAATTGATTTGATCGTAACTTGCAAACCGTGCATTTTTTGGGCCTGAAATTTTTATGGTAATTGCATTGAGGAAGGTTAAATGACCACACAAAATTTTAGAAAATTACAGTGTATTTTTCAATAAATTGACCACTTTAACCTACAATCATTTCTCATTTTTCTCGAGATCCATGCATGCATTGGCTGAGATTTTTTGTGGCAGGATGCATAATATTAATAGTAAAAACCTCAAAAAAATTCGGGAGAATCTTATTTACCATTTGAGATAAATTGGAAAAACAAATCTGCGACATGAAAAAGACACATTTTGTGGAGCAAGGTCAAAGTGGAGGTCAACACATCATGGAGCAGAGTACCTGAGCCAAATCAACACTAAATCAACAATCAGATCGTGTTCTCTTC
This sequence comes from Pinus albicaulis, assembly GCA_034641835.2. Taxonomy (NCBI): domain Eukaryota; kingdom Viridiplantae; phylum Streptophyta; class Pinopsida; order Pinales; family Pinaceae; genus Pinus; species Pinus albicaulis. The sequence continues at coordinate 1,197,085,755 of CM076584.1, read as the reverse complement.
TCCAATTCCAAAAGGTAAACTTGAGGTAAAACTAGCCTTAAAATTTTTAATTTATTAAAAATTCTAGAAATTTTGATGAATTAAAGCTATTGTAAACATGTAGTTCCAATTTTCCTCCCATTATGTTTTGTTATACCTTTTAACAACCAATCCCACAAGTGATGATTGATTATTTATCAACAAATTCCTGCCACCCTAATCCGGATTTATGCAGGAATGCAACAGAATAAACACATAAACATAAATACAAAGGTGCAACGGAAATAACACTTCATTTCATTAATATCAAAGAATTGAAATTTGCTTACAGACAGAATGGAAATAAAACTAGCTAGGGTGCTGGTAGCTATCTCTGAGAAGAGATGTGGTGGCTACAGGTCTCTAAACTGAGTTAAAATGAGGCTCGAGGGCCTATTTATTATTTAGAAACAATGAGAAATCCTAAACAGCCAAAACCCTAACCCTAGGAGATGAAGTGCCAAAACTATGGGCCCCGTTTGGGTAAATTGGTGTTTCAACTTCCCAGGGGCGTAACTTTGGCATACGATCTCCATTTGATGTGTACCATACCTCGTTAGAAAGATCTATCTAAGGACTAAAAATTTTGAAAGAGCAACATCAGTCCATGGACCCATGTTGCTCTCCGTTTTCCCAAAAAACATCGTTTAGGGCCTCAAAACGGCTCCGGAAGTTCAGGACTCGAAAAACTGCTAAAAATAGTAAGTTGTGCCGAAACTGAAAAAATGAAAGAGACAATGGTGGGGCCCTAAGTGGAATAGGTGGGTGACCACCAATATCCACCTGGATCATTCCTCCCCCCTTAGGAAGCAATGGTCCCCATTGCGTTAAATTCCTCCATGAGATGAGGAAATTTCTGCTGAACTTGGTCCCTGGTGAACCACTTTCCCTGGTGCAGGAGTTGGCCAGCTTTGACAACCCGATACAGTTGGATCTTCTGTTGGTGAATGGTCTTGATTTGCATTTTTATGATACAATCTGTGGTGGCCTGTTCCATGCAGTCTGGGTTTAACTCTGTTGGTGTGAGTTGTTCTACAATGTCTGAGGTGTCCAGTAGAGGTGGGAAGTAAGGACAAAGGTGATCCACATTGAAGACTGGGTGCAGACCAAGGAATTGTGGAATACTGAGCTTGAAGGCATTATTCCCTATAGCCTTGGTGATGGTGTACGGCCCGTATCGGAGTGGGCGAAGCTTGCGGTGGGGTCCAGTGAGGCGCTCCTTCTGCAAATGTAGCCATACTTTGTCGCCCACCTAGAAGTTGTGTAGCACCCGGTGTTGATCATGGCGTTGCTTGTACTTGGAACTGGCTCTGTCCAATATATCATGAACCTATTGGCGAATGTGTTGAATGCACTCAATGAAGCTACTTGCTTTGTCAACTTCAGACTGGACATGAGCTAAATCGGTCTGAGCAGCTGCAAATGGCATGGCTACATCAATGGGACATAGTGGCTGGAATCCCAAGCCCACCTAAAAGGGGCTATGGCCGATTGAACTGTGGAGAGCCTAATTATAACTATGTTCTACATAGGGGAGGCTCTCGTCCCATGTGCATGGATGCTTTGAATTGTACATGCACAGAATGTGCATGATCATTCTGTTGATGACCTCTGTCTATCCATCTGTTTGGGGATGGAAAGCTGTGGAATTGGTGAGTTTGGTATCCAACATTGACCAGAGGCTGGACCAAAATGTGCTGAGGAACCTACTATCCCGATCTAATATGATAGACTGTGGGATCCCAAAGTGCACCCACACTCATTGAAATAAGAGTTTAGCAGTGGCTTCTGTTGTGATATTATTCTTGCAGGCCGCCATAATGGCCATCTTCGAGAATCCATCGACGACCACAAAAACACAGTCATTTCCCTGCTTAGTATAAGGCAGGCCCGAAATGTAAACCATGGAGATGGATTCCCAAGGTCGACTAGGGGTAGGTAGCGGAGTATATAGGCCTTGATTCTTGATGGTCAGTTTGGCAATGGCACAAGCAGTGCAGGATCTGATGTGCTTCTCGACATCCTTTCGAAGGTTCGGCCAATAGAAATACTTTTGCAGGATTGCTACTGTTTTCTCGACCCCAAAATTCCCAGCGACTTGACTGTAGTGTGGTTCCCATATCATCTTGGCACGCTCGCTTGAAGGAACACAAAGATGTCCCAGGTGACATAAAAGTGCATCTTGGAGGTGAAAATTTGGAACTTGCGTATCCCCCAAGAGTGCCTTGTAAGTGTGGCCGAATTATGGGTCACTCTCATAGAGAAGTGGCCAATCAGAAGTCTCATGCCCACAAGAGTTGAGCACGGTGGTGAGCGCCACGATCGGTGGTCGGCTGAGGCAGTCTGCAACATTATTGGTGCTACCCTTCTTGTACTTGATGTCTAAATGAAATCGTTGCGTATATGTGGACCACTTATCATTCTCGATGGCGATCATTCTACAACTTCCATTGTGTCTGCATGAACTACAGGGGCTGGTGGGCTGCGTGGATGATTGTTTCCTTCCTAAAAATGTAATGCTTCCATTGTCGAAAAGCTTGCACAATGGAATACATTTCCTTTTCAAAAATGGGATACTTGCAAACTGTGTCAGACAATGTCTCACTATGATATGCCACTGGATGTCCCCGTTGAGTAAGAACTACCCCAATAGCATAGTCATAGGCATCTGTCTCGATCTCAAATGGTCGTTGCAAGTCTGGTAATGTGAGAACTGGGGCAGAACAGAGGCGATTTTTCAATTCTGTGAACGCCTTATATTGAGTTTCCGACCAAAAGAAATTTTCTCTCGCTCCTCCCTTGGTTACTTGACTCAAGGGCCAAGTGATATGAGAGAATCCCAACACGAACCTACGGTAGAAATTAGCAAGACCCAAAAAGCTGCGAAGCTCTGTTATAGTGGTTGGGCTGGGCAATCCCGAATGACTTGGATCTTGGTTGGATCCACATGCATCCCCCTTTCATCAATAATGTATCCCAGATATTGAACATGGGTCATGCCAAAAGTGCACTTCTCCAAATTGGCACACAACTTGTGTTGCCACAGTGTTTGGAGGACTTGTCGGATGTGGTGGAGGTGCTCTTCCGAAACCGTCAAGATCGAATAATGTCATCCAAGTACACCACTACAAATATTGTGAATGGCCGCAAGATGTCGTCCATCATCCTCATGAAGGTTGCGGGAGCATTCGTCAACCTGAAAGGCATGACCAACCATTCGAAAAGGCCTTCCTTGGCTTTGAAGGCAGTCTTCCACACATCGGAGGGTTCAATTGGTACTTGGTGATACCCCGACTTCAAGTGAATCTTGCTGAAATATTTTTCACCTTTGATTTGGTCCAGAAGGTCATCAATCCATGGGATCGGTTACCTATTCCGGACAATGATCTTGTTCAGTGCCCGATAGTCAATACAGAGTCTCCACGTCCCATCCTTCTTCTGTACCAACACGATCGGGCTCCCACAGGGTGATGAGCTTGGTCAGATGTGACCTTTCTGAAGCAGCTCCTGAATCTGCCTCTTGATTTCATTGTTTTCAAGAACAGAGCGCCGATAGATCGGTCCATTGGGTAGCGACGCACCTGGGGTTAGATCAATCGGGTGCTTGACCTGACAGTGCAGAGGAACCCCTATGGGCGAGGTGAAGATGTCCTCGTAATCCTCCACAACCTTATCCATTTGTTTTTGTCGTGCAGAGGAGCCATGTCTGGAGGTTGTGGCCACAGTCTTCTTCTTGCCCTGGGGGCAGATCATCAGGAAAAAAAATTTCCTGGTTTGGGAAATGAGCTTACTGCATTGTTTTGCAGTAATCAAAGAGATACCGGCAGGAGGTGGTACCTCTGGTATCCTATACAACTTATTTCCCAAAGTAACAATAACAACGCGAGGCCAAGACTCATACACAACATGACGCTTCCACAAGTATGGTTTTCCTAATAATACATCAGAAACATCAATAGGAGCACTGTCACATAATACCTCATCCATGAAGGGCTTGATGCTATAGGGAAGGCGACACTGTTGGTTGACGCGGAGATCTCGTCCTTGGTGAAGCCACCCGATGGTGTATGGATGTGGGTCAGCTGTGGTCGGCAAGCCCAACCGCTTCATGGCATCTGCTGAAATGAGGTTCTTTTGGCTCCCATTGTCAACAATGAACTGTACCGGGGAGCCCTTTACCCACATCTGGGAGTGGAAGAGACGTTCCTCCTCCTCTGGATCTTTTGGTTCCTCCTTCTGGATCTTCGTAGTGGCAACAGTGGCATTGGGCTCCGCATCAATAATATGTTTCCCTTTGTCATTCCCCTTGTCAGGTTCTGATTCAAAGTCGGAGCATGCATCTGACTCAGAAGCCCACATCTCGGCCACTAGCGACTGCTTGGCCTAACACTCACTTGTGTTGTGAGTGGAGCTCTTATGGAACTCACACCACTTTCTCGTATCCTTATTTGGCTTTATGGTGTTGTTCTTTGCTTGTGGCTTCTGTTAGCGCTCAAATCTACCTTAGGCTGAAATAAGGTAAAACTCAAGGCTACATCAAACCACGCTCAGCCTCGTAGCTAGTCCTACGAGGACAGGAGAGGGCTCTCTCCGGGTCTATCTCGGCAAAAGGTCTTCAAAGGGGCTGAGATGACTTATAATGAATACTGATTTTAGGCTAGTAAAGAGATAGGAAAGTTTGATTTTGATTTTTTGGGTTTTTTGCTGAAAAGATGGTGCTAGCCCCCCTATGAAATTTTTGACAAGAAAATGGGGGGCTAAATTGTTGTTGAGTCTTCAAGGACTGCATTTCCTCTGAAAACACAGTCTCCTTGAAGCCTCTTTGTGTCTCTTATCCTTTGAGCAAATCCCCTCTGCTGGTTCCCCTTTTAAAGCCTCTCTGCTGGTGAAGAAATGCCCAAAGGCCTCCTTTCCCCTTTATTTTACCCTCATTTAGCCTCTTGTTATTCCTCCTTGTCTCCCATTCTATTTCCCCATTTACCTCCACAATCCCCATGAACCCTTCCCTTACTCTTTATTTCCCATTTTCCCCCTTATCGTTTCCCTTTAAACCCCTCAAAATCCATTTAAAAGGGCTAAAAACCCATATTTCGACCTTGTTATAGGCCTAGCCCCTTTCCGCTAGTCCCTTAACCACTTCCCCACATGACCCTTCCCCAAATCCAAGTGCTTAAGCCTTGGGGGCCAATCGCAATCGGAGTGTCGGGCGGGTGCAATTCCCGTGCATCATTGAAAACCCCCGATGCGATTGTTTTAACACATAAGTCCTGCAATGAGTTTTGGGCCGTCAATCTATCACAATATCTGATGGCAGAGCGCTAATCGCAGCCCCCCGCCCGATCGCAATCGAAACATGTTAAGTGCCCCCCCGATCCACTTCTCCACCGTTGATCTGTCCCGCGATCCTACGGCTATCGCTCAATCGCATTGCCCCGCCCGATCGCATTCGCAAGCCTTCCCTCCGTCCTCCTCCGATTCTATCGCAGCCGTCCATTCTCCCGCCGATCTAACGGCTCAGTGGTGTCGCATCACTGCTTCGCTGCCCCTCTCCATCTCCCTCCGATTAGACGTGGACCGTCGATCTGATCCTAGATCCGACGGTTGGTGTTTAATCGCAGCGTCTCCCCAATCGCGATCGGAGCATTCATGTTGTGCATTGTAATTGCTCCTCGCTCCGTCCTCCGATTGCGATTGGCCCAAGTTCATCCCGTCTGTCCGTTGTGTTAAGATCTAACGGCTCGATTTCAATCGCCCTCCGCCTCTGCTGGGTCCCACGTTCACGCCTCGGTGTGTTGTTTTTTTTTGCGTTTCCCTGTGTAATTCGCCCGAACGCTAAACTTTGGTTTTTCACACTGTGCGTTCATTTCCCCGCTCCGCTCCACTGTTTCCATTGTTTCTCCATCACTCCACCTTCTCTCCTCCTCCACGACATTTCTCCACCTCTGCCCAGTCTATAATATGTTTATTTCATAGCGCAGACAACACAGAGATGGCCAATTCAGCGCTGCCGGTAGAAGCAGCAGAAGCGGGATTTAAGAGGGATTAATGCTTATTATCGATACAATTAATGTTTTAATCTCACATTCAAAGAATTAAGGCACTGTTTGAAGACGAAGAGCGCACCAGCAAGTCATAATTGCGCCACCTAACAGCAGAGCGTGTTTACTCCTGAAGTACGACTTCCCATAGCGTTCTCCATGCCTCCTCGAGCCCTGAAAAGATTAATCGCCCTATCTGAGCCGAAATAATGGAGGAATGGAGGATCTATGCAGATATTTCATCCAGTTCATTTATTTCAGAGTGGCAGCACATAGCTCCAAGCACCACAAGGACTCCAAAGAAATATCAGAGGTCGATTTCGACCTGACAAAGATCTCCAAATAGTTTGCAAAGTACATACAGCACTGCATTTTTCCATTAAGCAGCATGGGCGTGAACACTTCCGTCCTACTGTCTTAATGAATCTCATTTAATTGTCTATCTACCACTGCTTCTACCTCTTCTTCTATAAAATATCCCCGAGAACGAATTGTAACGGTTGTTGTTGCCTTGCTGGGCATCTGCTGTTAGAGGGATTCATTTGACTGTTAGAACAGTCTTGGGAGAGAGTAGCAGAGTAGTTTGTATGTAATAGGCTAGGAGGAGAAGTTGGGGCTGTATTAACCATTGAGCCATATTTTACATGACTGGTTTTGCATCAATTAATCAAAGCACATTTCACAGGATCCTGGTCTATTACTATTGGTGATGTTTTTCTTAACTCTGTTATTTACATTTTCATACTGTTTCATGTTCTTCTGGTAGGCATCAGAATAATGGTATAGGATTCACCCTTGTTAGGTGCCCTATGCTGTCTGCTCTCCCTACCTTTATGTTTTCCGCTAGATGTGCTATCTGAGATTTGTTTTCAGTTGATTTAACCAGTGCAGTGGATGTTATTTCCTGTTGGCTGATGTATGAATTGGTTGAAACAGTTCTTAGATGTTCTTGAGGGGTTTAAAGCTGGAAATTTTGGGAGCACTGGGGATAAGTGTTAGCCCTATCCACTAGAATCCTTGCATGACCAGTTTACCTTTCGGAGATCCCTTTGTTTATCTTATCTCTGTTTTCCCGTTGGAGTTTCTAAAGCAGACCTGGAGTTAAATGACCTCTGGTCTGATCTATAAGCTGCCCCTTTGTCTCTTTGAGAGCTGCCTTTGAGTATGTCCAAGTAGGTCTGGAGTTAAATGACCTCTGACCTGATATATAGACAGAAAATTGGTTTCTTTCCTTCTTTCACTTTCCTCCTTAATGTTCCATCCCATCATCTATCTAAAAATATCCTTTAGTGTAGATGACTTGCCCTCTGGAAGCCTTGGCTAGTGGGTGCAAGTAATTTCCTCTCATGACTCCATAGCCCAATGGATGGCACTTTCTTGGCTAGTCCTCTTTGCTGAAACAGCCTGCTGTTTTGTTCCTTTCCTTCCATTGCTTTCCCAGTCCATGATCCCCTAACCAACCCATCAACCCTTGAACCAAATCATTTTAAAACCCCCTTTGTGCTTCATAACTAGCCTAACATCTCATTCTGAGCTTCAAAGATACATCATTCTTTGATCTATTTGGAGAGATCCCTCTCCGGGTCCAGGAGGGCTAGATCCTAGGGCCCCAAAGTGGTTTTGATGTTGTCTCATCTTTTGGTATTGCCAAATCTGCCAAAACATGGGAACCCCAACATAATGGCGACTCCACTGGGGAACAGATCAGTCAGCTTTGATTTGGCAAACCACTGTGGTGGACAGTAAGTTGTGAATCATCCACCTGGTGACTCCACAATTCTTGAATGATAAAAAGACTCCACAGGTGATCAGCTGGCCACTGATTACCTTGGTTTCACATAAGACTCCACTGGGAGACCATGTTGCAGTACAACATCATCTACGCCAAAGACCCAGTCACTTCGCTAATGGAAGACTCTGAACAATTTGCAGAAATAGACCCAAGCCTCATAGCAGAGTTTTAGCATGGAGTAGCAAGTGTACTGGTAGAAATTGAAGGGGAGGACCTTCCAAAGGTTGTCCCTATTGGCTCAGCACTCAATCATCTACCTACGCTTAAGAAGATGTTTCTTGATTTGGTGGTTGACAGATATGAAGCTGAGCTCGAACTTTTAAACTCACAAGAGATATCCTACGAGTTCAGAGACCCGAGGGCCTTCTTGGAAAGTCTCCCGCCCCCTAAAAATACAGAGATTCCGCTGCTGTTCGACGTGCAAGCAGAAGAAGATTCGGTTCTCAGGAGCCTCTTTGAGAACACAGTGGAAAACGAAGAAATAATTGAAGCTGCCCAGGACGTAGACAGCCTTCCAATATGGGGAGGCCTAAAAGAAAAAAATGTACATCATATGTTCGTGGATCCTATGGCAGAGTACATGGAGGCCTTGATGTGCTCAGATATTCCAGCATCGATCCTCAGCAAGGGCCAGATTCAACAGGAATGGTCACTACTGATGGTGACCACAGTTTTGAAGAGCCACAAGCAGAGCACCCTGCGGTTATCTCTGACAGGCAGCCAGTGCTCATATCCTTTTTCACTACTACTTGACTGGTTGTATTGGCTTTATCATATCACCTAGAACATCAGAGATTTCCAGTTAGAGTAGGGTAGGTAGGAAAGCTTAATAAAGCTCAGCCTATGAGCATGTAGTTAGTTGTTTAAATTTTTGTCTTAGAATGTAGAGAAGAAACCTATTAGACAGTCTAATCCTAGCAGGTAGTAGTGTAGGTAGAGAAGCATATGAGACCAACAGTCTAATCTGGTCTCATGGAGTAATAAGGGTAGAAGTAGAATAGGTTTATTTTTTTCCTGTTTGTAAAAGTTCATGATGTAAAGGGTCTGCAAGTCCAAATGCACCCAAGAAGAAAAAATGTTAGGACTATAGTATGGGTAGGTAGTTGTTTGGGAGAATTTTTATTGCTGATATGATGTCTTCATGAGTTGTGGCAGCAGATCAAAGAAGAAAAGGATGGTTCAAGCAGCAGGCATCTGGCCTACACCAAGAGATCATTTTCTAGTTTCTTGGCTCCTTCAAGAAGAAGCCATCCCCATGTGGAGCCACTGTTAGCCCCCCTATGAAATTTTTGACAAGCAAATGGGGGGCTAAATTGTTGTTGAGTCTTTAAGGACTGCATTTCCTCTGAAAACACAGTCTCCTTGAAGCCTCTTTGTGTCTCTTATCCTTTGAGAAAATCCCCTCTGCTGGTTCCCCTTTTAACGCCTCTCTGCTGGTGAAGAAATGCCCAAAGGCCTCCTTTCCCCTTTATTTTACCCTCATTTAGCCTCTTGTTATTCCTCCTTGTCTCCCATTCTATTTCCCCATTTACCTCCACAATCCCCTTGAACCCTTCCCTTACTCTTTATTTCCCATTTTTCCCGTTATCGTTTCCCTTTAAACCCCTCAAAATCCATTTAAAAGGGCTAAAAACCCATATTCCGACCTTGTTATAGGCCTAGCCCCTTTCCGCTAGTCCCTTAACCACTTCCCCACGTGACCCTTCCCCAAAGCCAAGTGCTTAAGCCTTGGGGTCCAATCGCAATCGGAGCGTCGGGCGGGTGCAATTCCCGTGCATCATTGAAAACCCCCGATGCGATTGTTTTAACACATAAGTCCTGCAATGAGTTTTGGGCCATCGATCTATCACAAGATCTGACGGCGGAGTGCTAATCGCAGCCCCCCGCTCGATCGCAATCGCAACATGTTAAGTGCCCCCCCGATCCACTTCTCCACCGTTGATCTGTCCCGCGATCCTACGACTATCGCTCAATCGCATTGCCCCGCCCGATCGCATTCGCAAGCCTTCCCTCCGTCCTCTGATTCTATCGCAGCCGTCCATTCTCCCGCCGATCTAATGGCTCAGTGCTGTCGCATCGCTGCTCCGCTGCCCCTCTCCATCTCCCTCCGATTAGACGTGGACCATCGATCTGATCCCAGATCCGACGGTTGGTGTTTAATCGCAGCGTCTCCCTAATCGCGATCAGAGCATTCATGTTGTGCATTGTAATTGCTCCCCGCTCCGTCCTTCGATTGCGATTGGCCCAAGTTCATCCTGTCCGTCCGTTGTGTTAAGATCTAACGGCTCGAGTTCAATCGCCCTCCGCCTCTGCTGGGTCCCACGCTCATGCCTCGGTGTGTTGTTTTTTTTCGCGTTTCCCTGTGTTATTCGCCCGAACGCTAAACTTTGGTTTTTCACACTGTGCGTTCATTTCCCCGCTCCCCTCCACTGTTTCCATTATTTCTCCATCGCTCCACCTTCTCTCCTCCTCCACGACATTTCTCCACCTCTGCCCGGTCTATAATATGTTTATTTCATAGCGCAGACAACACAGAGATGGCCAGTTCAGCACTGCCAGCAGAAGCAGCAGAAGCGGGATTTAAGAGGGATTAATGCTTATTATCGATAAAATTAATGTTTTAATCTCGCATTCAAAGAATTAAGGCACTGTTTGAAGATGAAGAGCGCACCAGCAAGTCATAATTGCGCCACCTAACAACAGAGCGCGTTTACTCCTGAAGTACGACTTCCCACAACGTTCTCCATGCCTCCTCGAGCCCTGAAAAGATTAATCGCCCTATCTGAGCCGCAATAATGGAGGAATGGAGGATCCATGCAGATATTTCATCCAGTTCATTTATTTCAGAGTGGCAGCACAGAGCTCCAAGCACCACAAGGACTCCAAAGAAATATCAGAGGTCGATTTCGACCTGACAGAGATCTCCAAACAGTCTGCAAAGTACATACAGCACTGAATTTTGCCATTAAGCAGCATGGGCGTGAACACTTCCGTCCTACTGTCTTAATGAATCTCATTTAATTGTCTATCTACCACTGCTTCTACCTCTTCTTCTATAAAAGATCCCTGAGAACGAATTGTAACGGTTGTTGTTGCCTTGCTGGGCATCTGCTGTTAGAGGGATTCATTTGACTGTTAGAACAGTCTTGGGAGAGAGTAGCAGAGTAGTTTGTATGTAATAGGCTGGGAGGAGAAGTTGGGGCTGTATTAGCCATTGAGCCATATTGTACATGACTGGTTTTTCATCAATTAATCAAAGCACATTTCACAGGATCCTGGTCTATTACTATTGGTGATGTTTTTCTTAACTCTGTTATTTACATTTTCATACTGTTTCATGTTCTTCTGGTAGGCATCATAATAATGGTCTAGGATTCACCCTTGTTAGGTGCCCTATGCTGTCTGCTCTCCCTACCTTTATGTTTTCCACTAGATGTGCTATCTGAGAGTTGTTTTCAGTTGATTTAACTAGCGCAGTGGATGTTATTGCCTGCTGGCTGATGTATGAATTGGTTGAAATGGTTCTTAGATGTTCTTGAGGGGTTTAAAGCTGGAAAGTTTGGGAGCACTGGGGATAAGTGTTAGCCCTGTCCACTAGAATCCTTGCATGACCAGTTTACCTTTCGGAGATCCCTTTGTTTATCTTATCTCTGTTTTCCCCTTAGAGTTGCTAAAGCAGACCTGGAGTTAAATGACCTCTGGTCTGATCTATAAGCTGCCCCTTTGTCTCTTTGAGAGCTGCCTTTGAGTATGTCCAAGCAGGTCTGGAGTTAAATGACCTCTGACCTGATCTATAGATAGAAAATTGGTTGCTTTCCTTCTTTCACTCTCCTCCTTAATGTTCCATCCCATCATCTATCTAAAAAGATCCTTTAGTGTAGATGACTTGCCCTTTGAAAGCCTTGGCTAGTGGATGCAAGTAATTTCCTTTTATGACTCCATAGCCCAATGGATGGCACTGTCTCGGCCTATCCTCTTTGCTGAAACAGCCTGTTGTTTTGTTCCTTTCCTTCCATTGCTTTCCCAGTCCATGATATCTTAACCAACCCAGCAACCCTTCAACCAAATCATTTAAAACCCCCTTCTGTGCTTCATAACTAGCCTAACATCTCATTCTGAGCTTCAAAGAGACATCATTCTTTGATCTATTTGGAGAGATCCCTCTCCGGGTCCAGGAGGGATAGATCCTAGGGCCCCAAAGTGGTTTGATGTTGTCTCATATTTTGGTATTGCCAAATCTGCCAAAACATGGGAACCCCAACAGATGGGAAAAACAATTTTGGGTTCGGGGATAAGGCCAGATCTTTGCAGAATTCGAGTTGGGGCGAGGTAGGCAGTAGTCTTGATGCTTTTGATCGGGTATATGGATGGATCAGAATGACAAGGAGCTGAAGAGGGCAAGGGAGTACATGGATCCTCTCCAAACAGGCGAAAACATGTAAAACTAAACAAATTCAAAGGCAGAGCACTGAAATCAATGGATTCAACCTCATTTACTCATTCATTTAGTTTCAGAAGCATAAGAAGGGAATGGCATACATTAAACATGAAATAAATTACAATAAACTGAGAGAAAACACCATCAAGAACTGAAATCCACAAGAATCCCAACAGGTGCTGCAAAACCTCTGATCTTTCCTTAGCCAAAATATGAAAAATATGTACAATAGTGTGCCAAAGTTTTCCCAAGAGTCCAACCTATCCAACCTCTGAAAATGATTGAGAAATTACATCATATAGAACATCCTAACCCCTTCCCACACCTCTAGGGGTCGAATTCCTCCTTCTAGGAGCAGTTTCAACTAATTCTAAACAAGGAGCTAGAATCTAGGCAGCCAAACAACTTGCCTCTAAAAGGAAGGAAACTGATTCTTACATTTGATTTTTACTTTTTTAGGAGTGAATCATCTAGAATAGGTAAAATTGAGTCCAAGTTACATGCCAACCATAAAATTACATCAAGATAACTCAAAAATTACATCCACAAGAAAAACTGGTCCAACTGGCCGAAATTCTGAGCTGGAAGGTGAAAAATTGACCAAAAATCTATATGCGTAGCGCGCCTTTCAGCCTGCTTTTGGGGCACTTCCCGGAATCAAAATTGAGCTCATGATAGCTCGTTGGAAATCCCTGGATTTTGGCTATCCAACCCAAGTGTAATTTCCCAATTTGGAGCTCATTTGCCCCTCCAAAACTTCATTCTCCCAGAAGTACTTCCTGCTGGTGCAAAAGGTGGCAGAAAGGTGGTTTTCATGGTGTTTTTGGCCCTTTTGATCATCCAGAACTTGGTGAAATGCTTTGGCCATACTGGAGCATGCATAAATTACCATGAAAAACCAAAAAATATAAATTTTTCTTCCAGAAATTGTCCCAATCATAATCGAGCGCGTCGACGCGCTACTCGTATGGCTGAAAAATCTGTTTTGAGACCAAAATTTTTCAAAATGACAAAAATTTCTCCAAATTTGCTCAAATTTGGAGCGAAGACCCTCCATCATGTATCATGCCCATCCAACGAAGCCTCGGCCAAAATCCGGAGTGGATCAGGCGTTTCACGACGCTTCAGTGTCCTCCTGGTGTATGCAGTTCAGTGGTGCAATCTCTGTCTTGGTCATATAATGTATCAATGTCCGCCTCCATGATGTTGCAAAATCTGTGTTGGCTTGAATGAGATGAAGAATGAGGATTTGGTACTTTTGTTTCAAACGCCAAATGTGGGAGGAACTGTGGGAAATAGGGCCGTGTGAATAGTGGACTGTGGGAAAATGAGCTATGGGAACAACATGATTCAATTAAGTGAAGAAAATATGCTTGAGTCAAGTGAAATTAAGGATGTGAGTACAGTCACTTGACTGTATGGAATTTTGGAACCTATAACTGATATGAAGGAAGGAAAATGGTAACAAATGGCAAGTTTTAGGGATGGGATATAGGGAAATAGGAGAGGGACGAAGTGATATGAGTGATTTTAAAGGGAATAGGGAAAAAGGGAGGCATTGTATGATGATATGACAGTAGTGGGGAAAGGAAAATACAAGTGATATATGGAATGTTTTGGCACCAAAGTCAAATTCTAAAACTTCAAATTCAAACCCTAAAGAGGCATTTCTTTACAAGAGAGTAGGGTTTGTGTTCTTCAACATTCATACTCTTACAACCGATCTTATCCAACTCCAAACACTGACCAAAGATAATAGAAAGATGATTTAAACTTACATGAGGCAAAGGAGACTGAGAGAATTTGAATTTTGAAGAGCAGTGGCAAAAATTTTGTGTTCTGGCCCATTGCGTAGCGCGCACTTTATATGCGTAGCGCGCTACATAGTGCATTTTTCAGGAGGCTTTTGGAGGCCTTCCCGGTGTCCAAATTGAGCGTGTGATAGCTTGTTGGAAATATCTTGGAGTATAATTTCCAACCCAAGTGTAATTGTTCAATTTGGAGTTCCTTTCACCTATCAGAAATCAAATCTCCCAACACTACTTCCAGCAGGTGCATCAATTCTCCTGAGGAACCGGTATTCTTGACATTTCTCCAAAACCATGATACCTGTGTAAAAAGTGAGGGAGGTTTTTCTTATTTGACATGTTTTGGACAAAAACCTCTCTCAGTTTTCCAAAATTCATCTTTTATTGCTCTGAAATAGCATTTGAGTGAAACTTATCCCGATGTGTGGAACAAGGGATTTTGTCGAAATGAAGTGAAACAAAGGGGATAAGGGGCTTCTAAATTCTTGGGGAAATTTTTGGAAGTATGGGGGGATGTTAGGAAGTAGGGGAAAGTGGAATCTCAGAGATTGAGTGAGGGGAAGGGGTCCAAAAGGGCAAAACACAGGCCTAGCCTAGAAAATTGCCAAGTTGTGGCAAGAAACTAGGGTTTGTGAAAAAATGAGGAATTTGGGGGATCTCAGTGATGGGAAGTGTTTAATAAGGTACATTAATGATAGGGGAAGGTGTATGAACATTAGGATACAAGTTTTTCTAATGATTTTACCATCCAAGAGAAATTACCTCCAAAACCCTAGGAGAGGGAAATGGACCTTACCTAGGCACAACTGAAGCATGAACAAGCTGTAAAATGACCCAATGGAACTTGACATGATGATGAAAAACCTATGAATGATGGCACACTCAGCTGAATGGTGACATGGACCGACATTTGGACAAATTTGGAAAGAGTTAAAACAAACCCTAGACCTAATGCCTAGTGACCAAATTTCGCTTGAAGACTCATTGAAATGACAAAATTTGACCTTGACACCTTAAAATCACTTTGTAAGAGCATGTTTGATCACTGAAGGAAAGCTGCAAAGGCTGAATCTAACAGCTTCAACAGGTTGTCTTGAGTTTCCATGCCTTGGCTCTGTCCTTTGTTCTGCGGTTTGGGAGCACCTTTCCCTTACTTTTGATTCGCAGATCCAAAGTCTCGCTTCTTCTGTTTGAATTTCTGCTCAATCTTGGCAGCATATCGGTATGGTGTACCAAGCGAGGAGATGTTGAGGAACTCCATTTCCTCCTGAATGTATATGTGCAGAAAACTATGATACTTTAGCACCAGATGTTTCTTTGAATCTTTGATACCCAACTTGGTGTGCAGGGTATGGAACAGATTCGTCAGCTCATGCACATCTTGATCCCTTTGTTGTCACAGCGTGGTCCATTGTATGTATTTGTCCTCATATCTCCCCACAGGATAGTATTGTTCCTTGATGGCGTCTCGGAAAGAATTCCAAGTGGGTACGGCTGAGAAAAGAGAGGGTTCTGTCTCATCCTTTTTCTCACAATGGGTTTCCCACCAATCCTTGACATGGGGGGCATCTTTGAGGAGTGCAAAAATAATCTTCTCCCTGTCGGAAAAGTCATGAATGGAGAAATATCCTTCTAATAGATTCAACCATCTCTCTACGGCATCTGCATCTATTTGACCCTCAAATATGAGAATGTCAAAATTTACTTGTAACTTAAAAGGAGTCGCACCTCCAGAGTGGCTGCTGGATGCAGATGCGCGCGTCGATGGGCAGTCGTTGAAGGATCTGGGAAAAGTTATCCATCATCGCATTCCTTTATTTTTCGAGGGCCTCCTCGAGCAATATTTTGATAGGATCTCCTGCTCCCTCATCTTTCTTTTCGTCCCCCATGGGCATCTGTCGAGGTTTGCGAGGCTAATCTTGCAAAGGTTCCACCAGATCGAGCCCTAACTCCTTATACCCTGACCTCGTTGAGGACATGCAAAGATGGATCGAGAAAAAGTATACCGCTCTGATACCACTAATCCGGATTTATGTAGGAACACAACAGAATAAACACATAACCATAAATACAAAGGTGCATCGGAAATAACACTTCATTTCATTAATATCAAAGAATTGAAATTTGCTTATAGAAAGAATGGAAATAAAACTAGCTAGGGTGCTGGTAGCTATCTCTGAGAAGAGATGTGGCAGCTACAGGCCTTTGAACTAAGTTAAAATGAGGCTCGAGGGCCTATTTATTATTTAGAAACAATTGGAAATCCTAAACAGCCAAAACCCTAACCCTAGGAGATGAAGCGCCAAAACTATGGGCCCCGTTTGGGTAAATTGGTGTTTCAACTTCCCAGGGGCGTAACTTTGGCATACGATCTTTGTTTGACGCGTACCATACCTCGTTAGAATGATCTATCCGAGGAATAAAAATTTTGAATGAGAAACATTGATCCATGGACCCATGTTGCTCTCTGTTTTCCCAAAAAACGTCGTTTAGGGCCTCAAAACGGCTCCGGAAGTTCAAGACCCAAAAAACTGCTAAAAATAGTAAGTTGTGCCGAAACTGAAAAACTGAAAGAGATAATGGTGGGGCCCCAAGTGGAATAGGTGGGTGACCACCAATATCCACTTGGATCACACCCATGCAATAATCTCATTGTTTTCCATGGTCATAATGATGTTCTTCTATGCTTTCACCACTCTCTTGTTTAAACTTTCTCTTTTTGTTAATCTGTGCTTTCCATAATGGTCCATCAACATGATGTTCTTGAGAAAAAAAATTATTTTACAAATAGAAAAACTTGATTTCATGGTACATGTTTGTAGCACATGATCAAAAAGTACATGGAGCACTTAAATTATGTGTCATATTGCTCATCTTTAGATTTTTAATGGAAGCCAAGAAATGATGAGTACAAAGCCACAATAAGAAGATTGCAACAAGGCTTTGATCACACACTCTTGAAATCACTTGGAAGCATATTTTAGGCTTTGATGAGTTGTATAAACCTCAACAACAAATCTTGTTTTGTGTTATGTGCAACTCATCTTGTCAAAAGCTTCATATTGGGAAGTCTTATTCATTAGTTTGTGAGTTCTTGAAGAAACTATTTGATAACATTGTTGAAATATGATTGGTTCCTATGCATGGATGATAAGAAGACAATCATTATGGGCTGCAATCTATGATCATTTCCAAGCATAATAATGGGATTGAATTCACAAGGATGGAAAGCACATTCTATAGATGGAGTAAAAGTATTGATGTGTTCTTCACAATATGGTATTCTACCAAGGCTTGAACAATTTGAGCACAATTAACGAAAAGTAATTGGATATGCTACTATGTGGGCATCCTTTCTTTTCACACAAGTTGCATATAATAAATAATGAAGGGTTGGAGAAAAGTGCATCTTATTGAGATAAATGGTTAATATTTCTCTCTTGGAGCTTTGGTCAAGGATTTGGTTGAAATGACATAATAAAGGAACACAAGGAACCGGTTGGATTATGAAACTTTGCAATGCTTTGTTTGCATGAGGACATGCAAAATATCCGGTGTGGAGGAATGTTGAGCTTCCAATTTGTCATAATTTTGTTGATGAAACCATCCATTTTCGTATCATTCCAGTTACCCATTTTCATCATTTTTAAACATATTTATTCATAAACACACCAAATTCCCGCATACATGTTTACATGGTTTTTTATTATCATTTCTATCGTTTTTAATGAATTAAAGAGAAATATGCATGGTTTTACTAATAATAGTTTGACAGTTCAAGTTTCTACAGTTTCCGAAGTTGTCTCCATGATTGAGGTAGTAGTGCCACTCTAGAATGAAATCCAACACATGGAAATTATTTCTAGAAGCTCCAATATGGATTTTTGTTGGTCAAATTCAACCTAGCTCACACATGTGGACCTCCAAGCAAAGATCAAGGGAAAATCACAACAGTTTTGAAAAGTCAACTTCAAAGACGTTTTCTAAGAAAACCAAAGCTAATATCGCAAAACAAAAACATGGGTTTTGCTTAGAATGGGCCCAATTAAGATCACATAGAGCAGTGTTCCCGAATTTGTTACCATTTGGGATATATTTCAGGTTCTTTGGATCCTTATTTTGTAGTTGTGTGAGCAAACATTGTGCCCATGTGCCAATAAACGCCCAGTCAAGAAAAAATAGGTTGGAATGGATCATGCTTCATTAAATTCATGGAAAATAGGTATCCATTTAGTTCTCATCTTTAGCCATATGAATTTCCATGAAGTTACATTGCCACCCCTATATAAACACTCCATTTAAACAAAGAGGAGAGGTTAATTTTCTGAAGCATATTGTGAAGTTTTAAAACTTTGTTTTTCATTCCTTTTTAATGAAGAAGTGTCTTGAAGACTTGATGCGCAACTAACTATTGGAGTAAATATTTGACTGCCTGTTTGTGGAGGGCCCCTGCAAACAGTGAAGGTTCTGCATTTTATCTGTTTAATGTAGTTGTTTTCATGTTTTCATTTTATCATTTGATGTAGTTATTTTCATAATTCCAATTTGTCATTTGATGTAGTTGTTTCCAGAATTCCAATTTGTCATTTGCTGTAGTTACTTCCATAATTTCATTATGTTATTTGATGTAGATGCTTTCATAAGTCTTCTTTTATCATTTGATGCAGATTCATTAATATTTCCTTTTGAATTATCAAATTGCAGAGTATTCATATTTTTACTTCTAGAGCAGCAATGATTTATTTTAGAGTAGTTTTACAAGTTCATGAGTGGTTTATTTCAAGAGCATGCATGATTTATTTTTGAAATAGTAGTGATTAAGTGATTTCCTTTCAGCATATGAGTGTGTTATTGATGGCAGGTTCACCTTGCCAAACCCACATTCTCGCCACTCTCCTGCATATAAAAAATGCATCTCAAATAAATGCCCTAAACCAACTCTAAGTCTGGAAAATTCACGCACTATCATTTGCAGAAGCTCCTTCTTAACATCATTTCACTATGATTATAAAATCATTATATAAATGGAAGCTCTCTTTTAATTATATTCTTATGGTTATGAAACCATATTTCAATTCAATTCTTCTCGTCATCCGACTTTCATTTAAACACCAACAACCTTCATATCCAAAGTTGTTTCACAAATTTAGCCCTTTCAAAAGTCTTATAAAAGACTTTAATTAACCCCATTGGTTTAATTTAATTCTTCAACTTTTAATCAATCCCCAAGGCTTATCCCATCTCAACTCACAAGTTCGAATTTGGTTAATTAAATCCCAAAGCACATGGATATTATGCATTCAATCAACCTTCATGCCTTAATTAAATGTCGTAGCATATTTTACCATCACCCATACATGAATTCAAATTTTGATAAAACCCAAATGCCAACATAAAGTCACGTTTCGGCCCACGTACCTTTTCAATGAAGATGAGACACGTCATTCAACATTTGTGATTTAAAAAACTTGCACTAAATGTTAATCGTAGGCCTTTGCACTCTCATTTCAAATCTAAGGGTAATTGCGCTACTGAAATGCTTGAATTTTAATTCTCAGATCGCACGCGAAAAAAATGGTTTTTCGAATACCATCTTTTCCACATGCCTGTCAATGACCCGTATCACATTCCATTTTGCAAAAAAACTTACTAGTTTTGAAATCATGCGATACTGCTTGTTTTGGATTGGAAAAACCGCCCTCACTGTTCATCGAACTCATGGTTCCATTCTTCATTTCATGGTTCTGCCATATTCTTCACTCACACGGAATTCGACTTCAATTTCGAATATGCGCTTCGATTTTAATCTTATTGCTGGCTCTTCATGCGTTTCTTTTGATTCAGAATTTCTTTCGCTTACACATTCCACTGTGCTTACGAAGCTCTTCTCTTCAAACCTCTCTTCATACATTTGTTCAAACAGGCTAGAGCACCTCCACATACCCGTGAAGCACTTAATTACTCCATCGATTCTTCAATTATTTTTGTTGGAAAACTGATTCAATTACAGACTCGCTGAAATATATCATTTTCAATTCTACCTTATCTAATCTACCATGCTATTTCACCTTTTGACTCACGGTTTCAGGTACACTTCATCTCATAATTCCGCTTCAACAATCATCGATTCTACATTGAAGGTCCGTTTCTGTTTATACAATTTACAATTCTCCTTGAAACCCCATTTATGATACGGTCTCACACAATATATTAGCATGATATAGATATTCTTTAAATATCAATTGAAATTAACCCCGTTATAGTTCCATTCTGAAATTGGATTGGATGTACTGCTCATACACATAGTCTGATGCACCAAATGCTGAATTCCGAATTGAAACTTAGTTCCAATTTCTTTCCTGTGTAATCGACCCTTTCATTGATCAATACACCCCAAATTATATATTTTCTCAGATATGTGTGTAACCCTTCTTATGCACCTCGGCTCCTTAATCATCAAATTATTCAATCATAAACATAATCTCCAATTTAAACCTTTTCCATTGTATGCAAGACAATCATTTAAATCCTACGCATACATGTAATGTGCCAAAACCTTAATTCATCAAAACATTCCTCTTAAATAGTCAATAACTCTAAAAATTCCTTCATATATACAAATAAAATCACTTACAGTTGTCTCTGGCCTGATCTTCATTCAATGGCCCTTCTACAGTTTCCTGTAGGCTTATAGGAAAAACCCTTGTCTCCTACTTTTCTCTCTATTCTCTGATCTATTTGGCCTTTGAGGCTCATTAATTTATACAAATTGAATTGAAAAAATTTAGGTTCAAATCCCTTCAATAACTCAACAAAGTCCTAAAATATCTCAACACCCCTAAAATCTAGATTTTATCCCTAAAATATTGAAACCAAATCTAACTTAGGCTCCATAATTAATTCTTAAATATCTAAAATCTAAGTTCCCTCATGTTTTCCAATTATTTGGAAACATTAACAAATCCTCACATATAATTAATTTAAAAACATCATTTAATCACTCAAAAATCTCATTAATATTTACATAGAATTAATATTTTCTCAAAAACATAATACCCCCTAGGTTTAATTTATTACAAAGTATTTTCCCGAATCTAATTCTCCTGCATCAGACTCCCAAGGTTGAAAATGATCATGATCTCCTGATCATGCATTTTAAATCTTTGTCTGCCTGGATCCCACACTTTTTTCTATAACTTATCATCAATTTCTGCTATTTGCTACTTTTCTCCAGGTCTCCATACTTTCTACTGCCTAGCTCCACTAGCTGCACTTTCACAATCTTTCCTTGTCTTCACTTTGTTGCTGCTGCTTTTCTTTCTTGTTGATATATTCCTCTGAGATAATTTCATCATTAGCTTGCTCATCTGTTCAATTTCTTTGTCCAATATTTCTTCAGATTGTTGATTTCTTGCTTTAGCTTGCTGAGCTCTGGCTTGCCGAGCTCCTACTTCTATGCTTGCTTCCGTTCTTACTGCCACCCAATCATCCATACCCTCTTGTTTTCTGTAATTGAAAAATTCTTCTCTACCTTCTCCTATCAGCAATTTACTGGACTGATATATTGTGTACTCCTTTCTGCTATCTTCATCTCTCTGCATCTGAAATTCCCAATTCTGAAATTGAGAATTTTCCTGCACTGAATCTTGACTATTCAACATCATTTCTAGCAACATAACATCCTCATCCCATGGATTATAAATTTCCACAGAATTTTCTTCCTCCTTCATTTGACTGCTCAACTAAATAAAATTTTCTCCATCACCTGCAACAACACATGCATTCACAAAACACTTTTTAAAACAAAAATAATAAGGCCCCAGTGCCTTACTTCCCTCTGCCAGCACTTCAGTATGATGTTCTGATTTTTCTTCCACTATCAACACATCAGAATGCTGATCCAAACTTTCCAAATAATTCTCTAAAGAATTCTCAAGACTATCAACTAGTCTTCCTCCTACATCATATGCCTCCATGATGTTTCTCTGTTCACTGAAATGAAATATGCCTTCTGATGCAATCTCCCTTTCATACTCTGAATGCTCCAAAAAATATTCCAGAAATGCAATTTCTCTGTGGCCTTGCTGAAGTATTTCACCATCACTTACAGTCCTTGCACTCATACACAACTTGTCAGTTTGAAAACTACAAGTTTCAACAGTCTCAACTGTTGCTTCACTTATTAGTGCTTCAGATTGATCCACTTCTTCTGCATCTGCAAGAATTTCTTCCTATGCTGTAATAGCTTCAATTAAAAAAGCATCACTTCTTTCTTCTTCAGTATATTTATCTCCTGAAAGATTTTTTCCCATACTTGTGACAACTTCACAAGATTGCACATCCTGCTCAGTAAAACCTGTAATCACATCACAATTGTCAGCTACAAAAATGCAAGGTTTTACATTATCCAGCTGATCTGGATATGCCTAATATTTTAGGAAATCATCAATGATATCCTCTTCAGTTTCATTAGTGGAAACTTCCACTTTCAACTCATCTTCTCTGAGTTCTGCACATACCAACTGTACATCCATCCTCTGTTCAAGCTTTCTCAACTTTTCGGCAAACTGCATGTTCATCTGCTGCTCTCTTTTCTGTTGTAGTCTCTGCCACTTCACTCTCTTCTTTATGAGCCAACCCACTCTCTGGCTTTCATATATCCTCATCTTCAGTTTATAAAATTGTTCTCTGATCTCAGCTAACTCTTTTTTATATTTTGCTTCAGCTAACTGTTGTCTCATGCCATTTGCCTTGGCATATTTTTCCTTTTGTCTGATGTGGTCTCTCTTTGAACCTCTGCTCTCTCCTTTATGACTTTCAGTAGTCATATTATTCCCCATGAGTTTCTCACTCATAAGCTGCACCAAGCCTCTGCAACAGAAAGCTCTCCTGCTACCACTTACCTCACCAATCCCTTCCTCTAGATCTGGTCTTTTGGTAATCACCGGTCCTCTGCTGGAACCTTTTGAGCATTTATTCACTGATCCTGTAGGCTTTACTCATTTGCAACTTTATTAAACCTCTGTTGAATCTTCAGGTTCTTCCACTCTCTCTTAGAATCCCTTGCTGGACTCCTTCATCACTGCTCTCTAGCTGTGATCTGCTTCTTTCTACTGAGATTTTCTTCAACCTGCTTGCAACCTAATTCTGCAAACAGCCTTCAAACCAGAGTTAAATATCATCTGTCAAATCCCCTCCAAGATCCTGTTGATCTTTGACTTATCTTTCACCTGCACTGCATCTTTGTGCTGCAATATTTATTAGTTTCAAAATCTGATCTTAACACATGCAATTAACAAAAATTGAACCTTCACACAGAGCTATTCTAGCTCTGATACCACTTGATGGCAGGTTCACCCTGCCAAACCCACATTCTCGCCACTCTCCTGCATATAAAAAATGCATCTCAAATAAATTCCCTAAACCAACTCTAAGTCTGGAAAATTCACACACTATCATTCACAGAAGCTCCTTCTTAACATCATTTCACTATGATTATAAAATCATTATATAAATGGAAGCTCTCTTTTAATTATATTCTTATGGTTATGAAACCATATTTCAATTCAATTCTTCTTGTCATCCAACTTTCATTTAAACACCAACAACCTTCATATCCAAAGTTGTTTCACAAATGTAGCCCTTTCAAAAGTCTTATAAAAGACTTTAATTAACCCCATTGGTTTAATTTAATTCTTCAAATTTTAATCAATCCCCAAGGCTTATCCCATCTCAACTCACAAGTTTGAATTTGGTTAGTTAAATCCCAAAGCACATGGATATTATGCATTCAATCAACCTTCACGCCTTAATTAAATGTCATAGCATATTTTACCATCACACATACATGAATTCAAATTTTGATAAAACCCAAATGCCAACATAAAGTCACGTTTGGGCCCATGTACCTTTTCAATGACGATGAGACACGTCATTCAATATTTGTGATTTAACAAACTTGCACTAAATGTTAATCGAAGGCCTTTGCACTCCTGTTTCAAATCTAAGGGTAATCGTGCTACTGAAATGCTCGAATTTTAATTCTTAGATTGCACGCGAAAAAAATGGTTTTTCGAATACCATCTTTGCCACGTTCCTGTCAATGACCCGTATCGCGTTCCATTTTTCAAAACAACTTACCAGTTGTGAAATCACGTGATATTGCTTGTTTTGGATTGGAAAAACTGCCCTCATTGTTCATCGAACTCACGGTTCCATTCTTCATTTCATGGTTCCGCCATATTCTTCACTCACACGGAATTCAACTTCAATTTCGAATCTGCTCTTCGATTTTAATCTTATTGTTGGCTCTTCATGCATTTCTTTTGATTCAGAATTTCTCTCGCTTACGCGTTCCACTGTGCTTACGAAGCTCTGATCTTCAGAACTCTCTTCATACATTCGTTCAAACAAGCTAGAGCATCTCCACATACCTGTGAAGCACTTAATTACTCCATCGATTCTTCAATTCTTTTTGTTGGCAAACTGATTCAATTACAGACTCGCTGCAATATATCATTTTCAATTCTGCCTTATCTAATCTACCATGCTATTTCACCTTTCGACTCACGGTTTTAGGTACACTTCATCTCATAATTCCGCTTCAACAATCATCGGTTCTGCGTTGAAGGTCTGTTTCTATTTATACAATTTAAAATTCTCCTTGAACCCGCATTTCTGATACGGTCTCACACAATATATTAGCATGATATATATATTCTTTAAAAATCAATTGAAATTAACCCCGTTATAGTTCCATTCTAAAATTGGATTGGATGTACTGCTCATACACATAGTCTGATGCACCAAATGCCGAATTTCGAATTGAAACTTAGTTCCAATTTCCTTCCCGTGTAATCGACCCTTTCATTGATTAATACACCCCAAATTATATATTTTCTCAGATATGTGTGTAACCCTTCTTATGCACCTCAGCTCCTTAATCATCAAATTATTCAATCATAAACATAATCTCCAATTTAAACCTTTTCCATTGTATGCAAGACAATCATTTAAATCCTACACATACATGTAATGTACCAAAACCTTAATTCATCAAAACATTCCTCTTAAACAGTCAATAACTCTGAAAATTCCTTCATATATACAAATAAAATCACTTACAGTTGTCTCTGGCCTGATCTTCATTCAATGGCCCTTCTACAGTTTCCCGTAGGCTTACAGGAAAAACCCTTGTCTCCTACTTTTCTCTCTATTCTCTAATCTATTTGGCCTTTGAGGATCATTAATTTATACAAATTGAATTGAACCAATTTAGGTTCAAATCCCTTCAATAACTCAACAAAGTCCTCAAATATCTCAACACCCCTACAATCTAGATTTTATCCCTAAAATCTTGAAACCAAATCTAACTTAGGCTCCATAATTAATTCTTAAATATCTAAAATCTAATTTCCCTCACGTTTTCCAATTATTTGGAAACATTAACAAATCCTCAAATATAATTAATTAAAAACATCATTTAATCACTCAAAAATATCATTAATATTTACATAGAATTAATATTTTCTCAAAAACATAAGACCCCCTAGGTTTAATAAAATAAAATGTATTTTCCCGAATCTAATGCTCCTACATCAGTTATTTTCCGTTCATGAGTGATTTATTTTCAAGAGCTATAGTGATTTCCTTACAAGTTTCATTTCCATAACATTTCATTTCAAAAACATAAAAATGTATAAATTCCCTTTTCTAGAATTCAATTTTATCTTCATGCACAAGACTGTTAGAGAATGAGATTTTTTAGAGACTAGCAAATAAATTAGTTAAGATTTCTTGATAAGATGGAGAAAGTTTGTTTCAGTTTTTAAAGAGTAGAAAGCATGGTGATTTTTAGAACTTAGTTGTAATTTAAATTTATCAATTTCATTATGAATATAAGAATAAAAACATCCTTAGAAGTAATCTATACAAATCCAATAATCACTCCAATAAACTAAATGAATAAAAGAGGCTTCTAGCATATATTGTGCACTTTCACTTCACAAGTTTACCAACTCCGGTCAATAATTTATGTAATCAATTTAAGACAATTAAATTGACTAAACAAGTACCTATAAAATTTCTTCTAGTTTGAACTCCTACTTTCTTATCGCCAAGAATTTCACTATTAGGATGATTCTTTTACACATACCTTGAAGGGGTCTTTGAGTGATAGAAGTTGCTCCTTCTTCCTATTCCTCTAATTCCTCATACTAATATTAATGCTTAATATTGTTGGTTTATTAACTAGGTTGATACATATTTTTTTCTTCTCTGTTAGAGGTAAAGCTGCATCCACTTTCACATCAATGTTGTCTTGAATCTTGCATAATGTTTTACTATAACATCTATATCCTTTTCTCTTAGTTGAATATCCCAAAAATATATTTTCATCGGCTCTAGAATATAACTTACCAATATTTTCATCATTAATTTTAAATTAGCACTCACTACCAAATGCTTTGAAGTGCTTGATTGAAGCTGGTATTTCATACCACAATTCATAGGGACTTGTTGTAGCAGCTACAACCACCCACCAAAATTTTTCCTTTACTTATATTTTGGAGCCTAACCTTATTTTCATAGGAGCTTATTTTTCATTTCTATCAATTAATCATTCATAGAGTCATTTTTATCCTTTATCTATGCTTTTTTTTACTCTCTTTTATACTTAGTTGATTTTCGAAGTCACAAGATAACCCCTTGTCTAAGTCTTGCACATCAG
Organism: Pinus albicaulis; assembly: GCA_034641835.2. NCBI lineage: Eukaryota > Viridiplantae > Streptophyta > Pinopsida > Pinales > Pinaceae > Pinus > Pinus albicaulis. Next base: position 1,197,058,934 of record CM076584.1, on the reverse strand, counting down.
TTCTGGGCTTGCCTCCAGAAACTGCACAATCCATGAGGGAAGACAACCTTGATAACTGGAATTGTGTAGTTATGATTGGCAGTTAACCTTGAGCTAGGAAAATGCACAATCATGATAGAAAACCTAGTACCAAGCCCAAAAATTGTGCAATCCCTCACCGAGCTCATAAATTGTGCAGTGCACTGAGCTGAAAAGTTTCCCAGTTCCAGAATTGTGCAAAATCTCCCAATGATGTGCATGGAAATTTTTCCCATAAAAATTATAAGAGCTAAAAACAATATTAAAAACCATCCCTAAAATGTAGGGATCTATTTTTGATAACCCGAAGGAAGCACACTTGCTCTTTTTGGACACTGTCACCATGTGTCACTTTTCCCTTTATTTTTGGCATGCGCGTCATAAACCCTAGTTTTCTCAAATATATTTAATATATGCCCCTAAATCTCATTTAGACACTCAATATTGGAGATATAACATTCCCAAAGAGATCAAGGAACCTTCAGTGAAATCGTCGTCACTTTTTCGTGTGAGTTTTACACTTATCACTTTTTGTCGCTTTTTCTGTCGCTTTTTGTCGTTTGGATTGTGTGAGCGTTGTTTTTATTTTTTCTTTGCATGCAGTTGTAGTTCCAACTTGCCTTATATTTTATAAGTGTTCTTTCACTTTATCGTTTTCCTTTCATAAGTGTCACATCAGTTTCTTCATTTTTGCACTCATGATTGTCATTATGGCGACTCTCCTCACCAATTTTGTTTTCTTCCCATTTACTTAGTTTTTGCACTTGATTTGTCTTGTTTCATTAATAATTAGTTAAATATTCACTCAATCCATCATTATCTCTCATATCTACTTGTTTTCCATACTTCCCTTGGGCAGATCTACCATTTCCTTCGCCTTATTTCACTTTACCCAGCTGGGCACTATGCAATCTAGAGGCTCAAGATGAGATATTTGCCTCTGGAACTACGCAGTGTGCAGTACATCCTAGCAAAACTATACATTTTTTAGTTCCAGGGCTCAGTCTGGATCCCTGGCCACTGAGACTACACAATGTGCAATGTCTCCCAACTCATTGTGTCAGCTAAATTGTGCATTGCACAGAATCAATCCTTAAGCTTCAACCCTGACTACTGGGATTGCACACTGTGTAGTTCCCTCAGGCACTCATACCCCCTTCCCTGTGAAAATGGAAAAATACTTCCCGTCAGATGCCCGGTTTTCTGCATGAACATGCCTTAAAGGTGATTTCTCTTAAAAATGATGTTTTCTTTCCATGAGTGTCTTTTCTATCCCATAGGTGTAACATTTGTTGAGCACCTCTCCAATATTCAATGTTATTATGGCACCCAAGAGAGCTTCCTCAAAAGAAACTATTTAATGTTGTACTAGGGAAGTATTTGAGCAAGTTTTGGTTAACTTTCCATTTTATGTAGACACTCAAATGTTTATATAAAAGGGATCCAAAATCATATGGAAGCAGATTAGAGATGATTTCACAAAGGAATTCAAGGTAGATTTATAGGACCAACATTTTTATCTCAACATAAATTAGTCAAGAATATACAGGGTTGCATGCTGGTATCTAGCCTTCTCGTGTGCAGATGTGATCAGTTGGGTTGTCTCACACACTGATGAGAAAACTATGACATTAAGCAACACCAACAAACAAAATATTGCTACATTTCTGGAAGCGTATTTCTAGTATATGTATCATATTCCTGAGCCAATGAAGATAATGGACTCATTTTTTTATGCCACCCACAGCCATGAGATTACAAGGGATATCATCAATATTTGGGTGAAGGAGCCATTAATCTTTAGAGAGACACCTGCCCACATGTACAAAAAAATGTCACTCAAGAAGGCCTACTAGATTTTGTTCATCCTAGCTTGCATAATATATGGCCAACAGAGTACAAATACCTTTCTTGAAGGGTGGGATATCTTATTGAACCAGGTGGTGAATGAAGGGAAGTCGTTCAACTGGTTATACCTTCCATCTCATCAGCTAAAATCCCATGTAGAAAAATCTCAGGATCCTCCCAAGGGCGAGCAAGAAAGATTCTACATGTTTTCATACTTACAGGATGTGATCTATGCACAGAATCGATTTCCTGGCATGAATTGGATGTGGAAACCGAGAGAAAGTGTCATGCATATCTACTGCAAGATTATTTCAGATTGTATCCATAGAGGAGTTATGGAGCAACTTCTTGATCACTTCATTATCCCACTTAACATGATTATCTTTCAAGAGGACCCAACTTGCAAGTCATGAAGAGCGATGGATTCGGTAGAATATATTGCAAATTGGTTCACCTTACAGGATGACACATTTGATCTGAATTTATGAAAGAACACAAAAAAATACACATATTACCATAAATACAAAGATGCGGTGGAAATAACACTTCATTTCATTAATATTAAAGAACTAAAATTTGTTTGCAGACAAAATGGAAATAAACTAGTTAGGGCGTTGGTAGCTTATCTCTGAGAAGAGATGTGGCAGTTACAGCCCTATGAATTGTGTTACAATGAGGCTCAAGGGCCTATTTATTATTTAGAAACAATGGAAAACCATAAACATCCAAAAACCTAACCCTAGGAGATGAAGCGCCAAAACTATGGGCCTCGTTTGGGTAAATTGGTACATCAACTTCCTGGGGACGTAATTTTGACATACGATCTCTGTTTGAAGCACACAATGCCTCATTATATATATATATATATATATATATATATATATATATATCTGAGGAATACAACTTTTGATGTGAGAAACACCAAAGGAACTTCCATGTTGCTCCCATTTTTACCAAAAAACGTTTTTTAGGGCCTCAAAGCAAATACAGAAGTTCAGGACCCAAAAAACTGCTAAAAATAGTACATTGTGATACAATTAAGGAAATTGAAAAATTGAAAGAAACAATGGCGGGGCCCCAAGTGGAATAGGAGAGTGGCCACCAATATCCACCTGGATCATTCCTCCCCCCTTAGGAAGTAATGGTCCCCATTGCGTTGAGTTCCTCCATGAGATTAGGAAACTTCTGTTGAACTTGGTCCCTTGTGAACCACTTTCCTTGGTGCAGGAGTTGGCCAAATTTGACAACTCGATATAGTTGGATCTTCTTTTGGTGAGTTTTCTTGATTTTCATGTCCATGATACGATCTGTGGTGGCCTATTCCATCCAATATAGGTTTAACTCTGTTGGTGTGAGTTGTTATACAATGTCGGAGGTGTCTAGTAGAGGTGGGAAGTAGGGCCGAAGCCAAACCACATTGAACATTGGGTGCAGACCAAGGAATGGTGGAATACTGCACTCAAATGCATTACTCCCTATAACCTTGGTGATTGTGTACGGCCCATATCGAATCAGGTGAAGCTTGCAGTGGGGTCCAACAAGGTGCTCCTTCTACAAATATAGCCACACTTTTTTGCCCACTTGGAAGTTGTGTGGCACCCGATGTTGATAATATCATTTCTTTTAATTAGCATTATCTCTTTCCAATATGTCATGAACATGTTAAAGGATGTGCTGAATGCACTCAATGAAGTTGTTCACTTTGTCAGCTTCGGACTGGAAATGAGCCAAATCAGTCTAAGTAGCTGCAAACGGCATGGCTACGTTAATGGGACATAGTGGTTGGAATCCCAAGCCCACCTGAAAGGGGATGTGGTCGGTTGAGCTTTGGAGAGCCCGATTATAACTAAGTTGTACATAGGGAAGTCTCTCATCCCATGTGTGTGGATGTGTTAAATTCTACATGCGCAGAATGTGTATATGTTGACAGCCTCTGTCTGGCCAGCAGTTTGGGGATGGAAAGTTGTGGATTTGGTGAGCTTGGTGTCCAGCATTGACCAGAGGCTAGACAAAAATGTGTTAAGGAACCCGTTGTCCTGATCTGAGATGATATACTGTAGGATCCCAAAGTGCACCCACACTCGTTCAAAGAAGAATTTAGCAGTGGCTTATGTTGTGATATTCTTCTTGCACGCCGCCATAATGGCCATCTTCCAGAATCTATCGATGACCATGAAAACACAGTCATTTCCATGCTTATTAGAAGGAAGGCCCGACATGTAATCCATGGAGATGGATTCCCAAGGTCGACTAGGGGTAGGTAGTTTAGTATAGAGGCCTTGCTTCTTAATGGTCGGTTTGGAAATGGAGCAATCAGTGCAGGATTTGATGTATTTCCTGACATCCTGTTGAAGGTTTGGCCAATAGAAATACTTCTACAGTACTACCCCTATTTCTCAAACTTGAAATTCCTAAAAACTTGACTGTAGTGTGTTTCCCAAATCATCTTGGCATGCTTTCTAGAAGGAATACAAAGGTGTCCCAGGTGACATAGCAATTCATCCCAGAGGTAAAAATTTGAAAATTGAGTACCCTCCAAGAGTGTCTTGTATGTGTGGCCGAATTCTAGATCGCTCTTGTAGAGAAGCATCTAATCAAAAGTCTCATGTCCACAAGAGTTGAGAACGATGGTTAGCGCTATGATCGGTGGTCGGTTGAGGTAGTCTACAAAATTATTTTTGTTGCCCCTCTTGTACTTGACATTCAAATGAAACTGTTGCAGATATTTCGACCACTTCTGATGGAAATCGTTCTAAAAATTCCCTTGTGTCTGTATGAATTGCAGGGGTTGGTGGTCTTTCTGGATGACCATTTCCTTCCCCAAAATGTAATGCTTTCATTGTCAGCAAGCCTGGAAAATGGAATACATTTCTTTGTCATAAGTGGGATATTTTAGGTTTGTGTCGGACAGTGTCTCACTGTGATATGCCACTGGATGCCCCTGCTGAGTAAGAACTGCCCCAATAGCATAGTCAGAGGCATCTGTCTCGATCCCAAATGGTTGTTTCAAGTCTGGTAATGTGAGCACTCGGACAGAGTAGAGGTGATGTTTCAATTCTAAAAATGTCTTCTATTGAGATTCTGACCAAAATAAATTTTCTCTCGCTCTGTTGAGATTGCAACAAGATGATGAGCTTAGTGGAAAGAAGTCGCCTTCACTAAGTGGGGCCGCAGGCTATTTTTGGCGCTAAGTCTATTTTTAGACATATGGATCATGTTCTATGAGTTTCAGGATGCTATTTATGGATGGTTGGTCAAGTCAGAAAAAATAGATGGACTTCTATTTTTAGACATATTGGGCGGAATCTATTTTTAGATTGCCAGTCTAAAAATATATATGTCGAATATTATTAGCTCTTAATAATATTTAGACTCTAAAAATTATCTTATTCTCTTGGAGCACTTCAGTTAAGTGCACAGATGTGGCACAAGAGCTGACAGAAGGAATTACGCTATTCCTAAGGGTTAAGCGGAGCTATTGCATGGATACTTCAGTTAGAACTCATGTGACAGAGTTTGGTGGAGCTGATTGAGGAAGTTAGTGGAGTTGTATTCAGTTTAATTAATATAAACATAGTTGAGGTATTTGTATCTAGTTTAACTGATTGATACAATTAGTGAGAGTGGTGTGAATTAATTATTAATTAATTCACTAATTATAAAATCATTAATCAACTAAAGAATGCATCAGTTAACTTCAGCGCATGGACAATTTCAGTGGAGACCAGTGCAGAAATAGGTGAAAGAGCAGGTTAACTATCAGTTGTGACTATACTGTAGCTATTTGCAACACACAGATAGGTGGAGAAGCCCATGAGGATTGTGCAGTACAAGCCAGGTGGTTTATCTATTTAATGAATCCATCCCATAGCATTGATAATGCAATAGATGCTGGCTATCAAGTGGCAAAAGATTGGAGCATGTGTTTTGCTAGATCTAGCTTAATAGTGTGTAGCAATTGAGGGTGTGCATGAGAGCTTGTGAGGAGCTTTGTACAATGATTGTTACATGATCTCCTTGACATATAATATACAGATATTTGGGGTTTTCAGATGTAAGCTTTCCCATTAAATACCGTGTTCATATGTGTGATTGTTTGTGGTTTTAATGTATGCATGCAATTGATTTTATTTCCGCATGTGATGATCAATTGTAGAAGAGATTCTGTATTATGCATGAAGCTAAAATAGTGTGTGATCAGGAGAATCTCAGTGAATAATATATCAGTTATTCAATTTTCTACATGGTATCAGAGCGATATTGATCATTGGAGCAATTGCAAAACATTGAAGCGGTTGAGTTTTGTGCTGGTGGAATTCGAATTTGCAGCAGTCTTTTTCTTGGTGTCAAAGTTGAGATGTCTTTCAACGGATTGCGATTGGAGTATGCCCTTGAGGGAAGCTTGAATTATATTTCATGGAAGAATAGGATGGAGGCGGTGCTGGATGACAATGGGTTGAAGGAGTTCATAGATGCAGAAATTCCAAAGCCTACTTCTAGTGATGTTGCCGTACTTGACGCATGGCAAAAAAAGACAGCAAAGTGTCTAAGGATTCTGTTGGAGGGCGTGAAGGATCACATAGTATCCAGCCTTCATGGTAAGGCTTCTCCATTCTTTATGTGGAAAGCTTTGATAGAATTATTTCAAAGCAAGAGCGACCAGAGGAAGTTGGCGCTCAAGGATAAACTCAGAAACATAAAAATGGAGAAAGGAGACAGTATGCCCAAGTACCTCACGAAGTTCATCCAATGCAGGGATGAGCTGGGAAGTGTGGTGGTTACTGTTGATGATGAGGAATTGGTGAGCTTGGATCTCCTTGGGCTTCTGAAGAGTTGGCATTCCTATCAGGACTCTGACAATGGTCGGGAGAAATTGCCAGGATGGGAGCGACTTTGGTCAGATTACCAGGGACGGATCTTCATCAAAGAACTCTGATGAAGAGAATTTCACTTTGGCTACCAAAGAAAAGAAGGGGAAGAGCAAGAAATCTTCTCAATCCGGTGCGAAAGGCAAGAAGCAGGACATGTCCAAGGTGAAGTGCTTTCACTGTCACCAACACGGACATTACGCCACTAATTGTCCACAGAAGAAGAAAAATAAGCAGGCTGCTGGGACTGCAGCTGGAGGGGCCTTAGCCTCATAGTTTGAGCTAGATTTTTCATTGATCGCATGCTTGGTCTCAATTAATATGGGATCAGTGTGGTTTCTTGATAGTGGTGTGTCTTTTCACATGACAAGAGATCAAGATTTGTTTACTGATCTGGATGAGAAAGATCTTGGAGTGCACATCGAGATGGGCGATGATGGTAGGTACAGTGCGACCGGTATCGGTACCATTTCCTTTGAGAGGGAGTCTGGTAAACCCTTCGTATTGAAGGAAGTGATGCATGTTCCAGGATTGAAGAAGAATCTTATCTCTGTGGCGATGTTAGAAGACAAGGAATATGATGTTGTCTTTAGCGAGGGAAAGGATTTCCCACGCAGTAAGGAAACTGGTGAGACCCGGAGGATAAGGGTTCGAGTTAAGAACCTTTATCAATTGCAGGTAGATGGCTGTGCAGTAATGGCAGGCAAGGCAGAAGGAGTGGTGAGACAGGATGATGGCGAGTTGTGGCACCAGAGATTGGGCCACCTTCACCATGAAGCTTTGAAGATACTGCAACAGATTTCTACTGGGCTTCCTAAGGGTACTCTTGTGCAGTCAGATCAGTGCAAGGGAAATACCTTTGGAAAATTTGTGAAGCCACCTTTCACGAGAAGGATATTCGCGCCACAAAGTTCCTTGAGAGAATTCACATAGACGTGTGTGGACCTTTCTCAGCAGCTTCGATAGCAAAGCATAGGTATTATGTGATATTTGTTGATGATTTTTCTCGTAAGAAGAAGAGCGAGACATACTCAAATTTCTGTGAGTTCAAGGCACTGGTTGAGAAAGAATTGGGGAAGTAGGTGAAGGCTCTAAGGAGCGACAATGGTGGTGAATTCATCTCTGGCGAATTCAAGGACTTTTGCAGCGCAGAAGGAATTCGAAGAGAGCTCATAGCACCTCATAGCCCACAGTAGAACAGGGTTGCTGAGCAGAAGAATAGAACGATCGTGGGTGCTGCATGGGCGATGTTGCATGATCAGGGCCTACCCATTCACTTGTGGGCAGAGGCATGCAATACTTCAGTATATGTGTAGAACCGTTGTCCTCATAAGATACTTGGCATGAGTACACCCGAGGAGGCGTTTTCTGGTAAGAGGCCTGATATTTCCCATTTGAGGATTTTTGGTTCACCTGTTTACATTCATGTGATGAAGGATGCCAGGAAGAAGCTGGAGCCGACTGCAGAGGTTGGGATATTTGTGGGGTACACTGATACACCCCACAACTATCGTGTGTATTTTCTAGACAGTCGCAAGACTGTTGTGCGACGGGATATCAAATTTCAAGAGGAGAAAGCCATGAAGTGTTCGCTTGAGAGGGAGCCACACTTGCATGCAGATGAGGAGATATTAGTTCCTAAGGATGAGTCTCAGGATGTGGATCAGCCACAAGATGAGGTTCATGGAGTGGAAGAGACCACTCAGGTAGCGCCAACCATTAGAGGGCGGACAGGCACTACAGAAGTTGAGCAACTGGCTCAAGATGCAGAGACGGATGTAGGAGCACCTACATCACAGTGCAGACAGAGACAATCACCTGACTAGTATACTGGATACATGGCTCTTATAAGCAAGTGTATCATGATAGAGCCATCCTCTTTCGAGGAAGTTGTGGAGGACATCGCATGGGTAGATGCCATGGTGGAAGAGTATGATTCGATTGTCAGAAACAATGCATGGGAGATTGTCCCGAGGCTGGAAGGGAAATTAGTGGTGGGTTCGAGATGGATCTACAAAGTGAAGCAGGAAGCTAACGGGAGTGTGGAGAAGTACAAGGAAAGATTTGTTTCGCAAGGCTTTTCTCAGATTAAGGGGATCGATTATGAGGAGACCTTTGCACCTGTCGTAAGGTATTCTTCCATATGGACGATTCTTGCTCTCTCAGCGTAGATGGGGTGGCACATTCATCATATGGATGTGAAGACTACATTCCTCAATGGAATCATTGAGGAGGAGGTGTACATAGAGCAACCTGAAGTTTTCGAGATCTTCAGCAGCGAGTCGCATGTGTGCAGTCTCAAGAGAGCGTTGTATGGGTCGAAACAAGCACCTCGTGCTTGGTACACATGGATAGACAGTTATTTCACCGGACTTGGATTCTACAAGAGTGAGGCAGATCCTAACATATACCAGATTGTGGTGGAGGGTAAGTTGCTGATCATTGTACTTTATGTAGATGATTTGATTTTTACAGGTGATGAACTGTTGATACTCTCATGCAAGGAGGATCTTGCAAAAGAGTTTGAGATGAAGGACTTGGGCCTCCTTCATTATTTCCTGGGATTGGAAATTTGGCAGTGTAGTGATGGACTGTTTGTTTCTCAGGGTAAGTATGCTCGGGAGATACTGGAGAAGTTCAACATGCATGGCTGCAAGCCTGTTGATACTCCTCTTCCTGGTGGTTGGAGGAAGGAGGATGCTACTTCAACGGAGGTAGTGGATGCCACTGTTTATCGACAGTTGGTGGGGTCACTTATGTATCTGGTCAATACACGACCCGATATATGCTATGCAGTTAACCAGCTTTCACAAGCTATGGTTAAGCCAACCAAGCTCTTTTGGAAGGCGGGGAAGCATGTATTGAGATATCTCAGAGGCACATCAGGATATGGATCATGGTACAGACAGGAGGATGAGTTGAGGCAGCATGTATTCACGGAGCGGTATCATCATATCAAAGATTGTGTGCAGCGGAAGGTCATGTTACTTTCATACATTCCCACGGAGGATCAGGATGCTGATATCTTGACGAAGGTGCTCACCAGGAGAAAATTTGAATACCACAGGGGCAGGATAGGGGTTGCAGATAATCCTTATCTTGTGGAGAGGGAGTGTTGATATTGCAACAAGATGATGAGCTTAGTGGAAAGAAGTTTCCTTCACTAAGTGGGCCCGCTGGCTATTTTTGGCGCAAAGTCTATTTTTAGACATATGGATCATGTTCTATGAGTTGCAGGATGCTCTTTATGGATGGTTGGTCAGGTCGGAAAAAATATATGGACTTGTATTTTTAGACATATTGGGAGGAATCTATTTTTAGATTGCCAGTCTAAAAATAGATATGTCGAATATTATTAACTCTTAATAATATTTGGACTCTAAACATTATCTTATTCTCTTGGAGAACTTTAGTTAAGTGCACAGATGTGGCACAGGAGCTGACAGAAGGAATTACGCTATTCCTAAGGGTTAAGTGGAGCTATTTCATGGATACTTCTATTAGAACTCATGTAACAAAGTTGGTGGAGTTGATTGAGGAAGTTAGTGGAGTTGTATTCAGTTTAATTAATCTAAACATAGTTGAGCTATTTGTATCTAGTTTAACTGATTGATACAATTAGTGAGAGTGGTGTGAATTAATTATCAATTAATTCACTAATTATAAACTCATTAATCAACCAAAGAATGCATCAGTTAACTTCAGTGCATGGACAGTTTCAGTGGAGACCAGTGCAGAAATAGGTGAAAGAGCAGGTTAACTATCAGTTGTGACTATATTGTTGCTATTTGCAACACACAGATAGGTGGAGAATCCCATGAGGATTGCGCGGTACAAGCCAGGTGGTTTATCTATTTAATGAATCCATCCCATAGAATTGATAACATAATAGAGGTTGGCTATCAAGTGGCAAAAGATTGGAGCATGTGTTTTGCTAGATCTAGCTTGATAGTGTGTAGCAATTGAGGGTGTGCATGAGAGCTTGGGAGGAGATTTTGTTCTATAATTGTTACATGATCTCCATGACATATAATATACAGATAGTTGGGTTTTTTAGCTTTAAGCTTTCCCATTAAATACCGTGTTCATATGGGTGATTGTTTTTCGTTTTAATGTATGCATGCAATTGATTTTATTTCCACATGTGATGATCAATGGTAGAAGAGATTATGTATTATGCATGAAGCTAAAATAGTGTGTGATCAGGAGAATCTCAGTGAATAATATATCAGTTATTCAAATTTCTACACGCTCCTCCCTTGGTGACTTGACTCAAGGGCCAAGTGATATGAGCGAATCCCAACACAAACCTATGGTAAAAATTATCAAGACTGAGAAAGATGTGAAGCTTTATTAGAGTGGTTGGGGCTGGCCAATCCCAAATGACTTGGATATTGGTTGGATCCACATGCACCCCCCACTCATCAATAATGTATCCCAGAAATTGAACCTAGGTCATGCCAAAAGTGCACTTCTCCAAATTGGCACACAACTTGTGTTGCCACAGTGTTTGGAGGACCTGTCAGATGTGGTGGAGGTGCTCTTCCCAAGTCTAGCTAAATATTAGGATGTCATCCAAGTACACTACTAAAAATGAGTTGGTGAATGGCTGAAAGATGTCATCCATTAGCCTCATGAAGGTTGTGGGAGCATTTTTTAACTTGAAAGGCATGACCAGCCATTCGAAAAGGCCCTCCTTGGCTTTGAAGGCAGTCTTCCACACATTGAAGGGTTTGATTGGTACCTGGTGATGCCCAGACTTCAAGTCGATCTTGTTGAAATATTTCGCACCTTTGAGTGGGTCTAAAAGGTCATCAATCTATGGGATCAGGTACCTATTATGTAGAAATTATATACAAGATGCATGTATATATCCAGATTCTCCTAATCTAATAATATTTATTTTCTTGCTAAATATAGAATCCTTCCACTGTTAATATTTTGTGGAAATTAAAATCAATTGCAAACACATGAAGCAATAAAAAAAATCGCACATAACACAATTTTTTAACAAGAAAACCTGAATTTGAAAACCCCAAATATCATATATTATGTATCATGGAGATCATGTAATAATCTCATACAAATCTTTGTACATCAAGCTCTCAGTACAATCAATCGTCACACACAATTTAGAAGAAATATGCAAATCCATGCACTGATTTCTTGCCACCTGATAGCCTGCCTCCACTGTGCAATATCTACTGAAGAATAGCTCTGAATGAATTCAAATTACCCTTTCCTTGACTGCACAATCCTCATTGGCAACTCCAATGTGTGTGTGGTGCAATCAATGCATCACTATAGTCACAACAGATAGTCCATCTTTCCCTTTCACCTATCTCTCCACTGGGTCTCCACTGGAACTGACATGCACTTTAGTTAACTGTTGTATTGTTCAGTTGATTAATGAGTTATTATTTGTGAATTAATTAACTAATTAATTCACTCCACTCTCACTAGTGTACCATTCAATTAGACTAGATACAACTAGCTCAATTGAGTTTAACTCCATTAATTGAGTTAAACTGAATAACAACTCCATGAACTACTCTTCCAACTCTGCCATAACTTTGCCACTTCAGTTCTAACTGAGTCCTCCATGCATGAACCACTAGTAAACACTAGGAATTATGTAATTCCTTCAGCCCGCTGATTTTCCAAATCTATGCACTGAAATTAAGTGCTCCAAGAGAATAAGTTGACGTTTATTGTCGGATTATTATTAAGAGCTAATAATAATCGACACTTCTATTTTTAGATTGATGATCTATAAATAGACTTTGCCCAATATTCTAAAAATATAATTTCATCTGTTTTTCCAACTTGACCAACCATCCACAAATAGCATCCTACTACTTCTGAAATATGATCACCATGTCTAAAAATAAACATATTCTAAAAATAAACTTGCGCCAAAAATAGCCTGCGGACCCACTTAGTGAAGGCGACTCATTTTCATTAAGCTCATCATCTTGTTGAACCTCAACACTCCCTTTCAACAAAATAGGGATTATCCTTCACCCCAATCCTGCCTCTATGGTATTTGAATTTGCTCCTGGTGAGCACCTTCGTCAGAATATCTACATCCTGATCTTCTGTAGGAATGTACTAAAGCAACATGATCTTCCGTTGCACACAATCTCTGATATGATGATACCAAATATCAATATGTTTAGATCTATCATGAAACATAGGATTAATTGAGATTTTAATGCAAATCTGATTATCACAATGTATCACTGTGGGATCTAAATGTGAACTGAAAAAACCAACCAGGATCTTCCTCATCCAGATAGCCTCACATGCAGCTTGACTTGCTACCATGTATTCTGCTTCCGCTGAACTGAGTGCCACAGATCTTTGTTTCCTGCTGTACCAAGAAACTGATGTAGATCCGATACTGAAATCCCCTCCTGATGTGCTCTTTCTGTCTATTGGGCTACCTGCCCAATCTACATCCATGAAGCCATGCAACTTCACCTCATCCGTCTATCTGTACCATAAGCCATACTCTGATGTGCCCCTGAGATACCTCAGGACATGTTTTCCTACCTTCCAAAAGAGCTTGGTAGGCTTAACCATCACTTATGAAAGATGGCTCACCACATAGCATATGTCCAGTCTTGCATTAACTAAATACATGAGCGAACTTACCAACTGTTGATAAATAGTGGCATCCACTACCTCTGCCAATGTAGCATCCTCTTTCCTCCAATTTCCTGGAAGAGGAGTGTCAATAGGCTTCCATCCTTGCATGTGAAACTTCTCCAGTATCTCCTGGGCATACTTGCCTTGAGACACAAATAGTTCACCTTCCCGCTGCCATATTTCCAATCCAAGGAAATAATGAAGGAGGCTCAGATCCTTCATCTCAAACTCCTTTGCAAGATCTGCCTTGCATGAGTGTATCACCTGCTCATCACCCGTTATTATTAAATCATCAACATAAAGAAAAATTATTAAAATCTTACCCTCCACCAAAATTTGGTATAGGTTTGCATCTGCCTCACTCTTAGTGAAGCCAAGTCCAGTGAAATAGTTGTCGATCCATGTGTACCAAGTACGTGGTGCTTGCTTCAGCCCATACAATGCTCTTTTGAGCCTGCACACATGCGACTCACTATTGAAGATCTCAAATCCTTCAAGCTACTCAATGTAATCTTCTTCCTCAATGATCCCATTAAGGAATGCATTCTTCACATCCATCTGATGAATGTGCCAACCCATCTACGCTAAGAGAGAAAGGATGGTCCTTATGGAATAATACAATGTGACAAGTGCAAAGGTTTCTTCATAATCAATCCCCTCGATCTGTGAGAAGCCCTGGGCAACAAATCTTGCCTTATACTTCTCCACGCTCCCATTAGCAGTTTGCTTTACCTTGTAGATCCATCTTGATCCTACAACTGATTTTCCCACCGGCCTTGGAACAATCTCCCAAGCACTATTTCTGATAATGGAGTCATACTCCTCCACCATGGCATCTACCCATGTGGGCTCCTACACTGCTTCTTCAAAATAATATGGCTCTGTCACGATACACTTGCTCATAAGAGCCATGTATCTAGTAAATCGGTCAGGTGACTGCCTCTGTCTACGTTGTGATGTAAGGACTCCTAGATTCTGTGCCACATCAAGCTTCAATCTCTCAGCTTCTATGGTACGCTTTCTTCCTTGTCTAATGTTTGGTTCTGCATGAGTGGACTCCTCCACTCCATGAATCTCCTCCTGTGGTTGATCCACATCTAGAGGCTCATCTTTGGGAACAAGAAGTTCCTCCTCTGCATGCAAGTGTAGCTCCCTCTCAAGCGACAACTTCATGGCTTTCACCTCATTGAATTTTATATCTCGTCGCACCACAGTCATCTGAATTTCTGGAAAATACACATGATAATTATGGGGTGTTTCTGTGTACCCCAAAAATATGCCAACTTCTGCAGTCGACTCCAGCTTCTTTCTGGCGTCCTTTGTCACATGAATGTAAATAGATGAGCCACAAATATTCAAATGAAAAATATCAGGCTTCTTACCAATAATAGCTTCTTCAGGTGTACTCATGCCAAGTACTCCATGAGGAAAACGATTTTTCACATAAACCGCAGTGTTTCATGCTTCAAACCATAAGTGCATCAGTAGGCCTTGGTCATGCAGCATAGCTTGTGTAGCACCCACGATCGTTCTGTTCTTCCTCTCCATGACCCCATTCTGCTGTGGGTTATGAGGCGCTATTATTTCTCTTCGAATTCCTTATTTTCTACAGAAGTCTTTGAATTCGCCCAAGATGTATTCACCACCATTATCGCTTCATAGAGCTTTCACTTGCTTCCCGAATCCATATCCACCAATGCTTTAAACTCATAGAAATTTGAGAATGTTTCGCTCTTCTTCTTCATGAAGAAGATCCAGCATCTACGAGAATATTCATCAACAAATATAACATAATACATGTGTTTTGTTGTTGAATAAACCAAGAAAGGTCCACACACGTCTGTGTGAATTCTCTCCAGGATCACCGAAACACAGTTCTCCTTCTCATGAAACGTGGTCTTCACAAACTTACCCATAGTAAATCAATTGCACTAATTTGACTACGCAAGAGTACCCTTGGGAATTCCAGTAGAAATCCACTGCAAAATCTTCAAAGCACCATGGTGAAGATGGCCCAATCTCCTGTGCCATAATTTGCCCTCATCCCATCTCACCACTTCTTTTGTTTTTCCCACCATTGAAGTGCAACCATATACCTCCAGCTTGTAGAGATTCTTAACTCGAATCCACATCCTCTTGTTTTGACCCATTTTTTTATGTCGCAGGAAAGCCTTTCCATTGCTAAAAACAACGTCATAACCTTTGTCTTCCAACATTACGACCGAGACCAAGTTCTTCTTCAGACCTGAAACATGCATAACATATTTCAACAAGAATGGATTATCAGAATCCCTCTTAAAGGTAATGGTCCCAATGCTAGTCACACTGTATCGACCATTGTCACCCATCTCTATATGCATTTTAAGGTCCTTCTCCTCCAAGTCACTAAACAACTCATTGTCTCCTGTCATATGGAAAGATGCACCACTATCAAGATACCACACCGATCCCATATAGCTTGAAACCAAGCATGCAATCAAAGAGAAATCAAGTTCAAATTGCGAGGCTAAGGCCTCTCCAGCTGTAGCTCCAGTAGCCTTCTTGTTCTTCTTCTTCTGTGGGAAATTAGTGGCGAAATGCCCATGTTTGTGACAGTGAAAACACTTCACTTTAGACAAATCCTGCTTCTTGCCTTTAGCATCAGATTTTGAAGGAAATTTCTTCCCCTTCCCTTTCCTTGATTTTGCATCCAAAGCGCAATTCTCTTCATCTTAATTCTTCGATGAAGAGCCATCCCTGGTACCTCGCCTTATCTCCTCTTGCACGAGATCCGACCAAAGTCGCTCCCATCTCGGCAGTTTCTCCCGTCCATTGACAAATTCTTCGTAGCTATGCCAACTCTTCAGAAGCCCAAGGAGAGCCAAGTTCACCAAGTCTTCATCATCAACATTAATCCCCACACTTCCTAGCTCATCTCTACAGTGGAGAAACTTCATGAGATATTTTGGAATATTGTCGCCCTTCTCCATTTTTATTTTTCTGAGCTTATCTTTCAGTGCCAACTTCCTCTAGTCGCTGCTGCTTTGGAAAAAATATGTCAAATCCTTCCACATTAAAAATGGAGTGGCTTTCCCGTGAAGGTTGGACACAATATGTACCTTCACACCTTCCAACAAAATTCTTCTTGTCTTTGCTATCTTCTTTTGCCATGTGTCAAGTAATGTAGCATCGCTAGATCCCGGCTTAGGAACATTGCTATCGATGAACTCCTTCAGTCCATTATCCTCCAGCACGACCTCCATCCTATCCTTCCAGGTGATGTAATTCGAGCTCCCATCAAGTTCATACTCCAATCGCAACCCATTGAAAGACATTTCAATGTATACTCAACTGTCGCACCAAGAATTTTCTACAGCAAATTCGAATTGTCCACCAACACAAACTCAGCGATTCTTCACAATTTCAATCTTCAACAATTAACACTGCTCTGATACCATGTAGAAATTATATACAAGATGCATGTATATATACAGATTCTCCTGATCTAACAATATTTATCTTCTTTCTAAATACATAATCCTTCCACTATTAATATTTTGTGGAAATTAAAATCAATTGCAAACACATGAAGCAATAAAAACAATCGCACATAACACAGTTGTTTAACGGGAAAGCCTGAAGCTGAAAAACCCAACTATCATATATTATGTATCATGGAGATCATGTAACAATCTCATACAAAGCTTAGTACATCAAGCTCTCAGTACAATCAATCGTCACACACTAACATGAAGAAATCTGCAAATCCATGCACTAATTTCTTGCTGCACAATGACACTACCTCCGTTGGCCACCCGTCCTATTGATACCTCTTGTTAGTTACGAATTACCCTTGCCTTGACTGCGCAATCCTCATTGGCAACTCCAATGTGTGTGTGATGCAATCAATGCATCACTATAGTCACAACAGATAGTCTATCTTGACCTTTCACCTATCTCTCCACTGGGTCTCCACTGAAACTGCCATGCACTGTAGTTAACTGTTGTATTGTTCAGTTGATTAATGAGTTATTATTTGTGAATTAATTAACTAATTAATTCACTCCACTCTCACTAGTGTATCATTCGGTTAGACTAGATACAACTAGCTCAACTGAGTCTAACTGAGTTAAACTAAATACAACTCCATAATTACTTCTTCCAACTACGTACGCCGATTTTACCCCACTCCCGATTTCTAAGCCCAAGAATTCTCCCATGCATAGACACGATAGGAATTGCGCAATTCCTTTAGCCCACTGATTTTCCAAATCTGTGCACTGAAATTAAGTGCTCCAAGAGAATAAGTTGATGTTTATTGTTAGATTATTATTAAGAGCTAATAATAATCGACACTTCTATTTTTAGATAGACGATCTTTAAATAGACTTCACCCAATATTCTAAAAATAGAATTTTGTTGGCAATATGATGCAGACTGTTGTTCTTGATGGCAACCCACTTGATGAAGATAATGGAAATCTGCTTAATGAAGTTGTCCTTGATGGAAACCTACTTGATGAGTTTCCTATGATAAGCAACCTATGTGCTAAAGATGTAAGAATGATGTATCTACAGATCAGCTCAGATGTGACAGAGAAAACATTTCCAGTAAGTGCCAGAAAAATGATAAATATAATATTTCACAATGTATACGCTACTTTTGTGAAGGAAACCCGTGTATATACTCTACGTTTTTGAAGGGAACCCGCTTATACATTCAGGGTTAGCATATACACAGTTTTTATGAGGCAAAGTTGCGTATACACGCGAATACGCACGCTCAAAGTCGCGTATGCCTTTTGCGCTCTAAAAACTATGATACCTAGGGGCATTACCATGGTATTGACCCATTGTATTGAGTGTTAGATTATCCATTTGATCCCGTCCAGGAATACCATCGAAAGTTATGTGGTTTTGACTCATGGTATTGATGAAGGATAACCCTATATAAGGAGAAGAAAATCATTTGTGCAAAGGGTGTGCAAGTGTCTGGGCTTTGATGAATACTTCACTCTGAAGTATATCTGTATGGTTGAACCCTATTCCTAATTGATAGATCTAAATCAATGATGCACCAATGAACATGATGAAGGCTAAAGATCTCTAGATCTATAAATGGTGAATGTCAAGGATGATCTGAAAAGAAGTGAAGAAGACCTGGCGCAATCCTGTTGAAGATATTGAAGAAATCTGGGTAAGTTTATAGATCTGCTCTGTACTGCAAAGTTCATCTTTTATAGATCTATACGCAGGTTGGTTTCATGAAAAGCGCGTGTATACGCGGGTCTGTGGAAGGAAAAGCGCGTATGCGCAGTTAGGGTTTTTCTCTGAAATTGCACTGAAGTATACACAGGTTCGTCTTCTGGAAAGCGCGTATATACGTGGGTCTAATTAAATAAAAGTGCGTATGATTTCTAATCTAATGGTGGCTGAAGGTTGAATGTGTTTCTACATATCTATTCTAAAGTCTGGGTCATATCTGATTTTCTGGTTACAGTGGTCTCATTGTTCTATTTGAAGCATTGAGAAAGATATGATTATTGATAAGTGAAGGGTTGTGTTGAAGCTATTTGATCCAGTTTGAAAATTTATGAAGCGTGGTCTGCAGTGGTGCTGAGGGTCGAAGCCTTCAGTCAGGGGGTCGTAGCTCCCTTCCAGGAGAGGCTGGTAAACGAGAGCAGGGGGTTGTAGCTCCCTTCCAGGATAGGCTGGTAAACGAGAGAAGGTTTTCGCCTTCTGCAGGTGGGTGCCTGCGTGCTGGTTCGAGTCTGCACCAGTACATGATTGTAAGAAGTTTTCTTAATAATAAATTTTGAAGGCTGAAGCAACGGCAGCGGTGGTTTTCTCCCGAATTGGGTTTCCACCTAAAAGTCCTGGTGTTCATGTGTGTTGCATTTGTGTGATTATTATTCTGTTCTGTCTGCACCTATTTACTATTTCTAAAATATCTGATGAATGAATAATGCAATGATCTGAGTTAAGATTCAAACACATAATTAGATCTCTGGACATACGCGATTTCTGTAAAGGATATCCGCGTATATACGCTAGTTTCCTTCTGTAAAGTAGCGTATGGGTTTTTAGAAAGGAAAAAGTAAAAAATTTGATTGTCTGCACTAAATATTGATTCACCCGCCCCTCTCAGTATTTTTCCCAACAAATTTAATATATTTTTCCAACTTGATCAACCATCCACAAATAGCATCCCGCAACTTCTGAAATACGATCACCATGTCTAAAAATAGACTTGCACCAAAAATAGCCTGCAGGCCCACTTAGTGAAGGAGACTCATTTTCACTAAGTTCATCATCTTGTTGAATCTCAACATATTCCAGACAATGTTCTTGTTCAACGCCCGATAGTAAATACAAAGTCTCCAAGACCCATCCTTCTTCTACACCAACATGATCAGGCTCCCACACGGCGATGAACTCAGTCAGTTGTGAACTTTTTGTAGAAACTGTTGAATCTACCTCTTGATTTCATCGTTCTCCAAAATAGAGCACCTATAGATCGGTCCATTGGGCAACGGTGAACCTGGGGTCAGATCGATGGGATGCTTGACCTGACAGTGTAGAGGCACCCTTATGGGTGAGGTGACGATGTCCCTATACTACTACATGACCTTGTCCATTTGTTGTTACCATGCGGATGAGCCATGACTGGAGGTCATGGCCACAGTCTTCTTCTTGCCCTGAGGGCAGATCATCAGGAATACAAATTTTCGGGTTTTGGAAACAATATTACTGCATTTTTTTGCAGTAAACAAAGAGATAGAAACATGTGGTGGTGCTTCTTGTATCCTATACAACTTATTTATGAAAGGAACAATAACAGTGCAAGGCCAAGACTCATACACAGCATGTCACTTCCAAAAGAATGGTTGGCCTAATAATACATCAAAAACATCAAGAGGATAAATGTCACAATATACCTCATCCATGAAGGGCTTGATGTTGTAGGGAAGGCGACATTCCTGGTTGACGTGGAGATCGCGTCCTTGGTGAAGCCACCCGATGGTGTGCGATTGTGGATTTTCTATGTTTGGCAAGGCCAACTACTTCATGACCTCTACTAAAATGAGGTTCTTTTGGATCCCACTATCGATAATTAACTCTAGCAGTGAACCCTTTACCCACATCTGGGAGTGGAAGAGATGCTCCTTCTCCTCGGGATCTTCCGATTCCTCCTTTTGGATCTTCGTGGTGGCAACGGTGGTGTTGGGATCCATGTAGATAATATGATTCCCTTTGTCATTCCCATTGTTGGATTCTGATTTAGAGTTAAAGAATACATCTAATTCAGAATCCTTCATCTCAGCCACTAGTAACTACTTAGCCTGACGTTCACTTGTGTTGTGAGTGGAGCTCTTATGGAAATCACACCACTTTCCTGTGTCCTTATTTGGCTTCACAGCGTTTTTATTTGCTTGCAGATTTGGTAGGTTTTCTTGGGCCACCATGCCTTGGATTTGTAATTTTTTCTATTTTTTGGGGGCACCTTTCCCTTGCTTTTAATTCGCAAATCCAAAGTCTCACTTCTTCTATTTGAATTTCTGCTCAATATTGGCAACATACCGGTATGCCATACCAAGTGTGGAGATGTCGACGAACTCCATTTCCTCCTGAATGTATATGTGCATACAACTGCAGTACTTCAGTACCAAATTTTTCTCTGAATCTTTGATACCCAACTTTGTGCATAGGGTATGGAATAGATTCATCAGCTCATGCACATCTTGATCCCTTTTTTGTCGCAGTGTATTCCATTGTATGTACTTGTCCTCATAGCTCCCCATGGGATAATATTGTTCCTTGATAGCATCTCAGAAATAATTCCAAGTGTGTACGACTAAGAACAGAGAGGTTTCCCCCTCGTCCTTTTTCCCACAGTAGGTTTCCCACTAGTCCTTGACATGGGGGGCGGCTTTGAGGAGTGAAAAAATAATATTCTCCCAGTTGGAAAAGTCATGGACCAAGAAATATCCTTCTAATACATTCAACCATCTACCTACAACGTCTTCATCTATTTGGCCATCAAATATGGGAATTTCAAAGTTTAATTGTACCTTAAAATGAGTTGCACCTCCAGAGTGGCTGTTGGATGCAGATCATGTGCTGCCAATGGGAAATCATTGAAGGATCTGGGAAAAGTTATCCATCATCGCGTTCCTTTGTTTTTGAGGGCCTCTTCGAGAAATATTTTGATAGGATCTCCTACTTCCTCATCTTTCTTTTCATCCCCCATGGGCATTCGTTGGGTTTTGCAAGGTTGATCTTGCAAATGTTCAACCAGATCAAGCCCTAACACCTTATACCCCAACCTCGTTGGGGACATGCAAAGAAGGAGTGAGAAAGAGAAGACAGCTCTGATACCATTGGTTTGAATTTATGAAGGAACGCAATATAATACACATATAACCATAAATACAAATATGCAGCAGAAATACCGCTTCATGTCATTAATATCAAAGAACTGAAATTTGTTTACAGACAAAATGGAAATAAACTAGCTAGGGCACTGGTAGCTTATCTCTAAGAAGATATGTGGAAGCTACAACCCTCTGAACTGTGTTACAATGAGGATCGAGGCCTATTTATTATTAAGAAACAATGGAAAACCCTAAACATCCAAAAACCTAACCCTAGGAGATGAAGTGCCAAAACTATGGGCCCTGTTTAGGTAAATTGGTACATCAACTTCCCGGGGACGTAACTTTGGCATACAATCTCTATTTAATGTGAAAAATAACTCATTAGAAATATCTATTTGAGGACTACAACTCTTGATGTGAGAAAAATCAAATTAAATTCTATGTTGATCCTGGTTTTCCAAAAAAAATCATTTAGGGCCTCAAAACGGCTCTGGAATTCCAAGACCCGAAAAACTGCTAAAAATAGTAACAAACAATGGCGGGGCCCCAAGTGGAATAGGCTGGTGGCCAGAATTACCCACCTGGATCAACATTGATCAAAGTTTTTAGTGGGCATAAGCTGCCACGTCTTTTACCAAGATATGCCACCGACAAACTTGTCATGCAAGAGTTATCTTACCATATCGCCATAGGGTTGTTAGCAACACTGCATGGGATGAAGAAGGCACCATGGCCTGCTCTTCCTTTTTAGATCGGATTGTACAAGATCAATAATATCAAAGTTACAAGTACTAAATCAAAATCCATAGTGAAGTTTGAATTCGGTAAAAAATCATTCAACCTATATGATCTGAGGAGAATTTGCAAGGACCACTATGCGTGAGTCTACTACAACTGGGTCAGTAGGGTATACCGGTGGCCGGAGGAGGAACCATGGAAGAATTTCCATAACTTTGATTAGGGTATTTTTGAGGTCTAAAATGGGTCACCTAATGAAATTATAAAATAATAGTGGAAATAATAAAATAATATTAGATTACAACATCAAATTTTAGAGGTAAAAAAAAAAAGAAAAAACTATTTTTGAACTTGTATTTTCAACTTATCTCCCTATGGGTTTACTCAAATTTCGAGCAGGGAAACCTGTTGGATGAAGAATTTGATTCCTCATCCAAGGAGTACCCATGTTTCATACTTTCTTTGGAACCTTCTACATGAAATGTGAGAAATACATGAAAAACGTGATTGCAATAATGTTTTTCATGTATTTCTCATTTTTCGTGTAGCAGGGTCTATTGAAAGTATGCAACATGGATACTCCTTGGATGAGAAATTAATTTTTTCATCCAAAGAGTACTCTCGCTCGAAATTTGAGTAAAAACTTAGGGAGATAAGTTGAAAATACAATTTGAAAAAGTAGTTTTATTATTTCATTATTTGTAATCTTTTTACTTTTTTACCCCAAAAATGGTGAACCATCCCCCATGGTTAACATCATCAACTTGAATCATATTGGTTGTACATTTTTCTAAGGAGGCCCATTTTAGACCTCAAATTTTCTCTAATTTCTAGACCCCATGATGTGATCATCATAACTGGGACTTCTCAAGTTGTCCCTCAGATGACAACAATTCCATAAGAGACAACAACATAAGATAACAATGATATATAGGAAAAGGGAAAGAGAAGGTTTCTGATAGTGTAGAGGAGGAACAAATTTGGAATATGTAATTAGATCCCATCATTCAAAAAGAAAGTTTGGAATTAGAATCAAATAGGAGGAAGAGGAAGCAAAGAGATGAGAAGAAGAGAGAGAAGAAAAGCTTGGAGGAAGAAAAACTAAGAGCGCAGAAAGAAGAACAAGAGATAAGGGAAGAGTGAGAGTTAATAAGAAGAGGAATAACAAGGCAAGGTGTTGTGACAGAAGAGATGGAATCCATATAGGTTGAAGATCAGATACAGGTTTAGCCATCAGAAGAAGGAGTGAACGAACATATGCATGAATAAGAGCTTTCTCAGGAGATTGAGCAGTTGATTGAAGTTGCATACATGGATTTAGGACCAAAGCTGCAAGATGAATATTTGGACCTAATTCCCATCACACCACAAGTCACCATTAAAACTCCACCACCTCCAGCTGTAGAGCCAGCCTCGAGCAAGGAAGGGGAGGTAGTTCCCCTTGATGATGATCTAATGATGGATGTGTACAAAATTTCATTGTTGAACTCCATAAGAAGATTGTACAAGCATGAAGAAATCACTTCCCATATGATCATGCATCACCTCCTTTTATGAGAGAGAGGGAGATAGTGGCCAGCAAGAATCCAAACGCCATTATCGAAGCCATCTTGGCCTTCATATGAGTAGCAAGATCTAAGACTCAGTGTTTGGTGGCCGAGAATAAGTAGTTGGCGCATAATATATAGGAACTCTCACAAGAAAATGAACAACTTTGTGCAGCAGCTCAGAATGCACCCTCTGCACAGGTCTACTTGGAGGAAATAAGAGCAATGATACTTTTTGAAGTATCCACACTTGGAGACACTATACAAAACCTTTATGAGGAGTTTGTGACTGTACATAAGGAAATTGTCTGCTTACAGAACTTGCAATGACAGAGAAGAGAGTTTGTCAAAATCCTTAAGAATATACAAGATGACATCACCGTCGTGCATGAGTGGAAAATGTGATATAAGGTAGCACTTCTTACACTCGTGAAGGGGATGATTTCGCAAGCAGAGCTAGAGAAAGAAAAAGTTCGGATGTTAATCCAGAATAATAAGCAAATTTCCTCATTCATAAAAAAAATACATGCCTCATATGTACGGATATACAACAATTTTTATTTCATGGTGAGAACCCACTATATCCCATCAATTGGTACACTCACTGATACTAAATGCAAAGCAAGTCTAGTAGGAGATAGATCAGTACTTGGAGCAGCTCGAACAAATAGCCACTCGGGAGGACTTGGAGGTGAATAGAAAGAATTTGCAGACCTAAATTAGTGGCCTAGTTCATATTAGAAAAATGTTTCTTCTGATTGATAAAGATGTTAAGAATAGTTCCAAGACATTGTACATCGATTCTATGGAGGCAAGGGTCTACTTCCATCCTGACACTATCTCACAGTTTGGGGAGACCATCGATCAGTACCAAGCTTGGTACCAGTATGTGACCGAGAGACACCAAGTTGAAGTTGCTCGGCTTGAGTTCACCTCACCTCCTGCATCATAGTGTTTTGTGTTGTTAGGCTGTCAATTTGTCTCTACCCTATTTTTTCTTATATGGGTAGAAGTGGAAAATGTAATATTATTTGTAATTATTGTAAAAGTGATATTCCAAGTGTCCTTAATGGAATATTAAGAGTCATATGTAATAAGTTGAAGAGTCATGGGGGAATTCCAAGAATCATAAATGGCGCATGCCAAGATTCACCCCCCTTTGTTATAAATATATCCTCATAACCCTTGTAATGGTATTTTGGGAGCCAAGCTTTTGGCTAGGCTTAGGCTTAGAGAGAGCTTGGGAGTTTTGTGAACCTTGGATTCTCCGTAGCATGGAGGGAGTATACTTCTTTGGAGAAGCAGGTGTCATAGACTTCACATTCCACTATTGGGGCTAGTGGCTTGTCAAATTATATATGTATGATTGGAACTGATGAACCTTAGTAGTGCAACAAGAATGCTGCAACTCCCAAGGCTACCAAATTTACTTATCAACCTCAGGTTCGTACAAACTTAAGAGGTATCGACACTATGTGTGTAGCATACAATGTGTCCTTATTATTTTGATCTGATTTAATGGAGTGAATGCTATGAAATAAAATCATAAACTTATTTCATAAATGGAAATGTCGCTTTGAAAATGAAATAATCCTAGGAAAAAACAACAATTTGTAATTGAAATCCTAAGAGCATGAATTCAAGTAAAAAGACCTAATATAATTTGAAAAAATTAATGTCTTATGTGGTGTTTATTATTCCTCAATCATGTATTTAGATCCTAGGTGTAATATTTCAATCCTACGAGACAAAAACAAAGCTTTGGGCGAAAATATGGTCAAGTTTACATGTGCTACAAGAGTGCTATAGGAAATTCTGTTTTTGCTACAAGCAAGTCTGTTTTGGAAATAACTCACCAAATGACTAAGTAAATAAAATGAAAATGATATGGGACAAATTTTTTTATTAATTATGATGTCTTAGGTCTCCATTCCAAGTGGAATTACTCCAAAATACCCTTGTTCACATGTGCTAAAAAATAACATAAAATTACTACTCTAAAATCTAGAAATTTAAGAACTAGTGAGCTACATAATCTATCAAATGCCTAACCTAATCAAGTGAAAATTCAATGGGGTAATTTTTATTATTATCAAATTTAACATTATTATGACCTAATAAAAGTTTAATAAATTCAAATGGATCTCATTAACCCCTTCTAAAAATAGCATAAATTTACTACTATTTTGCTACAAGGCATTTCGATAAATCTTATATTCGTGAACTAGTAACCAAATCCAAGTAGCTTAATGATTAAGATTACCTTCAAAAATTATTCTAAGGATCAATAATTATTTTGAACATGTAAAAAACATATAAAATAACTCACTTAAATCATCTAAATCAATCCTACACCAATAAAAAGAAACAATACTAAATACATAAATATGAAAAACAGAAATAAGAGATGCATGTGAATAAGAAGTGAAAAGAACATAAATAAATTCTGCAAGAGAGCTATGAGGCTCCTGGGATGGCCAAGCCCAAGGAGGCTCAGAGTCTTATGGAAGAAAAAGTACATCCATGCAAGAAAAGAAAGTGGAGCTGCCAGAAAACACGTTTTCTCCACAATAAGATTAAACAATACATGCCCATAGAGGCCAATTCGAATTGGTACTTATACAAAATGATGAGGAAGAATTCTCCTTGAAAGGAGGAATAATTCCCCTCCAAAATCCCTTTAATAGTGGATCTGGTTCCCAACACTAGGAGTTTGCAGTAAATGACAGGGAACACATTCCTAGATTTTCTCAATCATCGAAGTTCTGGAATCTCTCCAAAAATTCTCAATTATTTCATGATATTTTGTTCATTTATTCTCCAATATTGATCCTCTAGTAGTAGGTGGCAAGATCCTAAATTATCTCCTTCTCCAAATCTCCATAATTTTCCTAATATTCTGACAATATTCTAGAAAAATAAATAATATTAGGCACAAATATGCAATTATCTCTAAACCTTCCTAAGAACATATTAAAGCATAAAAAAACATTATTAAGTGTATAAGGAGAGATTTAATATATCTTGTGTGTGCCTAAAAAAGGTTAGATGGGCCTTAATTTATGTCTAATTTAGAGGCCCATCGGGAACTATCACTTTTAATAAAACTCATAGCCAACACATTTTCATGCATATATTGTGAATATAATGTGAAAATTCCTAGATCTAATAATATTAGGAATCCTACTGCAACTAGATGAATTTACTTCTCCTATTTTGTAAATTACATTGCAAATTTAATTCATATTTATTCATGAACTATTGAAGTAAATTACTGAAAAAACCTACACTTAATACTTTATGATTCTGAAACAAGGAAATTGAGCAAAGAATAAATCACACATATGATACCTTTATTTTGGATGAAAGTCCCTGGAAACATCCAATGTGGGAAAACCGGTGCAACAGATCTGAGGGTTTGTATTATTATGCAGTATATATTTTTGAATACATCGTTGAATATTGCAAGGGTTATTCTATTACAAAGAGATAAATAATGGCAGAAATAATGTGAGTTTTACCTCACTCAATCACTGGAAAATTTGGTTGATCCAGTCACTGGATGAGGTGCCTCTTGTAGGCTTTGCATTGCCATTGCGCAGTCCCTACGTAGTTCCTGTGTCAACCTCTCAAGGCACTGCGTCACCCCAGCTGTTAACACCAGAAAATCGTATAGGCACAAGACATTAGAAAAATGTCAAGAAGAAGGTAAAATTAAATATTTTCAGAGAAGAAATACATTAGTGAAGGAAAAAATTAAAAATTCCTAAGGTCTAGTTAGGAAATTGGTAGATGGCGCACCAGCAACAAAGGATTTTTGCGCACATCATGCCTATCCCTTCAATAGCTACACGGTCCTGAAGATGATGAAAAGTCACTATCTTGGACCACTTGAGACACTTGAAAAAAATTATTCTTCATCAATTACAGTCAATGAAATTCGAAATAAATCCACCTTGCAGAGGTATGAAACCCACAAAGGAATATCACCCCCCCCCCCCCCCTAACCCACTCTTGGGTCACTATCAATCTTGGGCCAAGAGAGGGAAGAGAAGTTCAAAAATTTCTATATAAACCGGCCATGGGACAAACAAAAGGAGACACATTGTTATGCTGGCCAAATTTCTCCATAGAAAACTAGCTTGCAAATGTAGTAGCAGAAGGATTGGATTGACTCACATGTTGTCCATCCAATGTCTCAGTCTAAGAGAGAGATTTACCATATGTCAACGATCAACATCCTTTTAAGAGAGGGAGGAGATACTTGCAGGGAACTTGGGAAATGGATCCCCCCTTGTTCTAAATATTTGAGCTCCATAGATCAAAGGACCTGCTTCAAGAGGGTTTAGCATTGTTTTCTTCATATCACCAGCACCTAATAAAGGGATATTTCTCCATTTGTCTTATTGAGTTTTTTCTCCATTTCAACATTTGTGTCTTCTGTATTTTCTATTTTAGTTCATAGTGTTGTAAGCTTAGCTTACCCTCTAAGTTTTGTTTACATTTTTTATGATGTTTACCAATGGTAAAATCACTCTTCTCTATGTTCTTTTGCAGATAACAACCAGTTGCTAAAGAGGTGCATTTTGGTACATCCTTGTAGTAAAAACACGACCATAGGCATGGTGACTCCACTAAGTTCCTCTTCTTAAGTTAATGGTTGTTTTTTGCAGGTCATTTATCCCTATTCGAGACTGATACAAACCATCCTTTCATTCTCTGTCAGCTTCTCATCACATTCAACGATTGTTCCAAACAACAGAGCATGCAAATTTTTCATTCTTCCCAACAGCGTGCATTACCCTTTGACACCCTTTGACAGACACGCACTCCGCACCTGTGGGAATATAACCTGTGTAACATACCAACAAGCAAAAAATTGGCCTATTTTTTCCATTTTTAAGGTGATTAGAAACCCTTAATAACTTGCCATTGTTGTGTTATGCATTTTACTACTCTTAGGACAATTAGTTTCTACACTAAATCTCAGTTAGCATAGAAATTAGGTATTTGAAAATTACACATAATTTAAGTAGGACAAAAAAAAGTGGCCCTAATCCACGAATGTTTTCCGAACAATTTTTGCTCATAAAAATACACAACACATAGCTTAATTAGTCAAAAAGTAAGTGGCCAATAAATCCACACATGTTTTACTAGCTAAGTTACTTCAATTTTTGCATTAGATTCAGGACTAGGGTAAAAGTGTCGATAACGAAAGTGAGTAATATCTGATGTCGTTGCGCCTCTTGCTGAGCCTGGAAAAGCATATCAAAATTTTCCTAAGACAATTTGAACTACCATATCCCTATAGTGCAACATATTCTAATTAGGAAAAGTTTAAGCGGCCCTTAATCTGCCCACCATTTCAAGTTCTTGGAAGGAACAATCACACATAGTGTAATTAGAAAAGGACTAAAAGGATCATTGCATATCCAAATATCATCACACTCTTGATTGTTCACTTCAAAACACACGTGAAGCATTGGTAAGTTTCAAACCAAAATGAACCCAGTGTTTTGGTACCTTTTTTCTTATCTTACGTTTGTTTAAAAAATGCACACCCTAAAACAAAATTAAGAGTCCTTAAAAATAACAATATTTTGAACTCATTAAATTCTCCCAATAGGGGCCAAAAAAGAAATTATAGTTCAGGTTAGGACCATCGGGGGTAGGCATCCAATAATTTGTCATGGTCATAATACATTTTTGAAACATATATTTTGACATTTTAGGGAGCTTCAAATCTATCTTTTCACCCACGAAACGAATGCCCAATAATTACAAAGAACCGTTTCAGAGGGGATTAATCTTAGGCCCAGTGCATGCAGTACTCTTTGGGGCTACCTAAACCATCTAGTGCTCGGTACTAGTAAACGATTACCAAGAATATCAATACTCAAATGCACACATGAGACGATGGTACTCTAATGGCCAAAACTATGGCATCCTTCACTATATGTGACGGTGCAGGAAGCACTCAATCCTCATACCATTACCTTGGTCTATTCTTCAGTTGTTGGAAGGCATTACCAGTTCTTTCGAGACATTGGCCCCAGAACCCATCAGAAGATATCTTCGCAAGGCCTAGTTACATTGAGAGTGTAAAGACGATAAAGTCTATATAGGCTTTTGGTATCAAACGCAAAACAAACAAAAAATCTCATTTTTTTCCTGATTGATCACATAGTTTAAAAGTTAAAGAGAAAAATCACATTTTCTTTTTTCGCTTTGTTTTATGCATGTGATTATATTTTTTCTTTGATAGAAATCATCCTACCTCCCAAATCACAAATACCAAAAACATCACACTAATCGACATCATAGGGGACCCAACGGGACCCCATTGATCATGAAATTTCTTAAATCTCCCCCCATTGAAGGGAAGAGTGTCATGCCTCTCGCCATTCAGGCGTAGAGGACGTCACACTACCACTATTATCGTATCATCCTTTATTGGGGAATATTTGAGTGGAAACCCCCAAGGTCACCAACCACAACACTAGTGGAAACCCCAACAGGGTCACCACTCTCAACTCCTCCTATGACTGCTTGAGGTCAAAGGATAGCTACCCCTCTGGGGAGTTAGCATAATATTCATCAGGGAATTCCACAAGCTAACATTCCCCAGGCACCTCCCCTAAACCAGCACATTCAAGTACATTTTTATCAACAGAGTACGATGGCGGTCAATTCAGAGTTACCCTTCTTAGCATCACTAAATATTCCAAATCTAACGAACTTAAAAAATGGCCCCATATACAAAAATTTGAAGGGAAGCAAGCGGAAGACCCCATAAATCATATAATGACTTTCCACTTGTGATGTTCGTCGAATAGTATCATTGATGATACCATTCTATTGAGACTATTTCAATGCACCCTGACAGGGTCTACAACGAAATGGTATGTTGAGAAACCATACGCATTGTAAGGAAATTTTACCACCCTCGCTATTACATTCCTTACATATTTCTAGCTCCAAATTCACCATGATTCAGGAATCGAGCTTCTTACACATTTTAGAAAAATGACAGTCGTTCATATATTGAACCATCTCCATGAATTGATAATTTGTCATAGTTTGTGCAAATCCAAACTCGACGATAGAGTTTTTTTGGACTTATTTTTCAAAACTCTCAATGCAGATATTTCAAAAGATGTGGCAACACAAAACCTACCTCAAAGGAAGATTCCAATAGAAAAGGTCAACAACTTGAACTCATTTACACCCAATTAGGAAATATCTATAATTTCCAGCCAAATTTCTCGTGCCTACAAACTAATGGGGAGTTACCAGGCACGTCAAAAATTGTTGATGGATTGATAGGGTCCTTAGCCCAAATTCAACAAAACAATATTCATCAGTACCCAAGAGACTCTTACAATTCTTCACAGAACGTATTGCATCCAGATTACCATCAAAGTCAACCTGCACCTCTGCAGAACTTCATGAATAGGGAAATTCCATACCATCAACAACAAGGAGCCCAATATCCTCCCTCACAAGGGAACCAATAATCAGATAGAAATGTTGATACAAGAGAGTTGCCCCAACATTCATACACTAATAAAGGACAAGGGATACAATACTCCCCTTTCCCCACACCGAATATACCACCAATGCAAAACAATGCACCGGTGAATCTAGTGCAACCTTCATAAGCTCAACAGCGACAATATTATGACCAAGAGAATAAAAACAATCCTCCAAAAACTACAAAGAAGAAGCCAAAAAATAAGAAAAAGGGAGATTCTAGACAGAGGGGGAAGTTATCAACAACTCCCCCCACGATTTCAGGCTAAGGGGAAACTCTATCCAAAATATGAACCAGGAGCCAAGTAATAACACCCAAGGGCAAACAAGAGACCAAATATATGCACAAAACATTCTTGTGCCATATGTGGGGAGTACTGTCATTACGCCTTCCATTGTCCTGAACTTCCTGAGTTGAAGAAACTCCAAGGTAACCGAGGGCAAGGGGGACAAAACCAACTTCCTGCAGTAATGTAGGAACCTTTCTCCCATTAGGGAGTGATTAATACCCTAATAGCAAAAACCACCCCAAAACGATACTGCAAGGAACATTCATGAAATCTACATGGCTAGAGAATAATTGTTCTTCTAGACACAGAATAGGAACTACGACACTCCCCCGGCTACCAACCCGCCAGGTACAAGTACAAGTGTACCTACCACGCCGTTAACTATCTCTAGAGTACCTATTAAGCCCCTTCCAAGAATGGTCAAAGGACCAACCAAGCATGCAAGACATCATTCTAAAGCTACTCATAGATATAATGATTTTGTCCTCTATTTTTAGGGTGATGATGTTCCCTCATGAAGATAAGATCACCACCATCAACCAGCCCACATACTACGAAAAGAAACCCATGACCACTCTAGATGTTTTACTACCATATGTGGATATAACCATGGAACCACTCACAAAGTATACATATTTTTTCCTAGGAAAATTCAAACCATATTCTATCCTAGGATCATACCCAAGAAATCCCCATATCATACCAGGGGAAGCCCCAAAAATTACAAAGGCAACGGTGTGCATGATGACATCATCAAACATAAAAACCATCTCGGAACCAAAAACCAGTAGCACGAATATCGACGCAACAGGTTCGACATTCCTACCTTATGTTATCTCCCAAACCCCATTTTTCTACCCCCCACCTGGTTTTGTTTCGAAACAAGTCATGGAAACTCTTACATTGCCAAACATGGCTTTCACAATATGAGTATGGTATTTGGCTCCATCAGTCGCATTAGGAAGCCCAGGTATTACCTCTATAGTCATAACTCCTATTACCCCCCAAGAGGCCATAATAGCGAAAGAGGCCCCTATAGCAAGACTAGCTAGTACTACTGCAAGGGATAACAAGAAAGGGAAATTTTTTAACACCCATTAGATTGATAGGGCATTACAACCTTATTGTGGGATATCGTAGGCCATCCTACTAAAATTTTCCCAGAATTAGATGAATTAAAACCTCTTCTACATACCAAAAGAAATGTTGTGATACACCCGTAAAAAGGAAAGGTAATGTGTTACGCACCAACCATTTTATGCCATATGCGAAAAATTCAGGCATTACACCCATCATTGCCTGAAGATTCCTTGATATAGGGATGCATTACAAGCCCTAGAACAATCCAATCAAGGGGACCCCTCGAAAATTTCCATGCAAATGGAGGACTACGGGTCCAAAACCATCATGTATGTATGATAAGAACCTACATCATGCTCATACTCATCCAACCCAATGGCTCAAAGAAGGAAAACCGAAGCCACATCGCATGTCCCAATTTGCGCATTGTGCAATGAACCCAATTACTTGATCATACAGTGCCTCGAATTAAGGGCCTTCAATCGTTGGTACCCAATACCACACGTTTCCCAAAGCAACTTATCACAACATATATGACACACATGTCACATATTTCAGAGCAACCATCACGCATGTCATTTTCCCAACCTCCATCATCTTTGATCAATGTTCGATTTCATGCGACGTTTCACTGCTGAAAATCCTGATTTAGAAAGATCGGACACAAAATCCACGAACAACACTACAAATCAAAGGACTGAAGCAACAAGTACCATATTATATATAGCATAAGAGATATGGTCATGAGAACAACCACCTCTCCCCCATAACCATCCTCATCCTTAATACCATCTTTGCGCATTATGCGATGAAAGTGATCATTTGATCACGCAATGTGCAGCTATAGAGTTGTTTCAAAGGTGGTACCTGGTTAATATGATGTACTTCATAGGGTTACGACCCAATCAATATTCTTGTTAGATATCTCAGGATAACCACCATATTTTCCATTGTCCCTATTTTCCCTGATTTCATTTAGCATTAGATTTGCTACGCTTGGCCATAACCAATCTCGCAGACTTGGACATGTCACATTCAGAGTCCGTAGAAATTTAAACAACCAAGGAGAATGAAGCGACTAGGTCCATCCTCTGCGTATATGAAGAGAGGAATCCACCAAAAGGAAAACTTCCCACCACTACCCCCGCCCACACTCCCAGTCCAATCCTACATATTGTGTGACAAACGTGACCATTTAATCACCTAGTGCCTAGATTCAGTATCATTTTGAATATGGTGCCCAATCACCCTGATGGTACAAAGGGATTGGAAAAGAAAAGAGCACCAGTATTTTCTAATTTTCCAATATAACCACCACACTCAACATTTCCCCTATTTCCCTTGATTTCAACTAAATCTAGACATCATGCACTCATTTGTCACAAATAATCTAGACGTAGTTGATTTCAAGTTACCACAACATAGGTAACCAGTAACAACGAGGCCTACCCCCTGTTGTCACCAACCACCTAAGAACACAAAGGCAACCCCTCACCCTAGCAAGGTAAGAATCAAATCAAACATCTCATGTGACCTATGTGATAAAAATAACCACATGGTAAATCAATATTGGGAGATTAATAATTTCACTGGCAGTCTTCACATGGTCAGCCCCATACTTTACATTCATCTCTCTAATCAAGAGAATATCACGCGCTACTATTTCTGAATCTTCTTACAATTTCACCACACAATCAATTGTCAAGACCTAACAAGGTTAAGAGCAACTAGAGCAGTGTTACAATAAAAACTACCAAGAGAGCCAAATCACACAAGGTCTAAGACTAGGAGATGGAAGAAACACATAAATGCATATTCTCGCAACCATCCCCCATCATCATCATCTAACATTATGAGGAGTACTAGATCTCATACCATATACTCAATGAGTACTTGTAATCCATGCAAAATTTTCACGAGCCATGACCATGATACAAAATAATTACCTATGTTATGAATATTTTAGCACCTCTGCATCCCAAAAAATATTCAAATAGAGAAAGATACTTGTACCCCTCATACATGGCCAAGAGATCATGAATCTCCTCTGGCTAAAAAACAAACAAACATCGTGGAAATTCTTCCGCCAATTAATGCTGATGACACACAACACCATATATGATTCATCTCATCATGCATGGGAACCATGACTCATGTTGTTTGCTCATCATTCCTTGGTGTCAAGATTGCTACAACTACCACAATGGTAGTAGTATCTTAAACAGTGAAAAACCAGCCCATCTGCACCCTGTCAAACTCATCTAGTTCTATGACATCAACCATAGAATAATATTTTTGTCTGTCAACCAGAACTGTTAGGCCCAAACCAATTCCTCACGGCCTCACATAAAAAAATTCCCCCTTAGACATATTGTTTCACCCTAATGATGATATATTAGAGGCCATGATGGAACCAGATTATTAGTGGGAAGGAATGCATCACCGCTCATTTTTTCTTCCAGAAAAATCATTCATGCCTAGCAGCACAAAAACCCAAGATATTTATGCCATTGAATCCAAAGAATTCCTTCCATCGAGAAAGTTAGATTGGTTCAAGAACCCTATCCCAACACCCAGTGCATTTGATGAAGGAAATATTCCAATATTTCATCGACCATTAAGGTGAATATCTCGAAAAAATGAAGAAAAATCGAATAAATCTCGCTAGGGGCAGCATGCTCCCCAAAAGAGGTAGCCGCGTATACAAACCTATTACAAGAGTATAGGGATATCTTCGCTTTGGATTATTCAGAAATTCCAGGGTTAATCCCCACCATTTTGTAGCATCACATTGACACATGGCCTGACGTACCACCCGTCTGCCAAAAATAGCGTCATTTACACCCATCCAAAGCATAAGTGATAAAAAAATAGATATAAAAGCTTCATAAAGTTGGATTCATCTATCCAATCACTTACACGTCTTGGTTTTCTATCCCTGTACCCATCATGAAGAAACAAGGCACCATTCGACTCTGTACCAGTTTTTGAGACCTAAACAAAGCTTGTCCCAAATAAAACTACCCCACTCCCTTCATTGACCAATTCATTAATGCTTGTGTCGGTCATGAGGCCTTGTCCTTCATGGATGGATTCTTGATGTACAATCAAATTCAGATCTAACATATGAATCAATATAAGACTTCATTCACCACCCCTTGGGCCTTATTTGGATATCAGGTTATGCCATTTGGTCTTAAAAATGTTGAAGAGATATTTCAGCAGGCCATGAACTATATATTCCACGACCTATATCATATTATCTTAACCTACTTGGACAACCTCACAGTACAATCCAAGAAATGAGCTCACCATTCGGAATATTTGTGTTTAGTATTTCAACGATGTTGACAATATAACCTACGCTTGAACCCTCTCAATTGTGTCTTCTGCGTTAATGCAGACAGACTATTAGGATTCATAGTATCCCAACAAGGAATTAGAGTTGACTTCCTCAAGGTCCAAAAAATAAAAGAGGTACCGCCACCCAAAAATTTGAATCAACTTCAAAGTCTACAGGGAAAAGCCAAATTCTTACAGTGCTTTTTCCCTGACTATGCCACTTGCGCATAGGGTTTCCTAAGTCTTATTTGTCATGAAATTCCATTCAAATGGGGTGGTCAAGCTCAAAAGTCATTTGAGGCACTGAAATAGACATTATCTTCAGCCCCCTTGATCAGCCCACCTAATTATGACAAATATTACACCTTATACCTATCTGCATCAGATACAACCATAGCTGGGGTGTTAGTCCAGAACGGACCCAACAACAAAGAGCACGTAATTTATTATGTTAGCAAGAACCTAACCAGGCCTACCTTGAGGTATAGGATAGAATAAAAAACATCCCTAGCCCTAGTACATACAGTACAAAAGCTTTTGCATTACATCATCCTAAGGACCACAACATTCATAGAAACTATAAACCCCATGTGATATTTTCTAACCCGTCGTATGATGAACCATAAGTACGCCCGATGGATAGTTATACAACATGAATTTGACCAACAAATCAGCTCCCCCAAGAGAAGAAAGCACTCATCGTAGCCGAATTCATCACTGATCACCTAAATGAGACCTAAGGATCTCCAGTTAATGACTCACTACCTTATGAACATTTGTTCTTAGTGATGACAAAGGACCCTTGGTACAAGGAAATTCTTCTCTTTCTGTGAACCCAAAAGTTCAAACCTCAACTCACCTGTGATGACCAAAGGTGGATATGCCATTAAGCCCCTTGATACCTTCTAATGGGGTGTTGAGATTCTAGGGTAGCATCGGATGCGCTCTAGCTCCGAAATTTTGTGGAGAAGTTGGAGTACATAAGATCTCCAAGACCCAGAAAGCATTTGGAGAAATTCCATCTGGTTTGATAGTTATTAAAATAAATAATATTTTTAATTAAGGACCCTAAGTCTAACTTAGGAAAATTAAAATATTAAAGTGAATTAAATTAAACATGTGATGAGAATGTTCTAAGTGACGTGGATCAAGAAGCTTCTAATCTTAGTCGTTGATTATAGATTAGATCACGTCCGTTGGTTTTCCAATGAGAAAAGTATAAGAGAAGGGCTTGGGGTTAGTTGGAGAACATACACATTGTAAAAGCACCGAAGCTAAGCTGAAATTATAGGGCATGGTTTGATAAGAATTTCAGAGAGAGTTTGCAGTGCAGCGAGGGGAAGTATTGGCGAGGGAATTTGATCCAAGGCCAAGAATAAAACAATGGTAGAGAGGCAGCATATCCAGTAGTGCAGAGGCCATCCATTGCTACATAGTTCATGCAGATCCCAGTCAGGGGGAGCGCAGAGGTAGTAGGAACCCTTCAGGGGTGATGCAGGCCCAATCAGGGCAGTGTAGGGGAAACATAAGCCCATAGAGGGTGACGCAGCCCCTTCTAAAGCATAACAGAGGTGGATGTGGGCCAGAAATGTTGATGCAAAGGGATGAGGAGTAACGTTGGGGTTTCCAATGGGCCAGAAAGTGCTCAAGTTATGTAAATCTTGTTTTAGAGTATGAATCAACCATATTGTTTTTCTCTGAGTGAAAGAGGTATTACTGTCGTGATTTTCTCTCTAGGGCCTGTTATCACAAAATTAGACCTGAAAGGTTGCTAATCAAATCAATCTCATGTAATTGTTTCAAACCAATATTTCGATTGAGGCTTAGCCTCCTCAACTTGAGAGGGCTCTCTCAAGGGTTAATGATTTTTGATAGAAATATAGATGGTTAACTCTATGTGGGGTATTAAGTAGATAAATGATATATATTGGTTGCAAATCACATCAACAAGTGCACATTGGGCTTATGGAGTCAAGATAGTTTCAGTAAAACCAAATAATCTACATAGCATGGAATTCAAGGCATATCAAAGTTCTAGTCAAGAAATACACATGTGAAACAGTAAAAAACATAGTCAGTTTGTCTATATAGGAATTCAGAGCATCAAAGATGAATTCTGAGTAACATAAACAAACACCACTGCGATAGGATAGTAATAAGATGCAATTAGAACAAGAACACACTAGAACTCTTTATGAATCTCAAGTTGGCTAACTAGAAATATTTGTATTAAGCTGAAAACCAGTCACTTAAAATAAACACAATCTATTGCTAAAAAATGTCCAACCAATATCTATCATTTATCTACTTAATACCCCACATAGAGTTAGGCATCTATATTTCTATCAAAATTATTAACCCTTGAGAGAGCCCTCTCAGGTTGAGGAGGTTAAGCCTCAATCGAAATATTGGTTTGAAATAGTTACATGAGATTGATTTGATTAGCAGCCTATCAGGTCTAATTTTGTGATAACATTTTTGTGCATCTGCTGGGAGTCTAAAGATTATAATTTCCCAATATTTTGAAACTAAACTTCTGAAGGTAGCAGGAGCTCATAAGGTTTTTCGAGGCTGCATCTACCTTGGTGACTCCATTCAAAGTTTAAATGATCAAAGGTGGCTTCGAGAAGGAGATACACAAGGAGTAATCCTAACCCAAATCCACCTACCATCGTGGACAATAAAAACACCATTTCCGGAGGGAGTAAAGGCATTTCTGAAATATCAGGTACTCCATCACGTTCGAAATCCTTATTCTCTGAAATTTTAAGAAGTCATGAAGATAAAAGAGTTGATGATAAAATTCAAGAGGGTTTTTTTAGATCAGAAAGTGAAAAATATCTAATTGAAATTATCTTAGACTTACATAAGAGAGGTATTGATACCTCATCTCTAATAACACATGAAGACAAAGAAGATTTTTGGGAAGCTGTTGCTTCTGATTTTTTGGAAAAAGATTCTTTAGATAGATTCGAAGAGCTTGATCCTTTTTAAGTATTGTTGAAAATTAAAGCTGGTTTACCTCTTCCAAATTGGAGTTCAATTGTTAGTGGACCACATAGACCAAACAGTCCTCCTCATAGCAGTTTTTCATCCTCTATTTCTACCATCCCTAAATCTATGACAATCCCTCTAACCATGGCTGGAAATCCACCTGTTTCACCTGCTAGATATACCCCTCTTGTGCTTCCAACTATCTTACATGACCTCCCTAGAAAATATGCTGCTAGAATCAAAACTTGGGGAAGTGATGAAGACATTACAACAGAAGAACATGTGGACCATTTTAATGATTTTATAGATAAGGAGGAGGTTGATGATGAAGATGTTAAGTTGAGGTTGTTTGCTCAGATTTTTACTGGTGAAGTTAGGAAATGGTATAAATCCCTTACTCCTAGAAGTATTCATAATTGGAATGAGTTTGAAGATACTTTTATGAGAAAATGGGGAAATAGAACTAATCTAGTACAAGCCCTCACCGAGTACAGCACTCTGAAGAGAGCTAATGATGAATCTGTCCAAAACTTTTCAAAAAGGTTTAACAAGGTGTATGAATCTATTCCTACCCATTTGAAACCACCTCAAACCTTAGCTCAGATGAGATATACTGAAGCTTTTGACTATGATTTTTCTATACTGTTGAGAGAAAGAGAATCCCCTTCACTTGCTGAAATGAAAAATGATGCAGTGAAGGTGGAGGTTAATTTGATAGCAGCTAAAAAGTTAAAAATGGGTAAGACTAAGTTGAAAGAAGAAGATAAGCCTCCTCCTCTACCTCATAGGATAATATGGATTAAATGATGAAAACAATGGAAATTTTGATGCATAGGTTGGCCCTTGGGAATACCTCTGCTCCTCCTGCACAACATGAGCCTCAATTTAGAAACCCTCAGTTCAGGAGACCTTAGAATCAGCAAAGGCTAAGGGAAAACATAAATCATCAGCCTGATCCTCCAGTGAGACTTCCTTTCCAACAGAACTTGGTTGATGAAGAAGATGATCCTGAGATTCCTGAATAGTCTATTCACTATTTTGATGAGGAAATGTCTGGAATTTTCTTGACTAAAGAATAACATGATCAATCAGACCAAAGTAATCATGGACAGGAAACATCATATTATCTAAAGGGGTATCAACATGCTATTTTCGAGATGAAAAAACAATACAATCTCAGAAATAGAAATGTGCTTATCATTGCAAACAAAACACAGCCTAAGAAATATGTTCCTAAAGTTGTTGATGGCAGGAAAGATGCTCCTAAGGTCGCTGAAGGTAAGAAAGATACACCATAAGAAGCTGAAAAATATGTTTTTGTTTTTAGCCTTGAGAATGGAATTTCTAAGATTAAAATATCAGTCCCTTTTGCTGAGATTCTCAAGGTAAATGAATATAGAAGCAGGATTTTCAAAATGTTGAATTCACAACCTGGAGCTGCTGATATCTTGAATGTACTGGAAGATCATCCAACCATATACTTGGGTCCAAGACTAGACGATGAATAGAATGAGGAGGTGACTCCTTTTTATGTGAGCCTTAGCA
Organism: Pinus albicaulis; assembly: GCA_034641835.2. Lineage (NCBI taxonomy): Eukaryota > Viridiplantae > Streptophyta > Pinopsida > Pinales > Pinaceae > Pinus > Pinus albicaulis. The sequence continues at coordinate 1,197,018,121 of CM076584.1, read as the reverse complement.
TTCACGACATGACATTGCATAATGCTATGTTGGATTCAGGGGCCTCTCACAATATTATGCCCAAAGTAATCATGGAAAGAATGGGGTTAGAAATAACTAGGCCATATAAATACTTGTTTTCTTTAGATTCGAAAAGAGTTCAATGCATTGGTTTAATTAAGGATGTTGTTGTTGGTCTAACACAAGTTCCTGCAAAGACTATGGTCATGGACATCATGGTAGCAGACATTCCACCGAAGTTTGGTATGTTGTTGTCAAGGTCATGGGCAACAAAAATCAAAGGTACAATGCAGATGGACCTTACTTATGCTACCATTCCTATTTTTGGTGAGCAAAGAAGATTGTATCGAGAGACAAGAATGGCATACATGGTGAGTAGTAAAGAAAAACCCCAAAATTTTCCAGTTTATGCTCTTAATACTGAACTTGGATCTGCTATTATTTTAAACGAGTTGACTAATGAAGTAGAAGAGGAAAGGAATGTAGAAAATTAAAGTTCTGAAATTCAGCAGTCTGAAAATTATCAAACAGAAGATCAACAAGTCAGTGATAAGAAGGAAGAAGGTTGGTGGTCTTTGCATTTTGATGGATCAGCAGGCAAAGAAGGAGCAGGAGCAAGGATTTGGATCACAATTCCAAGTGATGAGAGTAAGTTATTTTCCTATAAATTGAACTTTGATTGCACGAATAACATGGTTGAGTATGAATCCTTGATTTTGGGCCTAGAGGTTTTGAAAAGAATGAATGCTCAAAACATTTATGTTTTTGGAGATTCAGAGTTAGACGTCATTAAACAGGTTGAAGGTGCTTATCAAACAAAATATATAAGGATGAGGGCATATAGGAACTTAGTTTTGGACATGTTGGAAAACTTTCAAGCTTACTCATTCATGGTCAAAACTAGAGAACAAAACTCCATTGCTGATTCTCTTGCTGTCTCTGCAAGTATTTTCATTATTCCTATGCATTCCACAGAAAAATATGAGGTTGAGATTCGCCATAGACCAGCTATCCCTGATAATATTACTCCTTGGCAAGTTTTTGAGGAAGATCAACAAGTGAAGAAATTTATTGAGCTGAAAGAAGAGTTTGAAAATATACAAGTAGATCAACAAAATAGGCTTGCTGAGTCTAAAGGGAAATTTGAAGTTTTGCAACTAAAGAACAATTATATACCAAAGGGACTCATACCTCTTGAAATTTTTTTTTATCAGAATGATGTTTTTAAATCACCTAAGATACAAGCCGATGATGAAGAAGTTGAGAGCTGTAACCTTGGTACAATAGCTATGCCCAAAATGATTAAACTTTCAAATTTTATTTCAGCTGATATGAAGTTTAAGTATGTTGAAATGATGAAGATATTCATAGATTTCTTTGCTTGGAACTATGCTGATTTGAAAGAATATGACCCCTCTATTATTCAACATACTATTCCCATAAAAGAAACTGAAAAGCCTTTCAAGTATAAGTTAAGGAGAATCAATCCACTTCTCATGCCATTGATTGAGAAGGAAGTCAAGAAACTCTTTCATGCCAAAATCATTGTCCCAATCAGATTTTCAAATTGGCTTGCAAACTTGGTTCCAGTTAGGAAAAAGAGTGGAGAAATCAGAATATGTATTGACTTCATAAATTTGAATAAAGCCTCTCTAAATGACAATCATCCACTCCCAAAGATGGACCAAATTTTTCAGAATATTGTTGGTGCTCATAGAATGTCTATGCTTGATGGTTTTTCAAGTTATAATCAAATCTCAGTACATCTTGATGATCAGGAAAAAACAACCTTTACTACACCATGGGGTACTTTCATGTACGCCAAGATGCCATTTGGTCTCATGAATGCAGAAGCTACTTTTTAGAGGGCAATGGATATTGATTTTTTTGAAGAAAAGGACAAGATGGTGGTTGTTTATCTTGATGACATAACAATCTTCTCAAGGAGGGAAGAAGATCACTTGAAACACTTAGAAAGAATTCTGTTGAAGTGTAGAAGGTTTGGCATCTCTCTAAATCCCACCAAAATTATTTTTGCTTTAATTTTAGGTAAATTACTTGGACACATCATTTTTAAAGACGGGATTAAGATTGATCCAAATAGGGTCAATGCAATTTAGAAGGTGGATTTTCCAAGAAGCAGGAAGGAGATTCAATCTTTCCTTAGAAAGGTAAATTTTGTAAGGCGATTTATTCATAATTTTGTTGAGATTGTGAAGGACATAACAAGGATGTTGAAGAAGGGAGTTAACATTAAGTGGACAGTAGAAGCAAGACACTCATTTGAATAAATAAGAAGGGCTCTCACACAAGCACTAGTATTGATCAGTCTAAATTTCTCAAAAGAATTCTTGGTTTTTACTTTCACATCAGAGAATACTATCGCTGGAGTTCAGCTAAAAAAGGGACATCAAGGTATTGAGCAGCCTATTTCTTTTTTTATTAGGACATTAGCCAACTTTGAACTAAAATATAATATATTAGAGAAGCAGGACTATGCCTTGGTGAAGGCTATAAAATATTTCAGAATTTATATTTTTCATTCTCATATTGTGGCTTGTTGTCAAAGACATCCTCACTCAAGCCGATCTTGATGGTAAGAGGGGGAAATGGATTGCTAAATTGCTAGAGTATGACATAGAGATCAAGCCAACAAATTTTTTCAAGGGGCAAGGCCTAGAAAATCTGATGGCACAATCAAACTTTGACTGTCTTGACATAAACTTAATTGCAGAAATTTTAGATGAGCAAGAAGAATTAGTCCTTATTGAAGAAAAATACATCACTTCAGATTGGTACAAGGAGGTTGTTTTTGTACTACAACATCATAAAGCACCTGCTGATCTAACAAATTCTAAAGAAAGGTTTGTAAAGCTTAAATCCTTGAAATATTTTATTTTTGATAGAAATCTGTTTTGGAAGGATACCGACGGAATTTTGCTAAATTGTTTGCTGGAAGAGGAGGCTGATAAAGTAATTAAGGAGTTCCACAAAGGATATTGCAAATGTCATCATTATTGGAAGGCCACATTGAACAAGATTCTTAGAGCAGGGTATTATTGTTCTACAATGTTTAAGGATGTCTACAAAAATATTGCTACTTGCCATGAATGCCAGATTTTCGAGGGTAAGAAGAAACTTGTACCTTTACCTTTAATGCCTATCTATGTGGAAGCGCCATTTCAGCAGTGGGGGATAGATTTTATTGGAGAGATTCATCCATCATCATTAGGTCAGCATTACTGGATTCTCACAGCGACTGATTACTCCACCAAATGGATTGAAGCAATCCCAACTAGGCAAGCAAATGATTCTATGATTATTTATTTTTTAGAAAATAATATCTTTTCTAGATTTGGTTGCCCCATGAAGATTATAACTGATAATGCACAGGCTTTTAATTCTAAGAAGCTGATCAATTTCTATCATCAATATCATATTACTCTTGGGCATTCTACTACATACTATCTGCAAGGAACTGGTCTTGTTGAATCTTCTAACAAGAGTCTTGTAAGGATCATTAAAAAGGTGTTGCAGGAGAATAAGAAAGCTTAGCATTTGAAGTTGAAGTATGCCTTATGGGATGATAGGATATGCACAAAAAGGTCAATTGGAACATCACCATATGAATTGGTATATGGGGCTGAGGCTATTTTTCCTACATCTCTAGGGGCACCTATCATGAAGCTGATTCAAGGGTTAGAAGAGGAACCAAATGCAGTCCAGAGGATAATCAATCAGCTAATAGCTTTGCAGGAGAAGAGAAATGAAGTTTATAATAGAAATAAAAAATCTCAAAACAGAATCAAGAGGACATTTGGTAAGAATATCAAGGAGGAAATTTTTCAAATTCAGGATGAAGTGCTGAAATGGGAGGCCACAATTGAAGAGAAAGGAAAACATGGTAAGTTCGAGAACCTGTGGAAAGGTCCTTTCAAGATAACTTCTTTCCATGGGAACAATACTTACATACTGCAGGAGATGGATGGAAAATCATATGATGGAGGACCTTTCAATGGCAAGTTTTTAAAGCATTACTCTTCTTGAAATCTGATTGATCATTCATGTCATTGTACATATTCCATTTTATGATGTTTCTGCTAATAATGACAAGCTAAATCAGCAAGCTTGAGCCCGAGGTGAAGGCCATTAGAGCTTGACGAGAAAGCTTGGCAATTTCAAAGTTTTTTTTCTTTTTTGGTCAAGAAAATGGATAGCAGCACTGGAACTACTGGTTCTTAGCATACCATAGGGGCACACTATCCCAAGTGGAGCCACTGTTATCACCCAAAAAAAATTTCAAAACATCATTATGTCATGTTTGTTTTTGGTCATGTTTCAAATTAGGTTTAGAAGTCAATTTAGGATTTGGTTAAGGGTAGGTGAGATTTTTATAAGTTCAAAGGTCATCATTAGGTTCAAATAAAGTCTTTTAAAGGTTCATTCATTGTCAAAAATCCATAATTTCCATTTGGGAATCATTCCATAAAGTTTCAGGTCAAAACTCTAAAATTAGCCAAGAATCCACGTTTTCGTAGCACTGCTAGTTCAAAAAAGATGATTTGTGCTACGAAAGCACTAATAGTTCGTAGCACAAACTGGGAAAAATACACTACGGGCGCTACGAATATGCGGTTTCTTAATCGTCTTGTCATTTAAGCTAGAAATTGTCAGAATCCGTTGGGAAATGATAGGTTAGTGGAATGATGAGTCAATTAGTGATGAGATTCAATTTACTTACCCATCTTGCAGTCATCATTGTCATGATAAGGTATGAAGGAGGCATCATTCAGTTATGAGATGACATTTAAAATTCAAAATCTTGCCTAATTTGGTCATTCTTGTTTCATTTGACTCCATACGAGTGTTTGAGCTCTGAAGTAGTCAATCCAAAATTTTGGTTGTTCCATACAAAGGTTTTCTTCATCCTAATCAAGCGAGGTTGTTTCATATTTTCAAGCAAAGCTGACAGATTTTTCTAAGAAGCATGGCAAAGGAAAAGAAAGTCCACAGAGGGGGACACTGCTTAAGATATGAGCCTGAAAATATGAAGGCCATAGTTGAAGACCCAGCATTGATGGAGGCATTCAGTAGAGTAGGTTGTCTTCGGTTTTGTGAAAATCTGCAGGGTTGCCACACACAGGTGTCTAAATAATTTTCCTTGCACTTCAATGGAACAACTACCAAGGTTGGGATGCTAAATGTGCCAATTACACCAGAGATTATTTCTACTGTGACAGAGATACCAAGGGGTCAAGGGACTTGGTTTAAAGGTTTCAAATTTGATATGGAGCCATGCAAATAATTCATGAAACCTAAGTATGCAGATATGGACCTCAATAATGCAATCCCTAGAGGCTGCATCAAATACACCTATGAAAATTTGCTGCTCAACATCCAGAGATATTTTACATATGAAGGAAGATATCATAAGTTCTACACATATCATTTCAAGCTACTTCTGCATTTCACAGGTAAAATTTCACTTGATTTTCCCTTTTACCTTGTAATGTTCCAAATCTATAACTTTCTGCTCCATTAGGAATATCTTAAGATATTCCAATTCCTTCTCCAGTGAGACACCACAAGTCCATTCCAGAGATTGAATGTGGGGGAATTTACAGGATATGTCTCCTTCCAAATAAGGGAGAGATCTTGAGGCTAGCTAGCCCTTCACAGACTCTGTCTATGGATATGCAATATTCCACCTCGGGAATTTCTGCTACATGGTCCTTGAGGACGCTGTATAAGGAATCTGTTGTAAAAATAAGACAAACCACTACTGGGATGCCTTATAAAACACATCATACAACTCCTATACAGAAAATTAACTCAAAGAAATAACTCTAGATGGTTTATTCAGATCTCCCCAATCTAGGTCTCTAAAACAATGCTCAAAGAGAGAGCCTACAGCAATATGAAGAACACACTCTGAACTATGCAAATCTGAAGTACATAATAAGAGGAAAAATACTACAGCCATAGTTTTATTATGATATCAGCAATAAAATACAAGAAATATCATGAGTAATGAACCCCTTTTGCAATAGGAATCAACCTCCCATGATTACACCCTGAAATACAAATGTTGTTGCAACTACACAAAATGCCGGAGGACCATGCCTACATAGTCTATATGAAGTAGCAGCTGCTGAATATGTATAAAATGTACATGTGGTTGAATGAATACAATAGAATAGCCCAATAACAAAGGAATGGGCTGAAATACTAGATTTCTAACCAATCTAGGAGAGATTGCTTGAAATGCTGAAGAATACAAAATGTGACAAGAGACTTGTCACTGCAACTAAACCCAAAAAATAATGAGGCTGTGGCTGATCTGAAATCTGATTTCCCTCCTCTGATAATGTGTCCAATACAAAGGGCTGATCCTTTTGTCTCAAAAACAACTCCTGATGAGCTCTATGAAACCCTCTCTCACTGCCTCCATAAAATAACGCAGTTTCCTCCATGGACTGCGCAGTGGGAGATGATGGAATGTTGGCCAAGTGCAAAAGATATGATATGAAGCCTGGGAATCCTCCTTGTAGCTCCTTCAATGAATAGATCACTCCTCCACTGAAGAAAACAAGTCAAGAGAGACTCCATGAGTTCCTCTCTTGCTGCACCTAGCAACACAACGTCCTCTTTGCTGTAGAGCTAACGCTGTAGAAGATGAATGTAGCTATGGCCAGTGCTATATTGCGGAAAATTCAGCTTAATCCTCATCCTTCCTCGAGGAAGAGGTAGGGATTCCCAACCGGGAACACCCTAGTGCCCGAGGGCACCACCACCCTGCTAAACAACCCGAGGATGCAAGCCTCTGCAGACCCTATTCGAAATTATATCTCCAAAACATAATGAAAATGGGCTGCCATCTCCTCCATATAAATAAAGGAACCCTTTCTCCACCATGGTCCCACCAATTAGGGTTTCCACCCTCATGTGAATTTCTTCCCTCCAAAACTGCGCAACTTCTCTAGGAAGCCTCTCCTCCTTGGGAAACGTTGTTGACTTTAGTCAAAGATGACTAAATTTAGTGATCCGGGTTCCATTCACACCCTTAGGTTCTTCTTCCAACTGCTTATTTATCTCCTTTTCACATAAGGAGTGTTATTTCTTCATCTAAAAGGGGCTAAGGTGTCTCCTTCCCCATTTTATTAAACAAAAATAAAATGTGCAACTATAATGTTCCATTTTAGCTTGAGGCTAAAAATTGGGAACATTACAGTCCTCCCCTCCCATATGTTGCTTTCCCTCAAGAAACTGCATAGAGATAACAAATTTTCTCCCCCTTCTTCTCTTGTGGCCTCATCAACAAGCTCTACCACTACTCAAAAGATGTTGCAATAAATCTGTCCTCCAATGCTCTCTCCCAAGTATGCAAGCTAAAAATGATGCTCCTCATGGAAATATAGAAGGTGTAGTGGAATCCTTCTTGCTATGATATGGCCTCCCTAAGGTAGGAGTGATGATATGCATGGGAAAATTCTGCTCCCAGTGATGATCCTCTCGTCCATGCTATCATCCAAATGAAAATCTCACCCCTGATTTCTGCAATGAGTTAGGGCTGAATGGAGAGTTGTGCTTGTGTTTCTCAAGATGGCCCTCTCCCCATTTGAAGTGTCCATGGGGCTACCTCTGTCCTTGGGCTGAAATGGTATGGCCTCCCAGAATGATCCAAGCTACCCCATCAAGAAAATCAGCCATGAAATGCCTCTACAAATTCTCCAAGTGGTCCCTCCCATAAGAAGGTACAAGTAGAAATGTGGCAATCATGGTTTTCCCATGGTGTCTCCTGCAAAATTAAGCATGTATAATAGGGAAAATCACGCTCCAAATGGGCTATACATCCAATACTCTCCAAATAATGCTCCTCATGAGCGTACAAACATCAGAAATGCAAGGAATAATATACAATAGAAGCAAGTTGTCAAATGACAACCGGAGAGTGGTTTAAAGTTCCACTCATGGAACCTGCACAGTGCCTCTTGGCCTACCTCAAAATCATAAATAACAAGTGTTGTAATAGCCACTTGTTTGCTACCACAACATCTCCTCATAAGATGAAAACATGAAATCACAATTTGGTGCCAATGGTGCACACCAAGAAGCATGTGGCTTCCCCCACAAACCATCATAAGAATAGCCAAAATCAAGGCTACAAGTAGCTGCAAATACATTATACCAACTGCAAGAATGGATGACCATCCTTGAGACAATAGGCTGCTCATATGAATTAAAGAGGTACAAAAATGGGAAATTATACCTTCTCTACTATGTACTTGAGACCTTGAGCTGAAATGGCTCATCTGAATGCTCTCCCTCTCCTCCAATGAGTAAGGGAATGGTTGTGCCAACCTCTCCAAAATCATCCAGGCTATGCATCTATCCATATGCTTATTTATATCATGTTGAATGCCCTCCCAAGTGAACTCCTCTAGCAAAGAAAAGTATGCATCCAAATGCATAGCTAGGAAGCCCTCATGTGTTGCATGCAATAGTTTCTCTTTGAGACTAGAAGCTCTAGTCAAGAAGAGTCTGCCATAGTGTTAGATGACCATATCATCAAATTTGTATCAGTAATCTCCCTCCTGGTTATCAAGAATCATGCATGCACCAAGATCCTGGGAATACTCAACCAAAAGCTGAGTCCTCCAACCGGGATCAATCCTCCACATAGAAAATGCTAGTGTTCTACAATATGGTGCTCCCTCACGCTGCTGCCTGCTACTTTGACATCTCCCATGCCAAATTTATCCTCCAAGTTGCTGCCATGCCCATCATGCAACTACTCATGCTCAAATAGAAATGATGATCTCTAAAAATGATCCTACCATGAGAGACTATCACCTCCAAATAATTTCCCAATCCTGGCCAATGCAAGCATGAGTGGCCTCCATATACTCCAATGCATGAAAGAGTCCTTACTCAAAGGAAGTATCCTCTATCTCACCAAATCTAAGGAGCAGTCATCCTGCATCATGAAGATGCTATCCTCCATCCATACAACAAACTCTATCAGCACAGTATAGCCGATGAGAGTGGGTGAGACTGAAAATGAGAGAGTGCATCCCTCCTGCTTGAGTTTACCCCAAAATCCCTGCACTGTGTTGGACTCCTCTAATGTCTCCACCTCTCTGGAATCCAAGAGTGGTGAACCAAGTGACATGATGCCTCTCATCATCTCTATATCATGTAGCCTCCCAAGTGGAATCCCTCCAAAAAGGTGAGACATCAAGATCTGAAATAGACTGCATGTATGAGTGGACTGATTTGTCCCCCTCATCTCTGTGCAGTGCAGTCTCTTTCCTTTGTGCATAAAATTTCTTAAATAGATAAGGGAGAATTCTCATCATCCCTTCATGTTGATCCTTCTGCTCTTCTTTATCCATCTCACAATCCCCAACAGATGCTACATATGGATCAAGAATTGTGCCTTGATACCCACATGTAAAAATATTTGGAACTCCTTGCAAAGACACAAGGGCTCCTCTAGTGGACACAATGGCTTCCCTTTCACCTCCATGTGGTGATGGATCTCCTCCTAATGTGACAACGCTGTTGGTTCTTTCCAATGTGTGCAAAGTGTTTGTGTTTATGACACAATGAGTTTCACCAAGCTTTTCCATCAAACCCTTAGTGAATGCATCATATGTTTTTGCATTTGCATGACAATGAAAAATGGAACCTTCAAACCAACAATCATGAGCCATACCTTGAGTTGCAGTGCTGCTCTTCCCATGGCCTCATTTTCTTCCTCTACTCCCTTGCAATGCAAGTGAACAAAGGACTGCGCTGTGGATCTGAATGTGTGGTTGAATGCCCACACCCTTCATGAAAATGGCTAAGATTTGTCCCATGAACAAACCCTCTCATAAAATCTTCCCACTTTTCCCTTTCATCAATATTTTTAATGATTTCTTCAATGGTATGGAAAAGAAGAAGGGAGACCTCCTCTTCCATCATTCCCTTTCCCTTGTTTCCTCTGTAAATATACTCTCCTTGGAGAGAAGCTCCTCTTGCTGATGGCATTAAATCTTGTGCACAGGCTGAGCCAATATTGATGCTCTGATACCACTGTAATGTTCCAAATCTGGAACTTTCTGCTCCATCGGGAATATCTTAAGATATTCCAATTCCTTCTCCAGTGAGACACCACAAGTCCATTCTAGAGATTGACTATGGAGGAATTTACAGGATATGTATCCTTCCAAAGAAGGGAGAGATCCTGAGGCTATTTGGACCTTCACAGACTCTGTCTATGGATATGCAATATTCCACCTCGGGAATTTCTGCTACAGGGTCCTTGAGGACGCTGTATAAGGAAGATAATGTAAAAATAAGAAAAAACACTACTGGTATGATTTATAACACACATCATACAAATCCTATGCAAAAAATGAGCTCAAAGAAATAACTCTAGATGGTTTATTCAGATCTCCCCAATCTAGGTCTCTAAAACAATGCTCAAAGAGAAAGCCTACAGCAATATGAATAACACACTTTGAAATATACAAATATGAAGTACATAATAAGAGGGAAAATACTACAGTCATCATTTTATTATGATATCAGCAATAAAATACAAGAAATATCATGAGGAATGAACCCCTTTTTCAATAGGAATCAACCTCCCATGATTACACCCTGAAATAAAAATGTTGCTGCAACTACAAAAAATGTCGGAGGACCATGCCTGCATAGTATATATGAAGTAGCAGCTGCTGAATATGTATAAAATGTACATGTGGCTGAATTAATACAAAATAATAGCCCAATAACAAAGGAATGGGCTGAAATACTATATTTCTAACCAATCTAGGAGAGATTGCTAGAAATGTCGGAGAATACAAAATGTGACAAGAGACTTGTCACTGCAACTGAAACCAAACAAGAATGAGGCTGTGGCTGATATGAAATATGATTTCCCTCCTCTAATAATGTCTCCAATACAAAGGGTTGATCCCTTTGTCTCAAAAACAACTACTGATGAGCTCTATGAAACCCTCTCTCACTACCTCCATAAAATAACGCAGTTTCCTCCATGGACTACGCAGTGGGAGATGATGGAATGTTGGCCAAGTGCCAAAGTTCTGATATGAAGCTTGATAATCCTCCTTGAAGCTCCTTCAATGAATATATCACTCCTCCACTGAAGAAAAAAAGTCAAGAGAGACTCCATGAGTTCCTCTCTTATTGCACCCAACAACACAACGTCCTCTCTGTTGCAGAGCTAACGCTGTAGAAGATGAATGTAGTTGTGGCCAATGATGGATTGAGGAAAATGAAACTCAATCCTCATCCTTCCTTGAGGAAGAGGTATGGATTCCTGACTGGGAACACCCTAGTGCTCGAGGGCACCACCACCCTGATAAACAGCTCGGGGATGCAAGCCTCTGCAGATCCTATAAGAAATTATATCTCCAAAACATAATGCAAATGGGCTGCCATCTCCTCCATATAAAGAAAGGAACCCTTTCTCCACCATGGTCCCACAAATTAGGGTTTCCACCCTCATGTGAATGTCTTCCCTCCAAAACTGCGCAGCTTCTCTAGGAAGTCTCTCCTCCTTGGACAATGTTCTTGACTTTAGTCAAATATGACTAAATTAAGTGATCCGGGGTCCATTCACACCCTTATGTGCTTATTCCAGCTGCTTATTTATCTCCTTTTCACATAAGGAGTGTTATTTCTTCATCTAAAAGGGGCTAAGGTGTCTCCTTCCCCATTTTATTAAACAAAAATAAAATGTGCAACTATAATGTTCCATTTTAGCTTGAGGCTAAAAATTTGGAAAATTACATACTTGCATAGGAGTCTTGCTAAAATGGTCGATAAAGTACAAGAAAAATCTGAAGGTTGTGAAACATCCTTGTTTCATCATGGTTTGATGAAGTTGTTGATTTTGAATGAGCTTAAAAAGCCTTAGGAAGGGATTGGTCATCCTTTTTGTTTATGAATGGCTTTGAGTTGGAAACCTTAACTCCTGCTAGAAACCCTAAAACTAAAGGAACTCCTTCACCACCAGTAGCAAAGTCTAGTCAACCTGTGGTTGCAAAACCAAAGCAATTTGTAAAACTGAAGCCAAGGAAACAGGTTGAGAAAAGGACAGAGCATATACAAATGATTGACACATCAACTCCATCACCTGCAAAACAGAAGTTAAAGAGTGTCAAAGAAGAAAAACAGAAACAAGTTGCCAGCAAGAAATAAATCAAGAGAGTGATAAGAAGCCAAGTAGTGGCATCAAAAGGAAAGAATGTTGTTTCAGTTTCAGAGGACATCCCAATAATTAAGGGAAATTTGGATGACATCCTTCATGCAATTGATATAGAGGAGACAACCATTATGCAAGCTGACTTCATTGGAGAAGATGAACACAGACAGAAAAATACTAAGTCTGCAAAGAAGCTTGATTTTGAGGGTGAAAATGAAACCTTCATCTTTCAAGCAAGGAAACCTTTAACTAGGCATGCTAAGAAACTCAAGGAAGGAAGCAAGGAAATTCAAGAAACTATTGAAACAACAAAAGCACCTGAAGAAGTGGTTGATATTTCATCACCTACATTTGAGCATGCAGCCAGCTAAAGAAAGAAGGGAAAAGAAGAAATGACAGAGTGTCAACATCTTGAAGATAAATTGAGATTATAAAACCAAGAAATTGTTGTGATGAGAAAGAGGGCCAGAAAGCACAGTATTGAGAAAACAGAGTTCAAAAGAATGAAGGCACTGTGGGAAGGTCAAACTGGTTGTAGGTATGAAACCACAAGCAGTGCAGAACATTTTTTCACATGGACAGTTCCAGCCATCAAGGAAGCTAAATTTGTCAAAGTAATCAATAGTCACTTGAGAGCTAGTAATAGAAGACTTAGAGATCAAGTGGAGGACTTGGAGCAGCAGCTGAAATTGACTTAGGATGAGTTGAAGAACAAAGGTGCAGAATGAAAATCATTAAAAAGTCAAAAGCTAAATCAAGTGAAAATTAAGAAGGAACCTCATGGAAACTATGTTTTTCATTTCATATGACTTTTTGATTTGATGAAACCAATGTTATTTTGAGTTTTGGCACATTTATGGTTTTCATTTTGAAAAGCGCTACGAAACTGCTATAGCAGCTTTTTTCACTCTTTCTCATAAATTTTTGAAGGGAAAAAGTGTGAATTATGACCTGAAATTTCTAGGAAGGTTGTATTAAATGATAATGAAGATAATCCTGGAGGAAATAAATAAAAATTTTGAAGGAAAAAAGGTAAAAGAGTTGCGCTATGAAAAGCGCTATGAAACTGTGTTATTTTTGTAGTGCAGGTCTATTTCAGCTCATTTGAACAGTTTGATGATGGTTTTGGATAGCTGGAACTTAGGGAGGATTTTGGGCAGGTGTTACTTTAGTTTCTAACAGCAAATAATCTTGAAATGATGAGTTTATGACGGTCAGAGTGTCTCAAGAATACAAAGGACCCTATGACTAGAAAATAGGGGATTGTTTCCTACTTTGATGGAGGTCAGCATTATGGTCATTAAGATTTGGAGCCAATCATCTAGATTCGACCAGGTGTTAATACATTTGGAAAATAATTTAATATAATTAAGATAAGGTTGTTATAGATAGGTGATTAAGAGTTTGAATCCTATTTGTAATAGGATTTTTTAGTGGATTAGCTGTCCTTTTGTAATAAATACCATGTCATATGGTTAGGCAAGGTGTCAAGAGTCAGGAGTTCGATGTATCTAGCTATAGATAAGGTTATCTTATGTTGTAAATGATCTATAAAATATCAAGAATTCGAATATGGAAAGGGTTGGACATTTTTAGCAAGAGACTTTGTTTATTGTAAGTGTCTGGTTTTCAGCTTATTACAGAGATTTCTACTTAGCCAACTTGAGATTCATAAAGAGTTCTAGTGTGTTCTTGTTCTAATTGCTTCTTATTACTATCTTATGGCATCAGTGTTTGTTTATGTTACTCAGAATTCATCTTTGATGCTCTGACTTCCTATATAGACAAATTGACTGTGTTTTTTACTATTTCACATGTGTATCTCTTGACTAGAACTCTGATATGCCTTGACTTCCATGCTAAGTAGATTGTTTGGTTTTACTGAAACTATTTTGACTCCATAAGCCCAATGTGCACTTGCTAATGTGATTTACAACCAATATCTATCATTTATCTGCTTATTACCCCACATAGAGTTAGCCAACTATATTTCTATCAAAAATCATTAACCCCTTGAGAGCCCTCTCAAAGTTGAGGAGGCTAAGCCTCAACCAAAATTATTGGTTTGAAACAAGCAAGAGATTGATTTTGATTAGCAACCACCAGTCTAATTTTGTGATAACAAAAATAACCATGTCCGGTGCAATGTAAATTGTTGTATTCGCGTATCTCTCGCATAATAAAACCCCTCAGATCTAGTCGCACTTATTTTCCCGCATTGGGCTTTTTCCGGAAACATTTGTCCAAAAAATCTGTGTGTCACTTTGTCATATGATCGTTATATTCAGTAAATGATATGTATGTGTTGGCTGCTATTTGTGTTTACTTCACTATTTTTTTGTATATTCAGATTAATAAATTGTATAAATAATCAAGTAGGAGAATTAAATCAATGGTTAGCAATAGGGTTTCTTAGATTAAGAAATTTTCACATGGTATCAGAGCATTGCAGATCAAGTTGAATCTCTAGCAAAGTGGCTGAAGAATTTTTGTTGCGGAGTGGCAGCTGAAGTAGTAGAGATCCAGAGAGGGCAGCGCAGCACCAAGAGGACGCAGTCCCAACAGATGCCACGCAGGGGCTGAAGTAGTCCCAGCTAAGTGACGCAGAGGCAGCGCAGAGCCTTCCAGGGTGATGCAGGAGCAGCCTGCGTTGCGTAGTCGTTGCATAGAGGCCAACCAGAGGGACATAGTGCAGTTCCGAGTTGTTGTGCAGTTTTGTTGTAGTCCAGAAGAAGAGCTTCAGATCTTCAGCATTTGCTGGTGTGGTGGAGATTCTGTCAATTCAGAATTGTGCCTAGCTAAGTTGACAAAGAGCGGGAGGAGAAGGGCCGCTCAACAGATTTTTTCCAAAGAAATCTGAGGATCGATCTGGAGGGTGATCGAAGAGGGCTGACTTAGAGGATTTGGCATATTTCCAAGGGAGGAAATCAATTTTCAGAGGGAGCAGAGGGTGCCTTTCTTGCTAAGGACCCTAGCTATGAGTTTCTGTTAAGGGTAGCAACAGAAGCAGGGAGAGGAGTATTTGTTTCGACAGATTGTTCTAAGCTAGATGGTGCCATACGGACTGTGTGATTAGGATAGGTCGGACGGCTTGTCCAAATTTTCTATCTGGAAGGCCAAAATCGTGACGGTTCTGGAGGTATACGCATTACGTGAGCATGCATAAAGCATCTTGTTTACACCAACGGATGTTGCTCTTCTCGCGAAGCATAATGAAGCTGAAGCGCATGCTAAGTGCTTCATAATGGACAGGGTCAAGGATCATGTGTTCCCACACATAGTTAAAAAAAATATGGCTAATGATATGTGGAAAGCATTAACCACTATGTATCAAGGAAAATCTGTCCAAAAGAAGATGCTTCTAGAGAACTAGATGAGGTTGTTTATGATGAATAAGGAGGAGGAAATCGATCCTTTCCTCTTCAGGTTGTAGGTGATTTCAGATCAGATGATTTCCATGGGGGTCAAAGTGGAGGATAATATCATGGTGAGGACTACTCAAAATGAAGTCACAGATGAATGGGAAACATTTTTCCAAAGCATATTGGGCAGACAAGACCTTACAAGCTTGGACGACATGTGGGCTATCCTCCGATAAGAGGAAATCTGCCAGATGACCAAGAGACAAGCCAACACCAAATCTAGAAAATTGAAGAAGGAGGAAGAGGAATATGCAGCCCTTGCATCCAATAAGCAGCAAGGGAAGAAGAATAGGGATCTATCCAAGATCTGATGCTTCAGATGCAGTGAACTTGGACACTTCGCCACCACTTGTAGTCTAAGGAAGAAGGACAAGGAAGTTGATTCCAAGGTTGTGGTAGCTAAAGAAGATGATGGCTCTGACTATGATGTAGCCATGAGTTCTCATGTGCCTCGAGAGAAGAGGTGGGGCGATAATTATTTGTAGAGAAGCTATAGATGAAAGGCATGATCCTTGAGGTGCCCAAACTCTTGGATCACATATGAGCTACGAGAGCCTTAAGACGGTAGCAGGAAAAGTGGAGCAGTGGGTGCAGGAGACCACAATGAAGCAGAGGGTAGAGCTGGGACATTGTAGATGGAAGCAGCGCAGTGCAGAGGTAACATCAACGTAGAAGCAGGAGTGAAGAGGCTAATGGGACTTTAACAGTGCAGAGGGGCAGTGCTTACGTAGTGCAGAGCTGCAGCAGCACAGTGGCTTCAGGGAGACAACATAGAGTAGCAGCCAAGGGAGCTTCAGTGAGGAGATGCAGCCTGAATGACCTATTTGTTAGTGATTAGGCAGGGGTCCTTAAAATTCTTAATTCTTAGCAATTGAGTTGCAATGCAGCAGTTAGTAGTCGCAGTGTTATAGGAAGCATGATACAACAATTTGAGAGGGAGATGCAAAGATGATGGCGTTGGATCACAAGGTGAGTCATTGATGTGCAAAAGATAAAGAGAATCAAATACAGTTGATGGAGGGAAATGTACGTGTAATTAGGTGCAGGATCGATGCTAGAGATCAGGGAAAATGCTTCGATGTGGAAGTATTGCTAGAGCACACTCCTCACTAAGCAGGAGTGTTGAGATTTTGGGGTAGCATCGGATGTGCTTTAGCCCTAAAATTTTGTGGAGGAGCTGGAGTACATGAGATCTCCAAGACAAAGAAAGTGTTCGGAGAAATTCCATCTAGTTTGATAGTTATTCAAATAATTAATCTTTTTAATTAAGGACCCTAAGTCTAACTTAGGAAAATTAAAAGATTAAAGTGAATTAAATTAAACATGTGATGAGAATGTTCTAAGTGACATGGATCAAGCAGATTCTAATATTAGTCATTGATTAGAGATTAGATCATCGGAAATGGTTTGCCAATGAGAAAAGTATAAGAGAAGGGCTTTGGGTCAGTTGGAGAACATACACATTGGCAAAGCGCTAAATCTAAGCTAAAATTCTAGGGCCTCGTTTCCTAAGAATTTCAGAGAGATTTTGCAGTGCAATGAGGGGCACTATTGGCGAGGGATTATGATCCAAGGCCAAGAATACAACAGCGTCATAGAAGAAGCATATCTAGCAGTTCAAAGGTGAGCCAGTGCTACGTAGTTTAGGTGGAGCCTAGTCAGGGGTAGCACAGAGGGAGCAGGAACCCTTCAGGGGTGACGCAGGCCCAATCAGGGTAGTGTAGGGGTAGCGTAAGCCTGGGAGACGCTGATGCGCCCCTGCGTAGCAAATGCGTGAGGTTAATACTGTAAGAAAGGTCGATACGTAGGGCTAAGGAGTCGTGTTGTGATTTCCAATAGTGCTAGGGCACCATTTCGTAAATCCCGCTTGAGGGTGTGAATCAGCCATATTGTTTGTCTCATATAGAAAGAGGTATTGTTGTTGTGATTGTCTCTATAGGGACAACCATGTCTAGTACCCAGAAATTGTTGTATTCAGATTCTTCATAATAATAAAACTCTTCAAACCTAGCTGCACTGGTTTTCCTGCATTGGATTTTTCCAGGGACATTTTTCTGAATATGTGTGTCACTTTTTCATATGTGTGTTATGTTAGCACTCTGCCAAATCTCTAAGTTTAAAGAAGAAATCCCAACAGAGGTAACCACAGACCAATATTTTGGCTTGGTATCTAGCCCTACCAAACCAGAGAGGGCTCTCTCTACAAGATCACAACCAAGAGGGTTGGATAAATTAGGGTTTTAGGCTAGCTATGAAATGCAGAAGGGTTTTATTTGATTTGATTGGGTTGTTGGATGAGGATATTAGGTCAAATAGGCTAGGTTAGGGAAAGTAGGATTAGGGTTACAACCCATTCAATGGGGAAAGGTAGGTGGAAATATTATCACTTAAAGGTGATTTTTTGAGATGGTTTAAGACTGATGAGGAGCTAGGAAGAGCATAGGAGATGTATTCTTCCTAAACTGAAGAAAATGGAAAAATTATGACAAATTTCCCAAAATAGAGCATGAAAAACATGTATTCTGCCTATCAACTTGAAATTTATCATATAATAGACATTAAATGTTTATGAGCTTACAAAACATTCATACAAATGATCACAAAGAAAAAACTCTGCCAATCATTCATACCACATGAATCCCAAGGAAATAGCTACAATTCTTCATTAATTTCCAGGCTAAAGTGGTTCTTGATCAATACACTAGCATCCAAATTGATTCCAACCCTTGCTAAGAGTGAAGAAAGGGAAGATATAGAAATAAAAACTACATTCTCTCATCCTCAGGGGTCGAATTCCTGAGTTGAGGATGAGATCCACAAAAATCTGAACTGAAAGCTGGAGTGTAGGGAGCTCTAAGTGACTCCTTCCTAATTACATTGAAACTGATTCATTTGACTTTGATGAGTACATTTACATCATGAATCTACCCCTAGGTAACTTATCCACATCATATTTATATTTACCATGCTCAATTACATAGGTGAAATCGGTTGAGATTGCAACAAGATGATGAGCTTAGTGGAAAGAAGTCGCCTTCACTAAGTGGGCCCGCAGGCTATTTTTGGCGCAAAGTCTATTTTTAGACTATGTCTATTTTTAGACATGTCGATCATATTCTATGAGTTGCAAGATGCTATTTTTGGATGGTTGGTCAAGTTGGAAAAATAGATGGACTTCTATTTTTAGACATATTGGGCGGAATCTATTTTTAGATTGCCAGTCTAAAAATAGATATCTCGAATATTATTAGCTCTTAATAATATTTGGACTATAAACATTATCTTATTCTCTTGGAGCACTTCAGTTAAGTGCACAGATGTGGCACAGGAGCTGACAGAAGGAATTACGCTATTCCCGAGGGTTAAGTGGAGCTATTGCATGGATACTTCAGTTAGAACTCATGTGACAGAGTTTGGTGGAGTTGATTGAGGAAGTTAGTGGAGTTGTATTCAATTTAACTAATCTAAACATAGTTGAGCTATTTGTATTCAGTTTAACTAATTGATACAATTAGTTAGAGTGGTGTGAATTAATTATTAATTAATTCACTAATTATAAACTCATTAATCAACTAAAGAATGCATCAGTTAACTTCAGTGCATGGACAGTTTCAGTGGAGACCAGTGCAGAAATAGGTGAAAGAGCAGGTTAACTATCAGTTGTGACTATACTGTTGCTATTTGCAACACACAGATAGGTGGAGAAGCCCATGAGGATTGCGCAATACAAGCCAGGTGGTTTATCTATTTAATGAAGCCATCCCATAGCATTGATAACGCAATAGAGGCTGGCTATCAAGTGGCAAAAGATTGGAGCATGTGTTTTGCTAGATCTAGCTTGATAGTGTGTAGCAATTGAGGGTGTGCACGAGAGCTTGTGAGGAGCTTTTGTACTATGATTGTTACATGATCTCCATGACATATAATATACAGATAGTTGGGGTTTTCAGCTTTAAGCTTTCCCATTAAATACCGTGTTCATATGTGTGATTGTTTGTGGTTTTAATGTATGCATGCAATTGATTTTATTTCCGCATGTGATGATCAATGGTAGAAGAGATTCTGTATTATGCATGAAGCTAAAATAGTGTGTGATCAGGAGAATCTCGGTGAATAATATATCAGTTATTCAAATTTCTACATGGTATCAGAGCGATATTGATCATTGGAGCAATTGCAAAAAATTGAAGCAGTTGAGTTTTGTGCTGGTGGAATTCGAATTTGCAGCAGTGTTTTCTTGGTGTCGAAGTTAAGATGTCTTTCAACAGATTGCGATTGGAGTATTCCCTTGAGGGCAGCTCGAATTATATTGCATGGAAGGACAGGATGGAGGCGGTGTTGGATGACAATGGGTTGAAGGAGTTCATAGATGCAGAAATTCCAAAGCCTACTTCTAGTGATGCTGCCGTACTTGACGCATGGCAAAAGAAGACAGCAAAGTGTCGAAGGATTCTATTGGAGGGCGTGAAGGATCACATAGTGTCCAGCCTTCATGGTAAGGCTTCTCCATTCTTGATGTGGAAAGCTTTGACATATTTATTCCAAAGCAAGAGCGACCAGAGGAAGTTGGCGCTCAAGGATAAACTCAGAAACATAAAGATGGAGAAAGGTGACAGTATGCCCAAGTACCTCACGAAGTTCATCCAATGCAAGGATGAGCTGGGAAGTGTGGGGGTGACTGTTGATGATGAGGACTTGGTGAGCTTGGCTCTCCTTGGGCTTCCGAAGAGTTGGCACTCCTATCAGGACTTTGTCAATGGTCAGGAGAAATTGCCAGGATGGGAGCGACTTTGGTCGGATCTTGTGCAAGAGGAGATAAGGCGGAGTACCAGGGACGGATCTTCATCAAAGAACTTTGATGAAGAGAATTGTGCTTTGGCTACCAAAGCAAAGAAGGGGAAGAGCAAGAAAGCTTCTCAATCCGGTGCGAAAGGCAAGAAGCAGGACATGTCCAAGGTGAAGTGCTTTCACTGTCACCAACACGGACATTACGCCACTAATTGTCCACAGAAGAAGAAAAATAAGTAGGTTGTTGGATCTGCAGCTGGAGAGGCCTTAGCCTCGCAGTTTGAGCTGGATTTTTCACTGATCGCATGCTTGGTCTCAAGTGTGATGGGTTCAGTGTGGTTTCTTGACAGTGGTGTGTCTTTTCACATGACAAGAGATCGAGATTTGTTTACTGATCTGGATGAGAAAGATCTTGGAGTGCACATCGAGATGGGCGATGATGGTAGATACAGTGCGACTGGTATCGGTACCATTTCCTTTGAGAGGGAGTCTGGTAAACCCTTCGTATTAAAGGAAGTGATGCATGTTCCATGATTGAAGAAGAATCTTATCTCTGTGGCGATGTTAGAAGACAAGGGATATGATGTTTTCTTTAGCGAAGGAAAGGCTTTCCTGCGCAGTAAGGCAACTGGTGAGACCCGGAGGATAGGGGTTCGAGTTAAGAACCTTTATCAATTGCAGGTAGATGGTTGCACAGCAATGGCAGGCAAGGCAGAAGGAGTGGTGAGCCGGGATGATGGCAAGTTGTGGCACCGGAGATTGGGCCACCTTCACCATGGAGCTTTGAAGATACTGCAGCAGATTTCTACTGGGCTTCCTAAAGGCACTCTTGCGCAGTCAGATCAGTGCAAGGGGTGTACCTTGGGAAAATTTGTGAAAGCCACCTTTCACGAGAAGGATAGTCGTGCCATGACGATCCTTGAGAGAATTCACACAGACGTGTGTGGACCTTTCTCAGTAGCTTCGACAAAAAAGCACAGGTATTATGTGATATTTGTTGATGATTTTTCTCGTAAGTGTTGGATCTTCTTCATGCAGAAGAAGAGCGAGACATACTCAAAGTTATATGAGTTCAAGGCACTGGTTGAGAAAGAATCGGGGAAGCAGGTGAAGGCTCTTAGGAGCGACAATGGTGGTGAATTCATCTCTGGCGAATTCAAGGACTTTTGCAGCGCAGAAGGAATTCGAAGAGAGCTCATAACACCTCATAACCCACAGCAGAATGGGGTTGCTGAGCGGAAGAACAGAACGATCGTGGGTGCTGCACGGGCGATGTTGCATGATCAGGGCCAACCCATACACTTGTGGGCCGAGGCATGCAATACTGCAGTATATGTGCAGAACCGTTGTCCTCACAGGATACTTGGCATGAGTACACCCGAGGAGGCGTTTTCTGGTAAGAAGCCTGATATTTCCCATTTGAGGATTTTTGGTTCACCTGTTTACATTCATGTGACGAAGGATGTCAGGAAGAAGCTGGAGCCGACCGCAGAGGTTGGGATATTTATGGGGTACACTGATACACCCCACAACTATCGTGTGTATTTTCCAGACAGTCGCAAGACTGTTGTGTGACGGGATATCAAATTTCATGAGGAGAAAGCCATGAAGTGTTCGCTTGAGAGGGAGCCACACTTGCATGCAGATGAGGAGATATTAGTTCCTAAGGATGAGTCTCTGGATGTGGATTAGCCACAAGAGGAGGTTCATGGAGTGGAAGAGACCACTCATGCAGCGCCAACCATCAGAGGGCGGAAGCGCACTACAAAAGCTGAGCGACTGGCTCAAGATGCAGAGAAGGTTGTAGGAGCACCTACATCACAGTGCAGACAGAGACAGTCACCTGACCGGTATACTGGATACATGGCTCTTATGAGCAAGTGTATCGTGATGGAGCCATCCTCTTTCGAGGAAGCTGTGGAGGATCCCGCATGGGTAGATGCCATGGTGGAAGAGTATGATTCGATTGTCAGAAACAGTGCATTGGAGATTGTCCCAAGGCCGGAGGGGAAATTAGTGGTGGGTTTGAGATGGATCTACAAAGTGAGGCAGGAAGCTGACGGGAGTGTGGAGAAGTACAAGGAAATATTTGTTGCCCAAGGCTTCTTACAGATTGAGGGGATCTATTATGAGGAAACCTTTGCACCTGTCGCAAGGTATTCTTCCATACGGACGATTATTTCTCTCTCAGCGCAGATGGGGTGGCACATTCATCAGATGGATGTGAAGACTTTGTTCCTCAATGGGGTGATTGAAGAGGAGATGTACATAGAGCAGCCTGAAGGTTTCGAGATCTTCAACAGTGATTCGCATGTGTGCAGGCTCAAGAGAGCGTTGTATGGGTTGAAACAAGCACCTCATGCTTGGTACACATGGATAGACAGTTATTTCACTGGACTTGGATTCTCCAAGAGTGAGGTGGATCCAAACCTATACCAAATTGTGGTAGAGGGTAAGTCGCTGATCATTGTAATTTATGTAGATGATTTTATTTTGATAGGTGAAGAACTGTTGATACACTCATGCAAGGCTGATCTTGCAAAGGAGTTTGAGATGAAGGACTTGGGCCTCCTTCATTATTTCCTGGGATTGGAAATTTGGCAACGCAGTGATGGACTATTTGTTTCTCAAGGAAAGTATGCCCGGGAGATACTGGATAAGTTCAACATGCATGGATGCAAGCCTGTTGATACTCCTCTTCCTGGTGGATGGAGGAAGGAGGATGCTACTTCAACGGAGGTAGTGGATGCCACTGTTTATCGACAGTTGGTGGGGTCGCTTATGTATCTGGTCAATACACAACCCGACATATGCTATGCTATTAACCAGCTTTCACAAGCTATGGTTAATCCTACCAAGCTCTTTTGGAAGGCAGGCAAGCATGTATTGAGATATCTCAGAGGCACATCGGGATATGGATTATGGTACAGACAGTCGGATGAGGTGAAGCTGTGTGGCTTCACGGATGCAAATTGGGCAGGGAGCCCAACGGATAGAAAGAGCACATATAGAGGGATTTTCAGTATTGGGTCGATAGCAGTTTCTTGGTACAGCAGGAAGCAGAGATCTGTGGCACTCAATTCAGCAGAGGCCGAGTATATGGCAGCGAGTTTGGCTGCATGCGAGGCTATATGGATGAGGAAGATCCTGGTCAGGTTGTTCGGTTCACACTTAGATCCTACTGTGATTTATTGTGATAATCAGAGTTGCATCAAACTCTTGGTTAATCTAGTATTTCATGATAGATCTAAACACATTGACATCTGGTATCATCATATCAGAGATTGTGTGCAGCGGAAGATCATGTTACTTTCATACATTCCCACGGAGGATCAGGATGCTGATATCTTGACGAAGGCGCTCACTAGGAGAAAATTCGAATACCACAGAGGCAAGATAGGGGTGGCAGATAATCCTTATCTTGTTGAGAGGGAGTGTTGAGATTGCAACAAGATGATGAGCTTAGTGGAAAGGAGTCGCCTTCACTAAGTGGGCCCGCAGGCTATTTTTGGCGCAAAGTCTATTTGTAGACTATGTCTATTTTTAGACATATGGATCATGTTCTATGAGTTGCAGGATGCTATTTGTGGATGGTTGGTCAAGTCGGAAAAAATAGATGGACTTATATTTTTATACATATTGGGCAGAATCTATTTTTAGATTGCCAGTCTAAAAATAGATATGTCAAATATTATTAGCTCTTCATAATATTTGGACTATAAACATTATCTTATTCTCTTGGAGCACTTCAGTTAAGTGCACAGATGTGGCACAGAGCTGACAGAAGGAATTACGCTATTCCTGAGGGTTAAGTGGAGCTATTGCATGAATACTTTAGTTAGAACTCATGTGACAGATTTTGGTGGAGTTGATTGAGGAGTTAATGGAGTTTTGTTCAGTTTAACTAATCTAAACATAGCTGAGCTAGTTGTATTTAGTCTAACTGATTAATACACTAGTGTAGAGTGGTGTGAATTAATTATTAATTAATTCACTAATTATAAACTCATTAATCAACTAAATAATAAATCAGTTAACTTCAGTGCATGGATAGTTTCAGTGGAGACCAGTGCAGAGATAGGTGAAAGAGCAGGTTAACTATCAGTTGTGACTATACTGTTGCATATTTGCAACAACCAGTGATTGGAGAAGCCCATGAGGATTGCGCAGTACAAGCTAGGTGGTTCAAGTTATTTATTGATCCATCCTACAACATTGATTACGCAATAGAGGCTGGCTATCAGGTGGCAGAGATTGGAGCATGTGTTTTGCTAGATCTAGCTTGATTAGTGTGTAGCAATTTGAGGTTGTGCTGAGAGCTTGTGAGGAGCTTTGTACAATGATTATTACATGATCTCTATGACATATAATATACAGATAGTTGGGGGTTTTTAGCTTTAATCTTTCCCATGAAATACTGTGTTCTTATGTGTGATTGTTTATGGTTTTAATGTGCGCATGCGATTGGTTTTATTTCCGCAATTAATGATCAATGGTAGAATAGATTATGTATTGTGCATGAAGTTAAAATAGTGTGTGATCAGGAGAATCTCGGTGAATAATATATCAGTTATTAAAATTTCTACAAAATCATCAATTTAAAATAAAAAGTCAAATTTTCAGTGAAATTTCAAAAATATCAACAAACGCGCCCTCCCTTTGTCAAACGCGCCATCCATGTTGTAGCCTAATTTTGGGTTCCTTCCCGGTGTCCAAATTGGGCCCAGGATAGCTCATTGGAAATCTTATCCTATCTACTATCGAAATATGCCTTTATTTTTAAAAATGAAGCTAATTTTCCCTGTCAAAACTCAATTCTCCCAAGACTTCTCAGCGCACGGCGCCAGGGCCAAAAATGAGGCAGAAACATGATTTTTAGCTTCTTTTTTGACATTTTGACCTGCTAGTTTTGCAAAACAAGGCTATAAAAGTGGTTCTATGATATTTATTTAACATATTTCATCCAATGGTGGTGGAATTTTGGTCAAAATATGGCTTCAAAAGAACGCAGCGCCAATGGCGTTGCACTTTTAACACTTTCTCTGTCACATGACTGTCCAAGGTTTGCAAAAAATCACCATAAATTCAAAAATTTACCCAAAACTCCTCAAAATTTAATAAATTGATGCTGATGATGTGGCTAGGCATGAAGTGAGGCTTCAACCAATATGTAAAACTTCCTTTCTTCTTCTTACATGGTCAAAGCCTTAATTTTTGCATTGGCTTGTCTAAGCTTTGCCCTTGCAATTTTGTCTCTTGCAGTAGTGTTTTTCCATCCTCATTTGTATGTCACTCTCTATTGTATGTCTTCCTCCTCTTGCCTATCCTCCTCCTCTTTCATGTAGTCTTTGTTTTCTTCCATTGTGTCTAGGTCTAGAAACTCTAGGGAGATGAATTGGGAGTGAAATGTAGGTTTAGGGAGTGGGGAATGGGATGGAAAAAATTAGGGAGATGGGGTAAAGGTTTTATGAAATTAGGGAGGTGACAAGGAGTAGTAATGATAAGGGATTTAGGATAGGGAATTTTATTACAGATTATGGATTTTGGGAGCCTAGGAAAATGAGTAGCCTAAGTCTTAGGGTTTCAAAGGAAAAAGGCTTAGGGAAATGGGATTATGTTATATGGGGTACATATAGGGTCAATTATGATGTGGTAAGGGAATTAAAGTGCTAGGGAATAAAATTGGGAATGAGGGAATGAAATTAGGGTTTGTAGCTTAGGAACACTTCAAATTTTTCATGAAAATTCAAACACCATGAAAATTACTCTTTAAGGAATGAAAGGAAGGTACAAAGGTGTATTACTTATGTATAAGAGAAGGTGGGAACTGTTGATGAAGTTTAGAGAAAATTTTCATGAATTTTGGAGTTTGCTGTAGAAATTGGTCAAACGCGCAACGCATAAAGCAGGTGTGCAACGCCAAGAGGAAACGTGCAGCGCAACACACAGGCGTGAAGTGTCATCTTGCAAGCCACTTTTCGTGGCCTTCCTGAGATCCAAATTTAGAACATGATATCTTTTTGGAAATATCATTCTCTTGGCTACAAAATGGACCTATCAAGCACTGAGAATGATCAATTATAGTCCCTCAAAAATCAATTCTCCCAAGACTGGTCAAAAAGTGCAGAATGAGGGTGAAAAAATGAAGTGTGCTCTTGAAGGAAATTTTTGGAGACCTTACTCAACTCCAAATTGAGCTCATGATAGCTCATTGGAAATATATTTATGTTTAGTTATCATATGACTCATCAAGAAATTCATTTGGAAACTCCATTAGGAAGAAAATTTGATTTTCCCAAGGTCACTCTAGAAGTGGAGCAACTCACCCATAGCAACTGTATTTTTGACATTTCTCCAAAACCATGACACATGTGTAAAAAATGAAGGATTTTTTTTCTTCCTTGACCTATGATGGAAAAAAACCTCTCTCACCGTTGTCAAATTCATCTATATTTTGTCAGAAAAAACAATTTTAAGTAAAACTGGACCTATATGTGGAAAATGATTTGTCTCTTGGAATGACTTCTTGAAAATGGTGGGGACATGATGTTTATGAGTTGGAATGGCCTCATACTTGCTGAAATGATCTCCATTATGCCTCCTCTTCTCAGATGTCTCAGATCCCATGAAAACCCTAGCTCAGTGCGAGAGGAAATGAGGGTTTGGTGCTTGTGGAAAATGATGATTTGGGCACCCTTGGGAAAAACAACTCCCTTTGGCATTCTCTTAACCTTTTGAAACTTTATCATTTCACTTGACTATTTCCTTTTACAAATTTATCTTTTGATGGTCTTTGAGAAAAATTTTAATTTGACTTTTTGGTGCTTTGGCATGTTTGGAACACTGAGTTAGCAGCTTGGGATAATGAACTTATTACATTTAAATGACATAAAATTACATAATGGAAATATAAAAATTACATGTTGAAACAAGAACTTTTCTTTGCAAGTCATATTCATATGGTGAAGAGAATTTTATTGTATCTCCCTTTACTTGTTGGCCTTATGCAATGGAATGGATTTTTATTGAACATGTAAACCCTTATGACCTAGTGAAAACTTGAAAATCCCTAAAAGACATAATGAGGCCTTTGAAGGACTGAATTTCAAGATGACATGATGACCTCATGACTGACGAAAATGGCATGATAAATTGAATTTATGGATGATGTACAGTCAGCAAGGTATGAAAATATGCTAGCAAGTAATCAAATTTAGGGAAGAGTGATGTTTTTGGACTAGGGCTACCATCAATGACTAATTTTTTGCATGACCTATTGGAATGATAAAAATTTTCTAAGTGGGACCCTTAAAATGATATGAAAATAGGATTTTTGATCATTGATGGCAAGATGAAAATACTAACACTAACATGTTATATTCAGTAAATGATCAATATGTGTAGGCTGCTATTTTTGTTTACTTCATTTTTTTTTCTGAATATTCAAATTAATAACTTGTATAAATAATCAAGTATGATAAGTAATCAATAGTTAGTAGTAGGGTTTCTTAGATTAAGAATTTTTCACATGGGGGATGTCCTTTATCAAAGAGGCGTTGACACCATTTTACGTCGATGCCTCACTCACGACCAAGCTGAGAAGGCCCTAAATTATTTCCATAGTGGGGCTTGCAGCGACCATCTCTCCAAGATGACCACCACCAAAAAAGTCTTATGTGCCAGTTATTTTTGGCCCACCCTATTCCACGATTGCATACAAGCAGTCAAAAGGTGTGAGCGATTCCAATGCTATGCTCACAATACAAGAGCCCCTTCAGCTCCCTTGCACCCGGTCATTGTAGCAGGCCCATTTTGTAAATGGGGCATCAAATTTACGACTTACAACCCCACGTCATCTGGAAACCACAAATACATCATAGTATACATCGATTGTTTCACCAAATGGGAAGAAGCCATGGCCACATATGATAACACCATAGAAACTGTAGCTTAGTTTCTCTTTAGCCATGTCATCGCATGGTTCAGTGTACCTAAGGAGTTAGTATCTGACCATGGAAATAATTTTGAGAATGAAGTATTCCAGGAATTATCCCATAACCTTGGGTTCACACACGAGTTTGCGTCACCATACTACCCCGAGTCTAATGTCCAGGTAGAAGCTCTTAACAAACTACTCAAAACAATGTTACAGCGCATGGTAAACAACCATAAAACCACTTGGCACAATATGGTTTTTTTCATCCCTATGGGCACACCGCACACCAGTTAAATATTCAACAGGGTTTACACCTTTTCAGTTGGTATACAGAGTGGAGTTCGTGCTTCCCATTGAGTGTGAAATCCCTAACTTACATGCAGTCATCGAACTTCTCACTGATACTCAACCTCTAGAGAAACAATTGGTACAATCAGAAATCATTGATGAAATTAGACGAGAATCTCTCCAAAATAATGAGGCTCATAAGAAAATAGTGAAATCACCATTCAACCGCAACATCACCCCTCGCTCATTTTCCGAGGGGGAGCTAGTCCTCCACTATGTTGTTGCAAAATAAGCCTTAGGACTCGAGATGTTTGAAATGTTATGGAAGGGTCCTTATATCATCAACACTGTCTCCTCAAAGGAGAATACATTTTGTCAGATCCTAATGGTACATGCCTAGCCAATCTCGTTAATGGGCTCTACCTCAAAAAATTACACCCATAAGGCGGAAAGCCTCAGTACCCTAGAGATAAAATGAATGTAACATAAAAAAATTATGATGATCACAATCATCATGGAATTGTTATGAAAAAACCCTCTTTTTTCATAAATGGATTGTCCACCCATCTACTATTTTGATTCGTTGATTGACCCTCTCGATGGTCACAAAATTTAGCTATAGTCACCTGGGCCATATACTCTCCTAACATATCACCATTCCTCACCAATAGAGTATGTATTGAGTTGGCCACAAATAATAAAGCATAATATGATGCAGTCATCAGAATTTTGAGTGAATATGCCTCCAACCAGGGCATTATCCATTTACATGTCTTTCTTGGTTCCTAGTTAGTGGTATCGTAGTTAAACCAAGACTTTCAAGTATGTGATTCACACCTATTTACGAAGTATTTTCATGCACTACGATTAGTCTGCCACTTTGATCAAATTACATTTACAATATACCAAGAGATCAAAATCAGGTAGTCGATCTCATAGCTAACCATATCCTAGACTGGAATTCATCTCGTATAAACCTTCAACCATTAAAAAATAAAAAAATCATCATAAGTATAACATCCATCATAAGTACATAAAATCCATCATAAACATATAAAATAACCATAAACACATCATAAGATTCGAAAAAATACATCTCGCATATAGACATCGAAAAATATGTGTCCCAGTATACAAAAACAAGTTATTGACTATCATGTCAGTAAAAAAATATACATATCCCCAATGCAGGGAAGCATCCTCATAGTCGGTGCTTCCCCTGATCATACAATATCTCTAGGGATTATCCCCACCTAGTGGGTCCTCCAGACCTACGTGAGCACCCAACGCTAGTATAGGAGTAGCATCTGTGGCAACAAGGGCTGCTCGGTGCAAAGTCGGGCGATGTTCTCTCTCCCAGGCCATCACCGTCTCCAACCATATATCGGCCAGGTCATTGAAATCCCTAGTCAGTAAACCCTGAGTCATCATCTATAGATGACTCCATGAATCTGTAAAATTCAGTGCACGAGCATCTTCCTTCTTGGCCCGGGCCTCAACAACCCCCAGTCAGCCCTCAGCATCAGCCACTCGGGCCTCTACTGCCAATACTTGTATATTAGCAACTGCCATCAGCTCCTCAACCATGGCCACTTGTGCCTCTGTTGTCTCATCACGTGCCAATAGGGCATCATCCCCACCAACAGTTGCAGTGTTGCTACACTCCCCTGAGGGACCTCCAACACCAACCTAACCCCAAAGTTGGGCATGACTTGCTCCAGGTGGATCCATCCTCCTAGGCTGATGGCCTACCAAGAGAAAATTAGGATGCCCTGTCAACCCCACATATTCAAAGGAAACAAAAATAATATTACTATCACCATCAAAGATGGATATATATATATATATACACACACACAAAAATAGGACTCTCAAATGCATAAAACATAAAATTTCATAACTACCGATCCCCATCCATAGTCAGGAGGGAGACCCATGTCCAGATCCCCCTGGAAGTCCATCCACACATATGGAAACTCAAGGAATAACTATGGGTTTGACTCAAACCATGCCTCAACCATCGCATCACAATATCATTCTGCCTCTCCCCCACCACCGCAAGGCATCATAGGTTCTCATCAGTGCATCTGAGGTTCCCTCGGAGGGCCTAAAGGCACCGCCACAAAGGGTCATAACATCACAACCCACTCATACATGATGTTTCAAAGCATGCTTGAATATGCAAAAGCCTTCACGCAACCCCTATGTGCTTTAACCAACTGAGTTACCATACCCTGATAAACATAGTGGGCCCAAACAAAGAAATGACTAGCCTATAGTCGACGCAACACTGAAATATGTAGACCTGACACTCTGTGGGTTAATTTCGACCCAGATAGGAAAAATATCATCACTAAAGTAGCTCGCTCAGCCAAATTAGTGATAGAGCTCACTCGGATGCAACCTCGTGTAATGGGGTTAGAGCCGCAGTGCCTCGCCTCCTCAACCAAGTAATGAATGTTCACTCCCCTAGGAGAGAGTGGATATGGGAGTGCTTTCCCTGGAGGAAAGAGACCCATCACAAAGTAGATATCAGTCTCAAGCTAGATCACCACATCTCTCTGGCACAAGACCATAACATGTCCCTACCTGTTCTAGCATTGGACCATGTAGCGCAAGAATGCATCCTGATATCTCAATATGTTGCTCTCCAAGAACTTGATAAAACCATATCGAGCTAGTGTCTCTCGAACACGTGGGTTTTGGGCCACTTCCATGCACAGATCAAGCCATTCCTTCTCTCTCCACGACATCCTACCACCAAGAAAAACACAAAAAAGGTCATTTTTTAAACAAAAACAATCAAAATTCATTAAAAAGTGACTTACATGTGCATGTTATCCCTCTCTGTGCACTGAAAATGTGCTTGTACCAAACACAGTCAGGCGACACACGCGCTAAAATTTAGCTACCCACGGGGTCTCTCCGCAAAGAGAAACCTTTGCGCGGGGACCGTGCGCACCATCTTGGATCGACCATGTGGTCCTCCCAAAAAATGGGCATAAAATATGTACAATATCACACTTGTACGAACCCCCTAGACATAAAAATGTCAAAAATGAATAGCGGGATGTTTTAGCTCCTACCTCATACTGACCGAGTGAATCCTGGGTGCTCTGGCTAACTGCAATGACAAGAAAATCTCGGGAAGATAGCTTTGCACTGACATCGACCCCCAGAAGGCACAAATGACTTGAAAGTGGGCCATATTGGGCCATATATCACCCTTTTTACCATTTTCAAAATCCCATAACTAGAGCTCAGGGTACCCAATCACAAACCGCAAGAAACATAGGGATCAACACTTCATCATGTTCAATTTGGACCCCATAAATCCAGGTTTCAGATAAAGTCATTTTCGAGCCCAATGCCCACCCCCTCCATACTACAATTCAGGTACGCCCTCTCTTATCACTTTAAATTCAAGTTGTTTCAAAATACTTCTATTGAAAATATGATTTCACTTGGCGTATTGGCTGTAGATGTTGTGGGCACGCCAAATCACTGTACGTCTTAAAAAATAAAAGCACAAGAGTAGGTATCATTCTATCCTCAGCATGATAGGCTTCCCAAAAATCTTTGCATATCATAACATAATTTCCTCATAATAATAAAACCATAATTTTCATTCACCTGGCCATTATTATCATCACCCCACCTTGCACATGATAAACACCCTTTTCGATCGGTAGAGCCACACCTTTCATGGCATCCACCACTCATGTATACCATATGCTGATATCTGGAGCCATCGCCACAAAACTTCAGCCCCGGAACCATTTCATGTTCATACATCCATGATCAAACATCAACGAGTTTTACTCATCACATGTAAAAACCCTATTCCCGATCCACCATTCTATACAATCATATCACCCAAAACACACCACCGTGTTTCACATTTGACCTGTCACACCCTCATAGTGATAGCCCAACTGTGACATTTTCATTTTCCTCATCACTTTCACACTAATACCAACCAATGGCCCCCCCATCATCACATCACTATGTAGGATCATTCATGTTAATGGGTTACCCATCTCCATGCTTGTACATCCAAACCACTTTTATATTCTTTTGGCAAGTGTACAAAGATTATTTTAGGAGAAAAATCCTACCCATCCATTTACATTTCTTAACTGGAAGCAGTCCCTAATCTACCTTGGTTATAGCTTCATGTTATTTACCATGCCCAACCATATCAATCATAGCAAACATACATAGAGGGAAAATTTTAAGGATGGAAATTTATCTTAAATTTTAGAAGCAGTGACGGATCTTACTAGTCCCTAATATGAAAATTTCAAAATGTTTGGGGATATTTTTTGTAAAAAATACTTAGATATATAATATTTTTATAATATTATATAAATAATTTTAGCGATTTTTTAGGTAAAATCATTTTATGCTATAAAATTTGAGCAAATAACTTTTAGAAAAAAATGGAAATTGGTGAATCTTTTTTTTGGAAAAAGCATGGAAAATTATCCTACTTGCAAATATTAGCCCCTAAAATTTTTCCTACATACACCTACCCTAGATGTCCTTTTGATCCCAGGGACTCCCCCATCAGAAGTTGTTATTACTACTGCCACTCACATTTACAGCTCTGACCATGGGCCAGTTAACCGTCATCACCAATTTCAACCATCTTTCGCCATCATGTCTTGTTAACCAGTCACATCAAGCCTTGCTTTCATCAGAAACAATGGTCCCTTGTACCAATAATTATTTTTTATTGATTGATGCTTTCTTCCTATCGAATTTGAAAACCTTTATCTATTAAGGAGGTAGTACCTTGGATGAGCCCCCACCATTAAAAGGGGCATCCTCGGGTGGCACAGTGGGAATTAACATCACCCACTAATGTCACCGATCCTCTTGACATTCGACATCAACAAAATTTTCATGTCAAGATGGTATTGTACTTAACAACCATTGCACTCTCTTAGAATTAGTCAAAGACTCGTAATCAGTAAGCATATATTTCAACAATGCTTACACGGGAGGGTCCCTAATAGCCGAAGACCCATGCCATTAATAATCATTTACTTCAAAAATGCTTTACCTAACCAATGCATGGGGGTGCCACATTTAGTTTTTTTATGCATAGAAAAAATTCCCTAGAGGGCGTCAGCAATCGTCATCATCAACCAATAGTAGGTCACCTGCCACAATTTGACTTTACAGAACCAATATCTATCACATTTTGTTAACTAGTCATTATCACGAGCATAGGACATGCCTGCCTTGTAGAAATATTTATCATTTTAATCTATTTTCAAGTTTCCCACAAAGCATGGTGTCATTTTTACTTCAAACAAGGGGTCTCCCTACTTAGTTCCACAACAAGTTACTATCTCTCTCTCTTTCTCTCTCTCTCTCTCTCTCTCTCTCTCAAAAGGATCATGCAGAAAAGAAAACACAATCTATTTCGTCTATACAGTTCTTCCTAGACCTCATACATCAGGGGGCAATTTTTAACACGAGAAAATCATACAAGAACAAGAAATTAGAAAAATGTCAAGAAGAAGGTACAATTAAATATTTTCAAAGAAGAAATATATTAGGAAAGGAAAATTTTAAAAATTCCTGAGGTCCATTTAGTAAATTGGCTGACAGCGCACCAACAACAAAGTGTTTTTGTGCACAGCGTGCATATCACTTCGATAGCCATTTAGTCTTGAAGATGATGAAATGCCACCATCCAAGACCACTTGACACACTTGAAAAAAATGATTCTCCATCCATTACAGTCAAGGACAACCAAAATCAAGCCACCTTGAGGAGGTATGCAGCCCACAGAGGAATCTCCCCCCCACTCTTGGGTCACTATCAATATTGGGCCAAGAGAGGGAAGAGAAGTTCAAAATTTTCTATATAAACTAGCCATGGGAAGAACAAAAGGAGACAATTTTTTATTTTGGCCAAATTGATCCATATCAAACCAGTTTGCAAGTCTAGCAGCAGAAGGATTGGAATGACTCACATGTTGGCCATCCAACATCTCAATCTAAGAGAGAGATTCACCATATGATAGCAATCGACATCCTTTTGAGAGAGGGAAGAGATACTTGCAGGGAACTTGGGAAAAGGAGCCCCCCTTGTTCTGAGTATTTGAGCTCCATAGCTTAAAGGAATCACTTCAAGAGAGTTTAGCATTGTATTCTTCATACCACCAACACCTAATAAAGGGATATTTCTCCATTTGTCTTATTGGGTTGTTGCTCCATTTGAGCATTTCTATCTTTTGTATTTTCTATTTTATCTCATAGTGTTGTAAGCTTAGCTTACCCTCTGAGATTTTTTTACATTGTTTATGTTGTTCAATAACAGTAAAATAATTCTTATTTTTTTTATTTTTTAGATAACAACCAACTTCTAAAGAGGTGCATTTGGTACATCTGTGTAGCAAAAACACCACCACACCAGCTATGGATCGATCTAACTCCCATAATCTTGGATCTCAGTGTCTTGGTCTCACACCCCAGCTCTCAACCTCTGGAACTGATCCGAAAATGAAATATCAGAAACCCTCTCATCCACTGCGTAGCCTATGTATAGCCCTACGTGGCTCTATGCTGTCTCTATGTCAGCCTATCTGGATATGTGCTGGCTATGCTGGATGTCTCTTGCCTCTCTCTGTTGATGATTATTCAGTTGAGAAAATAACTCTCTATTGAAGCTACTCTGCCCCTCTCTACATTGGAATCACTTAGATATAATCTTTGTCTGGGAACTTGATCTGTCAGAATAATTCGATCACTAGGTCCACTTGGTGTCTTTTCAAATGACCCTCAAACCTTAATTTATAGTCTTCTCATTGAGATATCAACGGTCGAGATTAGATCCCCAACCAATGGCTAAGATTATAACTTGAATTGATCTTTTCTTTTTCTAGATCATTCTCACTCTGTTTTATTGAAACCCTTCAATTATTTAATTTCCCCATTAAAATAATTAATTTTTACAATAAAAAATATTCCAAGTGGAATTTTCACAAACATTTTATGGGTTATTTGGAATACCAGTGCCTAAGCCTCTTCACAAATTTAGAGACTTAGAGCACTTCCGATGCTACCAAAAATAAACACTCCCTCTTAGTGAGGAAAGTGCTCTAACAACATGCCTGATGCATATTTCTCTGACCCTCAAGCATCCTCTGCACTACTGATGTCTGGAAAGCTGTCTACCAACCACTGTGGTATTGCTACAATTCTACTACTACCCATGATACTTCCAATGCCATTTCTGCATCTGTATTACAACTCCCTCTCAAGTGTTGCATATACTATACTGCTAGAACTGCGACTGTTAACATTGTGTTTTCACTACAACTCATTTGCTGAGAGAAGCAAATAAAATCACCCAAAAAACAAACAAGCATTCAGTGGATGCACCGTGGTATTAAAAGCACTGACTACTGATAGCTATTGCGATGTCCCTCTGATGCACTGTGTCATTTATTCTTTGCACTGTGCTACACTTCTTTGCACTGTGTTGTTGTTGCTCTTCTCTACGATGCTTATACTCTACACTAGATGTAGGTGCTGCTACCTACTGCAATTGTCACTCCATCACTCGACTCCCATTGAAAACTCCTCCATCCCACTACAGTTAATCAAGGGCACCCATAGAAAGTTTGTGAACTAAGAGGTGGGCTCGTTAAGGATCTTGCCCAACTGAAGTTCAAGAATAACTATAGTTCTATGTCACCCCATTTCTCTCTTAGAGAAGTGTGGGAACTCATAGCAAACTCATCCTAGTCGATCTTTGCAGTCACAACTTTAGGATCGTGTTTTTCATCCTTGTCCTTCTTCTTCAAAGGACATTGTGATGCAGAGTAGCCCATCTCTCCAAATCTAAAACACTTCACCTTAGATATATCTATCTTCTATATTTTTTTCCCTTTATGTTCCTTCGATACAAGGGATGCATTCTCCTCCTTCGGATTCTTCGATCTGCTTCTGTTGTTGCCGTCAAGTTTGCATTTGACTAAATATCTCCTTAGCTCCTCCTCCTAAAGTGATGCCCACATCTTCTCCCAACTAGGAATCGTATCCCTGCCAAAAATACTTTGGATAAAAACTTTCCACTCCTTTGTGACTGCGTTAAGGTCTAGCCTCACCATAGTTGTAGCAATTGGGGTGGATCCCATGGCTACCAACTGGTCTCGAATCTCCTGAAATTTCATAAGGAATAGAGCAATGCGCTCCCCCTTCTGCATCTATCTCATCGGGAGATTCTACTCCAAACACATCTTTTGTTGCTCAGAATTTCCTTTGTATAGTAGGGACAAGGCATACCACATCTCCCTGGTGGTGTTCTTGCTAGATATATGAGAGACTATGTGATGCTTGGCACCATCAAGGATTAGTCTCTTGGCCTTTGCCATATCAGACTTCCACTTCTTATTATGATTTGGATCTGTAGGTACATCAACCACATTGTCAACGAACACTTTGAGATCATATTCGTCTAGAATAAATTTGATTCTTTCCTTCCAGATTACAGAGTTAGAGGATCCCTCCAACTAGTATTGATCTCTCAGTCTGTGAGATTCCATTTCAGCCGAAAACTATTGAAC
Source organism: Pinus albicaulis (assembly GCA_034641835.2). Taxonomy (NCBI): domain Eukaryota; kingdom Viridiplantae; phylum Streptophyta; class Pinopsida; order Pinales; family Pinaceae; genus Pinus; species Pinus albicaulis. The sequence continues at coordinate 1,196,980,880 of CM076584.1, read as the reverse complement.
TTCTCCTCTTCTTCCCCCACTACATAGCACTAGGAAGGATTACACACTCCTTGTGGAGCTAGTAGATCTATTGCATGGATTTGTTGATCAAATCTTGGAAAAATGTATAATTCCTCAACAAGGAACTCACTGAGGAAGAATTCCCCGCTATGTTCTCTTTTTCTTCTTTTGACGCTTTACTTCCCAGCAATTTCTTGCAGAAAAACTGCATCCATATAGCCCTACGTGAAGGCTCTGTGTAACTCCCTCCGCCTCAGAAATATCCTGACTTAGAAGTATTACCTCTCTATTGACTCACTCAGAGAGAGAAAACCTCAAATATTTAACCCTCCTGGTTAGAACTACGCAATCCCTCTAAGGATTCAATCTGTTGCTGCTGCATTAGTTGGGCCTTCACTTCAGTGCTCATATTTTCTCTTCCTATTTCACATCAAATTCTTTGATACCATGTGACAATTCCTAGATCTGGTAATCTTAAGAATCCTACTACAACTAGCTGAATTTACTTCTCCTATTTTGTAAATTACATTACAGAATTAATTCAATTTTCTTCATGATTTATTGAATTAAATTACTCAAAAAACCTACACTTAATACTTTATTATTCTAAAACAAGAAAACTAAGAAAAGAACAAATCACACATAAGACACCTTTATTTTGGATGAAAATACCCGAAAAAACCCAATGCATGAAAACCGATGCAACAGATCTAAGGGTTTGTATTATTAAGTAGTAGCTATTTCTGAATACATCACTAAATAATTCAAGGGTTATTCAGTTACAGAGAGAGAAATACTGGTAGAAATAATGTGATTTTTACCTCACTCAATCACTAGAAAATCCGGCTGATCTGGTCACTGGATGAGGTGCTTATGGTAGGCTATGCGCTGCCACTGCACAGTCCCTCTACAGGTCCTGTGTCACCCTCTCTAGGCACTGCATCACCCCAACTATGGATCAATCAAACCCCCAAAATCCTAGATCTTAGCCTCCCGGTCTCTTACCCCGTCTCTCGGATTCTAGAACTAGTCCGAAAACCAAATCTCGGAAACCCTCTCAACCACTGTTCAACCTCTACGTAACCCTACATGGCTCTGTGTCATACTGTTTGGCTCTGCGCTAGTTATGTTGGAAATCTCTCTGCCTCTCTCTGATGACGATTCTTTGACTGAGAAAATCACTCTTGTTAGTCATCAGTATTTTTCACCTGTTGATGATGACTAGTTTTTAAAGCCAAGTTTTTTAGAAGCTGATCTCCAAATTTTCAAATCTGTCATCTAGAAAACACCCCTAAACATTTTTTTTTCTCCTACCTTTTCCAGTCAGCCTATGATGAGAAAAAACCTAGTTTTCAAGTCCTATCTACTTTCAGTCATATAATCCTGTCCATGAGCTGTCATAGGCTAAAGTTATCTGTTGTCATTTACCCTCATCCCTATGTCATTAATTAACCAACTATTGATAAGAATTTCAGCCACCCTACCTTTGGTCATATGCCATTTTGAGATCTAATCATACCAAAGAGAATACTCAAAATATATCAAATATCTCCCCTAAGTTAGGTAGTGGCGCTTTAGGGAATCCCTTCCTTGGCGAAAATATCCTGAGCCAAAATCTTTTGCTCAATACTAGCCAACCTTGAATTAGCGCTTAATCTAAAAATCTTGATACACCCATAGGTCGCACCACTAAAAGGTATTGATGTCTCAACAATACATGTTTCAAAATCCAAACTGATGTTATGATTGATCTATAGTGTTTCAGTGTCTCTTTCAAAAGAAAATATGTACAAGTATTCCATAAGACATTGTTAAGCTAAACATAAGAAGACAACTTCTTCTCGTGTTGTTTTGAGCCTGGGATAAGAATACTAGTCAGAGAGAAAATTCAATAAGCCTCTGCAAACACAGTTAAGAAAGCTTGATAAGAAATGACTAGCCAGCAAATACTCTACAAATACAAGTCATGTGGCTCCTGGTTTAAAGATTCACAAGGATATTCAGACCACAAGATACATATCTCAGAACATGCCTCTTATAGCATATTGTCAAATTTTTACTTTATTACTTATCATGATATACCAAGCAGAGATATGTATTACAAGGGAAGATGACACAGTTTGAGAAAGGGATGAAATGTCATGACTATATTAACCTCCTCCAAGCATGAGCAGATGGTTGGGTGACTGTGTTAACCTCCTCCAAACATGAGCAGATGGTTGGGTGACTTGTTGTAAACCTCCTCCAGTATAAAGAGTAGATGGTTTGGAAATATTATGTTAACCTCCTTCATTTAAAAGCAGATGGTTAGGAACATGATAAAGGCCTCCTTCATTTAACAATCAGAGGGTCAGGAATAGAGGTATAGACTCATTCAAAGAGCACAAGACTAACAGTGTTTCAAATGGCCTAATGACTTGTTTACACCACTTCCTCCAAAGGATGAAACAACTGATACAGCAGTAGTGTTTCAAGTAGTGTTTAAAGGAGTTCACTATGTTATGGCCTAAATCTACCTCAGGTTGAAGAAGGAAGAATCTAGAAACCACGCTTAATCTGGTAGCTAGCCCTACCAGATTGGGAGAGGGCTCTCTCCTTGCCAATCTCAGCAAAAAATGATCAATGAGGCTTGAGATGACTGAAGTGAAAACTAATTTTAGGCTAGGTATATATGTAAAAGTGTTTGATTTGATTTTGAGGGTGTTTTTTGGATCAAAGGGAAAGGCAGATTTTGGGTCTGGGAAATGAGCAGTTTTGCAGAGATCTGAATGGGGCAAGGTAGGTAGCAGTTTTGATGTTTCAATTTTGAATGAAATGGATAGCTCAGACCGATGAGGGGTTGAAGAGGGCAAGAGAATTTCAAGAATCCTCTTCAGACAGTTGAAAACATAGAAAATTAAACAAAACTCAAGGTGGAGCACTGCAAATCTAATGAATTCCACCTTTATACTTGTTTGTTTAACTCAAGAAGAAATAAGAAGGAAGATGATACACATGAAACATCAGTAAACTTACAATCACAGAGAGAAATACATCATCAAAACAAAGAGCCACGTGAATCCCAAGGAGTTCTGCAAACCCTAGTCTATTCCTTTGCCAAACGGCAGAGATGAAATGTACAATGAAGCTCCAAGCAATCCCAAATGTCCAACCTCTGCCAATGACTGAAAAATTACAAGATATAAGTAACCAAAAACTCATCCCCAGCCTCTAGGGGTCGAGCTCACAATTTTAGGAGCTGTTTCAACAAGATATAAACTGAGAACTAGAAAATAGGTAGTGGAACAACTTGCCTCTATAAGATAGGAAACTGATTCATTCAGTTGCAATTCACCTTTTGATGGATGAATCTACTTCCATGAGTAAAAATTTGTCAAAATTACATCAAAAGCCATGAAATTACATCAAATTACATCAATATCTTTACATTTGGAGATAAAAAAGTCAAACTGGCCAAAACTATGCGAAAAACAGAGTTACTGAGTGAAAAATGAGCCAAAATCCCCAATGCGCCGCGCCTAAAATCTCTATGCGTCGTGCCACTTTGGAGCCGATTTTGAAAACCTTCCTGATGTCCAAATTGAGCATAGGATAGCTCGTTGGAAATATATGCCTGTCTAATTTCCAACCCAAGTGGAGTTTCTGAAATTGGTTTCCATTTTCCTTTCCAAAAATGAGTTTTCCCAACACTGCTTCCTATGTGTCCAAAAAGGGGCAGAAAGGTCATTTTTAGGGTGTTTTTGACCCTTCTGGAGGCCCAAAACTTGTCAAAATATCTGGGTAATTGGTAGGCATGCATATATTTTCATGAAAAATCCAAAAATACAAAATTTTTCCCAAGAGGAGCTCCCAATCATAAGCGTGTGCCAAGTGGTGCGACGCATCAGGAAGAAAAAATTGTGTTTAGGCCAAAAAAAACAAAATTTGCAAAATGTGTCCCAAATTTCTTGAAATTTGGGCTGAGTTTCCTCCATCGTGCACTATGCTGGGCCAAGGAAGTTTCGGCCAAAATTTTAAGTCTATCTTGCCTTTTCTGATGCTTTAATGCCCTCTTTAACTTTGCCTTCAGGATCTTGATTCATGCCTTGCAAACATGATTTCTTGCCCAATAATGATTCGCCATGTGCCTCAACATGTTCTTTTCCTTTTTAGCTTTCTCCAAAAAATTTTGGTCTCCTTGGTGCATGCAATTCAGTTGTAGAGTCATTGTCTTGGTCATAAGAGGAATATGTCTCCATGTTGTCCAAGGTCTATATTGTCTTGGATGAAAATGAGAAGTTTGGTGTCTTTGGTTTTGTTGCCAAATATGTGGTAACAAGTGAGGGACTATGGAGGGATAGAGTAGTGGAAATGATGGACTATTATTAAGTGATATTTTCCACTTGAAATCTGTGAATTGATAAGTTTAGGGACAGCCACTTAATCTCTTGGGATAGCCTTGGGGTTTGGGGAAATTTACAATTGGGATGGGGATAATGGGAATGGGATAGGAATGAATGATTTATGGATACAAGGGAATAGGGAAATGGGCTGTTGTGAGAAGATATATAGTGAGGAGGGATTAACAAGATGGGGGAAATGGGAATGATTGACACCAAATCAATTTCAAAACCCTAAAGGAGCATTCTTCCAACAAGAGAATAGGATCTGATTTTTTGTATTTAAACTCTCGTAAACTTCACCAAACACGTGTCATTGGAAATTACAAGGTTTATTGACTTACTTGGACAAAAATGGACCGAGTTAATTTGAATATTTGGAAGAAATAGCAATAAACTTGCTTCCCGACCCAATGCGTCGCGCAACCAACCCAGTGCGCCGTGCTGCTTCTATGCATCGCGCAGGAGCAATTTTACACAATGGGAGCTGACCCAATGCATCACGCTCACCCAATTCATCATGACACCTAGCCAATGTGTCGCGCAGCTAAACCTTACACAAATTCGCCTTCAAATTGTTTCCTTTGCTCTTCACGATTTCTCCTTAGCTCACTCTGTCCTCTTGGCATACAAATGAGCTTTTGCACACTAAATCACCATAAATTCTGAGAAAAAATATTCACTTGAAATGGAAAAACTCTTAACTTACTTGCACACCATAGATTTGAGCACATTTGGAAATTTTGGAGAAATTTATGGTGAAATTGGGCTTGCAGCTCTATGCGTCGCGCCACAAGCCCAACGCGTTGTGCCCTTTTGCAGGAGAATTTTGGAGACCTTCCCGATGTAAAAATTGGGCATGGGATAGATATTTGGAAATATTATTGAGTATAATTTCCATACCAACTGGAATTTTTCAATTTGGAGTTCATTTTCCCTGTCAAAAATCAAATCTCCCAAGACTGGTCAAAATGTGCAAAATGAGGCTGCCTCAAGGCAGAGTGCTGTTGCAGTCAACTTTTGAATGTCTTCCTCAACTCCAAATTGAGCTCATGATATCTCATTGGAAATATATTTGTGTCTAGTTATCATTTGACTCATCAAGAATGTCATTTTTTCAACCAAGCTAGGAGATATCTTGATTTTCCCAAGGTCACTTCATAGGTGCATCAATTCTCCTGAGGCAACTATATTTTTGACATTTCTCTAAAACCATGACACCTGTGTAAAACGTGAAGGAGGTTTTTCTTCCTTGGCCTATTTTGGACAAAAAATTCTCTCAGTTCTTCCAAATTCATCTTTTATTTCTCATAAACATCATTGGAGTAAAACCTATCCCGATGTGTGGAACAAGGGATTTGTCGAAATGAAGCAAAATGAAGGGGATAAGGGGCTTATAAATTCTTGAGAAAATTTTGGGAAGTAGGGAAGGATGTTAGGAATTAGGGAAAAGTGGAATTTCAAATATTGAGTGAGGGGAATGGGTCCAAAAGGGAAAAACACAGGCCTAGCCTAGAAAATTTCCAAGTTGTAGCAAGAAACTAGGGTTTGTGCGAAAATGAGGAATTTGGGGGATATCAGTGATGGGAAGTGTTTAATAAGGTACATTAAGGATAGGGGAAGGTGTATTAACATCAGGATATAAATTTTGCTAATGATTTGACCATCCAAGAGAAATTACCTTCAAAACCCTTGGAGAGGGAAATGAACCTTACCTAGGCACAACTGAAGCATGAACAAGGTGTAAAATGACCCAGTGGAACTTGACATGATGATGACAACCCTCTAAATTATGGTAAAATTAACTGAATGGTGACATGGACCGACATTTGGACAACTTTGAAAGGAGTGAAAACAAACCTTAGACCTAATACCTAGTGACCAAATTTTACTTGAAGACTCACCGAAATGACAAAATTTGACCTTGAAACATTAAAATCACTTTGTAAGAGCATGTTTGATCATTGGAGGAAGGCTACAAAGACTGACACTAACATTGGCTCCAATGGGGATGGTGCTCCTTGGAGGTGCCAAGAACTATAGATCTTTGGAAAGCAGACAGTGCCTTCATCAAATGGGCAATGGAGTCAAAAACTCAAGCTGAAATGCATGACTGAAAATTGATGACTTGATGACACAAATTGACTCTCACTCAACTAAAAATTGACTCGATACTTAAACACAACCAACAAACTGGAAAATATGCTCAATATGAAGCTTATTCATCAAAACCTACTCTAACAGTTTCATTCATCACCTGATCAAGTGAAATGAAACAACCAATGCAACCAAGTAAGTATTCCAGTTGCTGTTTGAATTCTCCGCAAGTTCTTGTTTATGAACAATGAGAGAGAACTAATGAAAGGCAACTTCCATAAAAAATTGTGAACAGATCCGTTGAATACAATGGATTCTCTATCCGCCTCCAAAAACACTGCATAAGGATCTTGAAGTTCATGCACACTGAGACTTAGCTCATCCAATGGATTACTTTTCTTCTCCTCATACCATGAATGCAAACTTTGTTTTGAGCTTTGTGACGAGACTCCTGTTAAAAATGACAAAGAGACTGGCTGCCGGATCAAGTTTATATCAACACACGTTTCAAGCTTACATATAGTGAATGGAGAAGGACTTTGACTGCAGACATCATTCAACACATCAGCTATTGGATCGTGAAAAACATGAAAAGACTGCTGCAACCCATTTTCTATTGTTTCTGATGAGATTACATGGTTTTCTACAAGCTGCTCATTTGAAGATTTACTATGCAATTTACCCTTCAAAAACTGAAATGATTCAAAACAAAATGGTACGAAATCATCTTGTATCATTTGATCACATGTGCCAGCTTCCAAGTCCTCATCTGCAACTTGACAATCAATGGCATTCGGGGGCTACAAATCTGAATATGAGAAGTCTTGAACAAGGTATTTCATTGCCCTCAAGATGGTCCAAATCAAGACTCATTGACAGTTGATTTCGGATTGCATGAAAGTTTTCTCTGATGAACTGAAACGAGTCAAAACAAAAAGGCAAAGATCCTTCACTTACTTCAAAATTTGCTGCACTTTCCTCATCATTTCCGTAGCTGATATGTGATGGCTGATCATTGTATTCGAATTGCTGAAAGTGAACTTCCTCCTTCCACAAACTAGCTGCTGATTTGTCTGCAAGATTAGCTTCTATTTGGAGAACATAATCATCATCATACTGATCAAACTGAGGCAAATCATCAGTATAAAACACATCATCAAGCATACATGTCAAATCAACAGATCTCTCTTCTCCAAGATGATCTACAAAACAATCATTATCAGATCTATGACAACTGGGATAAGAAACAAAATGTTTTGGATTAGCAACTTGTTCTTCTTCAATCAGCGAGCCATGGGCTTGAACATTATACTCATTCCTTGTGATGATCCTCTGCATCATCTCTTCCACTGCACTTACCAAAATGTCAAGCTTTACCTCTAGAGATGTTGATTCCTCCGGATCTATGTTTTTCATCTCTTCTTCCTTCAACTTTGCCCTTCGGATCAGCAAATGAGCCTCTACATCTACTGCACTGTTCTGCATCTCTTCAAGTGTTGCAAGATTCCTTTCTCTCAGCTGAAACTCCATTTCCGGATCAAAGGCACCTTGGTAGTGCAAGAGAGCAGATCCAGGAGGAGGCCTTATATTAACTGGCATCGAATAATAAACTTGGTTAAATCTGGCAGAAAACTGTTGTACTGTCTCCCCTGGCAGTCTTTTCAGCTGGTTATACTCTTTTATAATCAAGAAAGGGTTTTGTCTGACCACCCACCTGTCAAGGAAAACTTTGACGAACTGCTGGAAATCTGAGATGCTCGCATCGGGCAAGGTTTTGAACCAACTCTTGACTTTGCCTTGCAAAGAAAGAGAAAAAATCCTAATACTGACATCCTCTTCATCAACTTCAAAAAGGTCAAGAAAATACTCAAAATTCAGAACATGTCTCTCAGCAGTGATGTTGTCGCGTTCACCATCAAATCTTGGTAGATATAGGTCATGATTTTTAGGGAAAGCATGGGATATAGGAGGTAAAATCAGAGGCTTGTATCAATCTGGAATTTTACAAGGTATAGGGGTATGTACAAATGTTTCAAAATCATTCTTGGTCTCTTTAATCTCATCAGTTTGAAGATGGTCATCACAAGATTCGGAAGAAAGGTCTTGATCAAGCTCAAAAGCATGCAAATCTTTGGTATTCACAATTTTCAAAGGGAAAGAGTCAACTGCAGGCCGAGGGTATTTTCTCAAATACAATATACTTTGCAAAGCCTTCTTGACATTCTTGGGAAAAGAGAAGAAATAATTTATGACAAAGAACAAAATGTCTTGGATGAAATTCCAACTTGAATACCTGATCTTTCCATATTGTCCTTTCATGTCTCTGCTGGTCAGGTTCATCCTCTAGTGGAGTCCTTGGATCTGATCTCGAAACTGATTTAGAGTCACCAGGTGAATGATTTCAGCCTTCCGATGTCTGATAATTTTCCACCATCAACAATCAAATCTGAACTTGATTACATTTTACTAAGGAAACCAGATGTTCAATTTCATAAACTAAATCGGAGATTGACTAAAGCAGCATTCATCTACTTTCGCTAATGCAAAGCAAGAGCGTTTCGAAGGCTACCTGGCTAACTTCAGGCTCCGTCTGTAGTTTATAAAGCAAACAACAAACTTTTCTTCCCCAGTATGTTCGCCACTATGTTATGGCATAAATCTACCTCAGGCTAAGGAAGGTAGAATCTAGGGTAACATCAAACCACGCTTAATCTGGTAGCTAGCCCTACCAGATTGGGAGAGGGCTCTCTCCTTGTCAATCTCAGAAAAATATAATCAATGAGGCTTGAGATGACTGAAGTGAAAACTAATTTTAGGCTAGGTATATATGTAAAAGTGTTTGATTTTATTTTGAGGGTGTTTGTTGGATCAAAGGGAAAGGCAGATTTTGGGTCTGGGAAATGAGCAGTTTTGCAGAGATCTGAATGGGGCAAGGTAGGCAACTATTTTGATGTTTCAATTTTGAATGAAATGGATAGCTCAGACCAATGAGGGGTTGAAGAGGGCAAGAGACTTTCAAGAATCCTCTTCATATAGTTGAAAACATAGAAAATTAAACAAAACTCAAGGTAGAGCACTGCAAATCTAATGAATTCCACCTTTATACTTGTTTGTTTAACTTAAGAAGAAATAAGAAGGAATATGATACACATGAAACATCAGTAAAATTACAATCACAGAGAGAAATACATCATCAAAACAAAGAGCCACATGAATCCCAAGGAGTTCTGCAAACCCTGGTCTATTCCTTTAGCAAACTACAAAGATGAAATGTACAATGAAGCTCCAAGCAATCCCAAGTGTCCAACCTCTGCCAATGACTGAAAAATTACAATATATAAGCAACCAACAACTCATCCCCAGCCTCTAGGGGTCAAGCTCACAATTTTAGGAGCTTTTTCAACAAGATCTAAACTAAGAACTGGAAAATAGGCAGTGGAACAACTTGCCTCTATAAGATAGGAAACTGATTCATTCAGTTGCAATTCACCTTTTGATGGATGAATCTACTTCCATGAGTAATAATTTGTCAAAATTACATAAAAATCCATGACATTACATCAAATTACATCAATATCTTTACATTTGGAGATAAAAAAGTCAAACTGGCCAAAACTAGGCAAAAAACAAAGTTACTTAGTGAAAAATGAGCCAAAATCCCCAATGCGACGCGCCTGAAATCTCTATGCATCGCGCCACTTTGGAGCCAATGTTGAAGGCCTTCCCGGTGTCCAAATTGAGCACAGGATAGCTCATTGGAAATATTTTCCTGTCTACTTTCCATCCCAAGTAGAATTTCTAAATTTGGCTGCTATTTTCCCCTCCAAAAATGAGTTTTCCCAACACTGCTTCCTGTGTGTCCAAAAAGGGGCAGAAAGGTCATTTTTAGGGTGTTTTTGACCCTTATGGAGGCCCAAAACTTGTCAAAATCTCTGGGTAATGGGTAGGCATGCATAAATTTTCATGAAAAATCCTAAAATACAAATTTTTACCCAAGAGGAGCTCCCAATCATAAGCGCGCGTCAAGTGGCGCAAAGCGTCGGGCAGAAAAATCTGTGTTTAGGCCCAAAAAAACAAAATTTGCAAAATATGTCCCAAATTTCTTGAAATTTGGGCTGATTTTCCTCCATCATGCACTATGCTGGGACAACGAAGCTTCGTCCAAAATTTGAAGTCTATCTTGCTTTTTCTGACGCTTTAATGCCCTCTTTAACTTTTCCTTCAGGATCTTGATCCGTGCCTTGCAAACATGATTTCTTGCCCAATAATGA